>JARBWK010000012.1:412331-851444 GCA_030556195.1 Anolis apletophallus
CCCCTCCCATGGGGTGCTGCACAGGGCATGGGGGTAGCACTCCCGCCTCTGCAACACCCGTGGAGGTGGGGCTGGCAGGGGGAACCAGGTAGCACGAGGAGGGGCCTTCGAAGGCCTCTCCTAGCGCTTCTTGGTGCCCGCTGATGGCCCCTCCCATGGGGTGTTGCACAGGGCAAGGGAGAGCGCTCCCCCGCCCTCTTCAACGCCCCGTGGGTGGGGCTGGCAGGGGGAACCAGGTAGCACGAGGAGGGGCCTTCGAAGGCCTCTCCTAGCGCTTCTTGGTGCCCGCTGATGGCCCCTCCCATGGGGTGTTGCACAGGGCAGGGAGAGCACTCCCGCCCTCTTCAACGCCCCCCGGTGGGGGCTGGCAGGGGAAGCAGGAAGCGTGAGGAGTGGCCTTCGAAGGCCTGCGAATTGCACAGCGCAAGGTGTGGCGGCGTGCGGGAGGAATGGAAGGAGTGTGCACAAGGTACCGCTTAAAAATGGGGCAAAATAATATTTTGGGGGCAAAATAATGGTTTGGGCGCCAAAATAATGTTCGCCTACCATTGGAAATTACCTTAGACCACCCCTGGTTGCAGTCCACTAACATCTGAAAGGCAATGCCATTCCCCTTGGCTTCAAAGTACAAAAGGAAATTCTTGGTGAGAAATCCTTCATCTGCCGTGCTCACAATTCATAGGAATGGAGTGAGATTTCTAAATACTTAAAAATGGGTCACGTGGGAACAGGGGCGGACCAAGCTGTTCCCGGGGGGTACGTGAAAAAAATTGCGCCCCCCCAGTGCGCATGCGCAGAGTGCGCCTCCCGCTTGGCGGCCAGTGTGCATGCGCCAATCTGCGCACGCGCACTGGCTCCAAAGCGGAGCCAGTACGCATGCGCGGACCTTTTGGGGCTGCGGGACCGGCCGCGGAGGCGCCGCCCCTACGCACCTGCCTCCCCAGTGACGCCGCCCTACTCACCTGCTTCCTCCGCCTAATGGACGAACCGGCCCAGTGTGGGACATGGGTTTGTGAAATCTTGGTCAGATCCAGTCTTCCCAGTCACCCTGTGACAATATGTTGCCTAAGGTGACCTGTCAACTGGGGACGATGTAGCAGATGCTGGGTTACTCATTGACTCTACTAATCCTTCTTCAGAGTGGGCCACTTAAAAGTTAAAGAAGGGGTCAGCTTTCCATTTTCCAAGATGATAGGCATCGTGTGGCTTAAGAAGAAAGTAGCTTTTGTTGAACATTTTCCTCTCTGTGTCCTTATCTGCTTCTAGAAAAATGACCTGACGTTGTCCTTGGCTAAGATAAATACTACTTTTGCAAACTGTTTTCAAACTGGGACATGTATTGTGTCATCACCATGAACTAATACGATGAACTATTTCAAAATGCGAGGAGTTCATACCGTCCCCACCCCCGAGCATGATCTCTCAGGGTCAATTGGTGTCCACTGTAGACTATGAATGCAACAGGATCCTGTCCTTACAAAGAACCTTATCATACACCAGAGACCCAAAATGCAGCCACAGGCAGTCTCTTCTGGAGGGGAATTATGGGTGATCCTCTCTACCCTACCCCGCAATTAAATTTCCAGCAGTATCTTATGCTAAGACTTGGTTCAATGCAATTGCCCCTACAAGGAGTCAAGTATTGCTACCTGTGTTCATTTCTTAAAGGGACAGATACGCCTTATTTATTTATTTATTTATTATTTATTTATTTACGGCATTTCCCCCCGCTCTTCTCAACCCCCGAGGGAGGGGGGACTCAGAGTGGCTTCCAAAAGGCACAATTTGATGCCTACATCACAATCGCAGTATAAAAACACAATATAAAACCCTCCAGCATTCGACACTGAAATACATTAAAATACAATTATATTCGCACATCCTATGCATTCACCTATGTTAAAAACAGTGTTCTGTCCATAAAAGCATTGAGCCCTATTCATCAACTTTCCATTAAACTACTAAAGTGCTGTCCTGTGCTACTATGCGAACGCCCGGTCCCACATCCAGGCTTTCACTTTTTTCCTAAATGTCAGGAGGGATGGAATTGATCGTATGTCGCTAGGGAGCGCATTCCACAGACGGGGAGCCACCACCGAGAAGGCCCTCTCCCTCGTCCGCACCAGCCGCACCTGGGAAGCCGGCGGGAGCGAGAGCAGGGCCTCCCCGGATGATCTTAAAGTACGAGGTGGGACATAGCGGCAGATGCGTTCGGACAAGTAAGCGGGGCCAGAACCGTATAGAGCAGTGGTTCTCAACCTGTGGGTCCCCAGGTGTTTTGGCCTACAACTCCCAGAATTCCGAACCAGTTTACCAGCTGTTAGGGTTTCTGGGAGTTGGAGGCCAAAACATCTGGGGACCCACAGGTTGAGAACCACTGGTATAGAGCTTTAAAGGTCAAAACCAGCACTTTGAATTGAGCCCGGAATTGGACCGGCAGCCAGTGGAGCCGACACAACAGGGTGGTGGTATGCTCCCTGTATGTAGCTCCAGTTAGTAGTCTGGCTGCCGCCCGTTGGACTAGTTGTAATTTCCGAACTGTCTTCAAAGGCAGCCCCACGTAGAGTAATCTATTCGGGATGTGACCAGAGCGTGGACGACAGTAGCCAGATCAGACTTCCCAAATGAATGAAGTTCAAAAATAATTTCCCACGGCACACCTGATGATCTCTCATGGCACAATGGTGTTCCGTGGCACACTGGTTGAAAATCACTGGTTTAGATGACCCTTGAAGTCCATTCAAGCTCTATGTGCAGGACAGCAAGGACTCAGTGTTGTGCACCAATAAAATGTTGGAGCTCTAATTTAAAACATAAATGACTTTTTGCCTTAAATAATACTGTATTATTATTATTAAACAGTATTAAATAGTGGAGTAGAAAATGACACTGGCAGTAAGACAGCAGGAAAACTGCTAATCCATTGCATGATCAATTATATATCTCTGAAATAAAGCTGTCTTGATCACACTGTCTGTCTTGACAGCTATTATGACCAGTCTATAGTGTTTGAGAAATGAGGCAGTACATAGGACATCATCACACGGGTGAGGTCCCGTGGGGCAATTCAACATCCTCCATGGCAGATCGGCAGAGCAGCGGTGCAATCTGCATGCCCCACCTCACAGCCGATGCTTTCCCATTCCATGTAGAAGCATCATTGCATGCCCCCTCCCTCTCCCTCCACATTGCTCCTGTCACCATACATTTTGTGATCAGTGGTGTTGTGGTGTTTCAGCCTGGTGCTCATGTGCATGCTAGGGATGATGGGAATGTTCCTGAAAATGCTGATGATGGAATTGTTCCTGCAGTAGGTTGAAGGTGAATCCAGCCAAGACGGAGATCCTGCGGCTGGGTCGTCCGGGTACGGGTGAAATCCAGCTTCCAACCGTGGACGGCGCGACACTTCGTCCGTCGTCATCCGTTAAGTCTTGGAGTTACACTAGACTCTCAACTGACGATGGAGAAACATATCTCCATCGTCAGTGGAGTAGCTTTTTACCATCTCCGGCAGGCGAGGAAGCTGGCTCCCTACCTGTCCCATCACGACCTAGCCACAGTGGTCCAAGCCACGGTCATCTCAAGATTGGACTACTGTAATGCTCTCTACATTGGCCTTCCCTTGTCAGTGATCCGGAAGCTGAAGCTGGTGCAGAACGCTGCAGCTCGGCTACTGGCAGGCCTACCATCTTTCTGCCACGTGATGCCTGTCCTGCGCGAACTGCACTGGCTTCCGATTGAGCACCGAATCACCTTCAAGGTGCTGGTTTTAACCTTTAAGACCTTGAATGGTCTGGGGCCAGTGTACTTAAGTGACCACCTCTCCCTATATTGCCCAGCTAGACCACTGCGCTCAGAGTCCCTTAACCTTCTTGTGGTTCCAAGCGTTAAAACCCTCCATCTGACCTCGACACGGAGGAGCGCCTTTAGTGCCATAGCTCCTACTCTTTGGAATGCTCTTCCTCCCGAGGTCCGCGCACTCACTAACCTGCTGGCCTTCAGGAAGCCCTGCAAAACCTTCCTATTTAGACAGGCATTTGGCTAACAACTCTAGCCATAGGCCCGGGAGCATCTACTGGGTGCTACATCCCATTGTATGTTTTAATTCTGGTGCAAATTCTGATGTTTTAAACTGTTTTTATTGTGTTTGTATTTTACTGTGTGTTTTATCTTGTGTAAGTCACCCCGAGCCGGATGGGAGTGGCAACAAACAAATCGAAATAAATAAATAAATAAAAATAAATGCTGATGATGGGATGCTTAGTGAGAACTCTGAGATGCAAAGTGACCTTTCAGATGAGGCTTGCATTCCTGAAAATAGTTCTCTTCCCAGGGCTTCATTAGATGAGAATTCTTGTGTTCAGGACTCTGAAGGTCTTGATGTTGATAACGGGACACCTGGGAATTTTAACGAGCTGACATTAAACCGCCGAGATAGCATTCGGCAATCTAGGCAGGATGCCAGCGTGCGACGTAGCAGTCGGTTTGCAAACCGAAACTAATTTGTCTTTATATTAGATGGCTAGAGAAACTGTCTTCAGTTTCCAGGCTTCGTTTAGAATACCATGCCAGGTTTTGTCTTGTCTCCAAGCTCCTGATTTTTGCCTAGGCCTTTGTGCACGTTTTGCTCCATAGCTGCCTTGTATTACTCAAGCATTTTACCTTTGGATTTTGGGACTATTTGAATTGTGTGTTTTACCTGGGATATATTCTACTATTGATATTCTTTTAACCCTTTTGTTGGACACTATATTTGTTTCAATAAAAGCCTATTTTTCAGAGACTGTCTGTTGTGTGTGTGACTAGGTGGGGTGCTCCCTGTCTGAAGTGCAACAGGTGTGTGGCTCTGAGGAGGAATTAACCTGGCAGCGTGCTAGGATACTAAATCCAACTTGTGCAATGAGGTGGTTATGAGTAACCCAATGGTGGCAAATCCTGAAATCCTCTCTATACATGTGTATCTCATTCTTCATCTGCTTTTTTTTTTATTTCTGCTGCCCTAAATGGAATATGATCTGCTCAGGATTTGCAATCTCTGTGATCCAGAGAATGGTGCTATGTAAGTAAGCATGCCAGTATTATATTCCAGTCTGACTGCATGTTCTCCCATGTAAACTTCTGCAAGTCAGGACTAAACAAAGAGTCATTGCATCAAGCTGTTTGGTAGCTGATGACTTACTCTTATGCAGGCACTTGGGTTGACGCATACAGCCTTTAAATTTATCTAGAATTTATTTTAAAATTGTATTGTATAGAATAAGCTGCGTCACATGACCTAGCATGTTTATGACTCAGGAGCTGCAGTACAAAGCCACAGAAACATTAGTGTTCAATTATTTGGGTTTCTTTGAAAATAGTTTTTTTCAAAATGCTGCTTTTGGTTCTTTGCATAATGGGCTTGGCCGATTTACCGGCTGAGCTGGTTGCGAGGCAGGGTTGCCCTCGTGCCATCTTGTGATGTTGAAGGGGTTTCTCCTCCCCAGAAGCCCCTGGGGTGGCGGGAAGGTCCCCACCAACAACACCGACCGGCCAATGACGGAGCTGGCCCCGCCCCACCTCCTCCTGGAAGTCGGCCGGCCTGCACTTCCACCCGGGCAGCTTACTTAAGGCCACACGTGGGGCCAGTGCTGTTTTTTCCTCCCACCCTCCCTACTTTTTGCATTGCTTGTTGGTGTCCTTTTTTGTTTCCAATTAACTTCATTGTTGCACTGTTACTGGTTATGCGTTATTATGTTCTTTGTCACAACTTCGTGCTTGGCGTGTGGCATGGCCCCTGGATCAGGCTGGCTTATCGCCCCTTGGTTGTAAGAGGGATAACGCCCAGGCCCCCCTGGGGTGCCGAGTTTCCGTCGACAGGCATTGGGCCACTCGCACCCCAGGCTTGCAAACACCTTTGAACATTCGTGGGGGCTGCTCTACCCTGATCCAGGACCCATGCGAGGCCCGTCAACCTTTTGTCCCTGTTTTGCAATAAATGAGTTGTGGCCATTTTCATCCAACCACTTGTGTCTGTGTTATTGCTCTTGGCGCGAGCCGTGTCACCCTTGCACACGCAACATATTTTGCAAAGTATCCTACCTGACTCTGTAAGAGAAAATCCTTCTTAGCTTTCCTGGAAACCAGAAGCTGTTCGCTTCTTGGGTTCAGCTTCTCCAGACTTTGCAGAAACAGCCAAAATCTCATGCAGCTTGAAGTGGATAAAAAGCACCAATCTGGCGAAAAAGGACTAAAAGAGAGGTAGAGATGGAGACGCTGAAAGCTCCCTGTCTCTTCCAACCTGCCAACCAGCCACCTGCCATTTAAGCATTTCTGCCAGAGAGGAGAAAGTGCCACTAGTGGCACCAACAGCAGCTCCTATGCTGCTATCAGCTCTGTAGCTGGCAGCTTCCTGAATGTCTGACTTCAGGGATTCAGAGGCACTCTGGAAAGGAGCAAAGGGGTTTAGGAAAGTGTCCAGGTGCTTTCCCAAAACACCTCCACTTTTTCCCATAGATCCCTCTCTGGGGATGATTCCACACAAAAAAAAATAGCAGAATGCCAGATGCACAGTTCATAAGCAGCAGAAACTTACATATAGTGATAAAGGATTGGCTTCCATTCAATAGGATGGAAAAGGATTGCAGATCCACAACTTCATAGGATCAAAAATAATATTTTTTATTAAAGACAAAAGAAATCCATTCTATACAGGAAAGGTTCTTGGCGCTAACTAGCTTCACTGAGCTATCTTCTAAGGCAGTCTTTCTCAACCAGTGTGCCATGACGGACCTCCTGCAGAAAAGCTTTCTGCCCCCCTTCCTCCCCCCCTCCTGCCAAACTCCTGCTGCTTGGGGGAGGAGGAGGAAGGGCCGGGCAGTGGCGAAGAAAAAGAAGAAGTGACCGGGGTGCCGCCTCCTTCGGCCGTTTCCCCAGCCAGCCTCCAATCCGCCATGACTCTCGCCCCTCGCTCGCTGAAGCTGTGTGGAAGAGGAGCCCCGCCCACGGAAGCCCATCCACCGCTCATGCTCCTCCTCTGTAGGAGAGCTGAAGCTGGGGGGAGGGGGCGGGGCATGGCGTGGCCTGTAGGAGAGCTGAAGCTGAGGGGAGGGGCGGGTCATGGCGCGGCCTGGCTCTGCCCCCTCCCTCGGCTTCGGCACTCCCAGCAGCTGCTCCAGCCTTGAAGGGACAGTGCCAAGCCAGCATTGTGCTGGCTCTGGCACTACTGGCTTGGCACTGCCCCCTCAAGGCTGGAGCAGCTGCTGGAAGAGGTGAAGCCGGGGGTAGGGGGTGGGGCATGGCACAGCCTGGCTCCGCCCCCTCCCTCGGCTTCGGCACTCCCAGCAGCTGCTCCCAGCAGGCCACCATCCCCCAGCCGTTCTTTACTGTGTTAAGAGTGTCATTTTGTGTCATTTTGGTTGGTGGTGTGCCCCCAGATTTTTTTAATGTTAAAAGTGTGCCGTAGCTCAAAAAAGGTTGGGAAACACTGTTCTAAGGGTCAGGCCCGGATTACCCATAAGGCCACCCTAGGCCATGGACTAGGGGCGCAAGCCAAGGGGGGCGCAGTTCACACGGACCAAATAATGTTGAAACAAAACCGCAACGCGCAGCACAGAGATGACTCTCTCTCGGGGGAGGGCGGGGGGAGAGCGCTGTGAGGGGGCGGGGAGGAGGAAATGGCACCCCCTCGCCATCACCCCCGCCCACTTGTCAAGGAAGGAGGATGAGGAGGCGGAGGGAAGCCCCTGGGGACTCAGGACATTGTAATAGATAAGGAATGGACTTACCTGGGATGTCGGCATGAACTTTGCATAAACATCAGTCCCCACCCCCATGTGCATCTCGTCGCTTGGCTTGGCATTGAATGTTTGGCTCGCATGCAACGTGTGACACCCTCATGTAATGTCTATGGGCACCTTTTTTGATATTGATATTATAATTGAAAGTTTTTGATATTGACTGCTTCCGTTGTGTTTAGCTGTTGTATTTCCACTAGGATATTGTGTTTACATACAGCCTTTATTAGGCAGCAGAAGATGTTGGGCCGTTCCTTCTGGTCTCACCCTCAATGGAGTCACAATTGTTGACATTTTGCACTTCACATTCTCATTCCAGAACCAGCGCTAAGTGGTTTGCTGCATTAAATAAATTCCACAAATGTAAGAAGCCAATTTTGAGACTGGAGCATATACTATATGCCATACATAACTGTGTCCTTCAAGAGTAAGAAAGAGCTAGGAGCTCAGGAGTAACACCAGGAGTTACTACCCATCCCTTGCGTGTGCAAGGGTGACACACCTCGCGCCATGAAATAACACAGACACAAGTGGTTGGATGAAAATGGCCACAACTCAATTTATTGAAAACGGGAACAAAGGGTTTGCGGCCACACATGGGTCCTGGATCAGGGTCGGACAGCCCCCACGAATGTCCAAAGGCGTTTGCAAGCAGGGGCGGTCTAAGGTCATTCTAAATGGCAAGCGAACATTATTTTGCCCCCAAAACATTATTTTGGTGTGCCCCCATCTGCGCATGCCCAGAAGCTCCTGCATGAAGGCGCCCCTCAGGAGAAAACCACCACTCACCACCGGCTTCGTGGAAGGAAAAGGGAAATAAAGGCTCCCTCACAGCGCAGCGGCAAACTGGCAGCTGTGTAGTGGCTCGCGCGAGGCCACGCCCTTCCTTCTCACGCGCCCCGCATCGCCCCCAGCCTCGTGCGAGGCCTGTTTAGGCTTCAGCTTGAGCGCCTGCAGGAGCTTCTGGGCATGCGTGGTTTTTGCAGCAGCAAGGAGGTTTGCTACGGCAGCGCCCCACGTAGCCGCGTCCTTCGCGTATACGTAAGACCGCCCCTGTTTGCAAGCCTGGGGTGCGAGTGGACCAATCCCTGTCCATGGAAACGTCATTGGCCGGCCGGCTTTGATGGTGGGAAACCTTCCCCCATCCCAGGGGCTTCTGGGGAGAAGAAGCCCCTTCTCCATCACTAAGATGGCGCGAGGGCAACCCTGCCCCACAACCAGCTTGACCGGTAAGTCGGCCAAGCCGCTTAGCAACTGTTGCCTAATGCAGCCACTTCCTCCCGACTAATGGTGGGACCAATTTTTTTTCTTGGTAACAGAGCACTCTTTTATTTATGTAATTAAATAAGTTCTCAACACACTCATCTACTGAACGCTTTATCTTCTTATATTTGGCATCTTATCTTTGCTTGCACAAGGGAACACTTAATCTCCCGAACCCACCCATGCCTACAGCCCGAAGCAGTAAACCTTTGCCCCAACTACATATCTCTATGGGCCGATGCAGGCTTAGATTTCTAATTCGCCTTAAAACATGGAGAGGAAAACGTCTCATCACAGATCAAACCTGATGGGCATGTAACAACATGTGCACAACTTTCTCTGTGTCTTTGAATTGCTTTCCCAGACTGTTTAGGTTTGGTTTTGTTTTTTTTAAAGAAGGCTTTCAGACCTGTTTCTGAAATTTGAATATTAAACTCCCTTTATACGTGGCCAGATTACTCCGGGGTGTATGCAATAGGCTGGCTTCCCATTCAGGGAATTAGTTCGGTTTTTGAGCACTGGAGGAGTAATAGAGAGGGAGTAGAGTTGGCAGTTTTGTAATAACAGTGCCGGCAACCTTCCTCCCACAGGCTCCAATCTGTTGAGTTCTCTGGGGAAGGTTGCGACTATCACAATAAACTTTCTCCTACTTCTGACGGCAAAGGCCATATTGAGGGACTCGCAGAAGCTTCTGTTCTTCTCTCCCCACCTCTGGCTTCGCAGGGATTGTACAACGCCCAAAGGCCAGAGTGTTATGACTGCTCGGCCACAAGAGTCAGAAGATTGTTGTTGCCAGACTGTTGCTTTTTCTCATGCACAGATATCACACACGTCCTATGTCCCAACAACCACTCAGAGACATGAGGCGGGGGTGGGGTGGGGGGTGCAAATTCCATCGGGGCACCATCAGAGACAGTGAGACCAAAATTACTGTCTGCAATTTTTGGTGTGCATCATTTCAGCAGAGATTTGTTGAGTTTATTTAAAAAAACAAATCTGAGATCTTCAAATTTACTGAAAAATATAATTTCTAAAGAGTAGCATTATAATGTGTTTCCTAAAACCGATCTCCTCAAAAACTTTGAAAAGAAAGAAAAACTTTGTTTTTCAATTGTTGAAACTTAAAGCACGCAAACACACACACACACACACACACACACACATTCCAGCTGTCAGCCCTTCCGTTAGAGCAGGAGTCAGCATTTTTCTGTTACTTTCTACTGTTTCTGAAGAGTAAATAACATATTATTCAATTTACAAATAGTAAGCTCAAGCTGATTTGCAAGATCTGTGGCCCAAACAACCTGGACCCCACTCACTTTGTCAACTATCGGCCAGTTTCCAATCTCCCCTATTTGAGCAAAGTCCTGGAACGTGCGGTTGCCTCGCAACTCCAGGAATTCTTGGTAGACACTGATTATCTGGATCCGGCGCAGTCTGGCTTTAGGCCGGGACATGGCACTGAGACAGCCTTGGTCGCCTTAGTGGATGATCTATGCCGGGAACTCGACAGGGGGAGTGTGTCCCTGTTGGTTCTGCTGGACCTCTCAGCAGCCTTCGATACCGTCGACCACGGTATCCTTCTGGGACGCCTCGCTGGAATGGGCCTTGGAGGTGCTGCTTTGCAGTGGCTCCAGTCCTTCCTCGAGGGTCGCTCCCAAAAGGTGTTGCTAGGGGACTTCTGCTCGGCCCCGCGGCCATTGTACTGTGGGGTCCCGTAGGGTTCAATACTGTCCCCTATGTTATTTAACATATACATGAAGCCGTTGGGGGAGATCATCCGGAGTTTCAGGGTGCGGTGTCATCTGTACGCAGATGATGTCCAACTCTGTCACTCCTTTCCACCTGCTACTAAGGAGGCTGTTCAAGTCCTGAACCGGTGCTTGGCTGCTGAAACGGACTGGATGAAGGCTAACAGATTTAAACTAAATCCAGACAAGACAGAGGCACTCCTGGTCAGTCGTAAGGCCAAACAGGGCATAGGGTTACAGCCTGTGCTTGGTGGGGTTGCACTCCCCCTGAAGGCGCAGGTTCGCAGTCTGGGAGTGATCCTGGACTCATCGCTGAGCCTGGAGCCCCAGGTCTCGGCGGTGGCCGGGAGAGCTTTTGCACACTTAAAGCTTGTGCGCCAGCTGCACCCCGTACCTTGGGAAGTCTGACTTGGCCACGGTGGTCCACGCTCTGGTTACATCCTGAATAGACTACTGCAACACTCCCTACGTGGGGTTGCCTCTGAAGACTGCTCGGAAGCTGCAATTAGTCCAACTTTCGGCAGCCAGGTTACTAACAGGAGCGGGGCACAGGGAGCATACAACTCCCTTCCTGCGCCAGCTCCACTGGCTGCCAATTAGCTTCCGGGCACAATTCAAAGTGCTGGTTTTCACCTACAAAACCCTATATGGTTCTGGGCCAGTTTACCTGTCCGAACGGATTCTCCCCTACGAACCATCAAGAACATTAAGATCCTCCGGAGAGGCCCTGCTCTCGGTCCCGCCGGCTTCGCAAGCGCGGCTGGTGGGGACGAGAGACAGGGCCTTCTCTGTGGTGGCCCCTCGGCTGTGGAACTCTCTCCCAAGTGATGCCAGACTTCCCCCTCCCTGTTGCCCTTTAGGAGGCTGGTGAAGACCTGGATGTGGAACCAAGCCTTCCCAGAATAGGCTGAGATTGGCTATTGTCTGAATGTATGACCACGTTTACATATTGAGTGGAATTGTTTTAATGGCGATGTGGTTTTATGCTGGGTTTTTATGTATTTTCATATGTTATTGTAGTTGTTTTTAAATTGTATAGCATTGAGTCTTTGCTGTAATGCCGGCCAGAGTCCCTCGAGAGAGGTGAGAAAGTCGGAGTACTCAAGTTTTAAATAAATAAATGTGTAAAACCAACTTTGTGCAAAGGAGAAGCCCAGATTTTTCAAGGTTTCCTTTTCACCTTCCTGCTGTCACTTGGTTTCTAAAAGCTCGGTTCGAGAACTGAATTGTTTAATGTTTATATAGGAAAACCCAACAGTCTGAATTCAAGCTGATGAGTTAAAGTTAGAAAGTAATGCAAATTGTTGCCCCAACTACATGTGTGGGAGAGCGGCCGGAAGAACATGTGACTCATTCCCAAGAAGGCAATCCAGACACATCATGATGAGCAATTGAAAACGACTTTCTAAAAATAACTCTGAAGTGATGGGGGATATTATCCACATTCTTCTCAAGGGCTGATATTTCCCTAAAGCTTATGTACTGTGTAAGTGTAAACTGCCATGGTGTTAACTTTGATTGTGATGGCTTACAGAAAATACAGAACACCTTCCCTTTCTCTTTTACAGGAAACTATCATTGAAAATGGCACCATTGCTTTTGAGAATTGGGTTGTGCCTGGGAGTCCAGTGTTTAGGCAGTTCTGGATCTTCGATGTTCAGAACCCACAAGATGTAATAAAAAATGGGTCGCAGCCAATAGTTAAGCAGAAAGGCCCGTACACATACAGGTATGCAAGATGCTGTGCAATTAATTGTTGGCTTGTTTTCTTGATTTGAGAGTGAGTTGATTGATGACCACAAGCATTTCCACTTATTGATCGTACTACCACCCACTCCCACCAATCTCCGAATGTGAATAGAAGAATCCCAATTCTAATCCAGTGATAGAGCCATTTCGGAGA
Organism: Anolis apletophallus; assembly: GCA_030556195.1. Classification (NCBI taxonomy): domain Eukaryota; kingdom Metazoa; phylum Chordata; class Lepidosauria; order Squamata; family Anolidae; genus Anolis; species Anolis apletophallus. The sequence continues at coordinate 425,021 of JARBWK010000012.1, forward strand.
TCTCTCCCTGATCTTCAAAATGCATGCAGCACTGGTTTCCCAGTGTAGATGACTAATGAGAAGAATATATATGAAGGGTGAGAAGGGTGGGGTAGAAAAAATGTAAATAAATACATAAATATATTTTGATGTCTTAACCAGAATGCCATTGTATGGAGCCCAAGCCGCATGCTAAGATAGTTAATACAGAGATAGTTTAGTTTGATATTTAGAATGTTTCTTATTGTACGTGTATAGTAGGGGTGGTTGATGCATGAAAAATTTGATTCTAAACTCGGGGGATTTCCGTTGCTGGGTCGTTATAGAAATTAATCCGAAATTTTTAAAATAATTTTTGTAATTGAAACGTAATTAATAACGAATTTTGTTATTATTACGTTATTTGTTCCACGCATGCGCGACAGGAGGGTGGAAGGTGCTGCCTGCACTCCCCTCTGGCCAGCTGACACCCAAATGGGGGTTAAAGATAACCCGCCGTTTGGGTCTCGGTTGGCAAGAGGAGGGTGCCAGGCTGCACCTTCCACCCTCCTCTCGCCATTGTCCCGGTTTATTCTCAAGGAGGCAACAGGAGGGTGGAAGGTGCTGCCTGCACTCCCCTCTGGCCAGCAGACACCCAAATGGGGGTTAAAGATAACCCCCTTTGGGGTCTCGGTTGGCTAGAGGAGGGTGGAAGGTGCTGCCTGCACTCCCCTCTGGCCAGCTGACACCCAAATGGGGGTTAAAGATAACCCCCGTTTGGGTCTCAGTTGGCTAGAGGAGGGTGCCAGGCTGCACCTTCCACCCTCCTCTCGCCATTGTCCCGGTTTATTCTCAAGGACGCAACAGGAGGGTGGAAGGTGCTGCCTGCACTCCCCTCTGGCCAGCTGACACCCAAATGGGGGTTAAAGATAACCCCCGTTTGGGTCTCGGTTGGCTAGAGGAGGGTGCCAGGCTGCACCTTCCACCCTCCTCTCGCCATTGTTCTGGTTTATTCCCAAGGAGAGGAGGAGGCGGGGGAATTGCGTCCCCCTCCTCCTCCTCTCCTTGGGAGTAAACCGGACCCTTGTCGTGAGTCCCCTCCTCCTTCTCTCCTTGGGAGTAAACCGGGACCCTTGTTGTGAGTCCTCCGCCTCCTCCTCTCCGTGGGGAGTAAACCGGGACCCTTGTCGTGAGTCCCCCTTCCTCCTCCTCTCCTTGGGAGTAAACTGGGACCCTTGTCGTGAGTCCCCCGCCTCCTCCTCTCCTTGGGAGTGAACCGGGACCCTTGTCGTGAGTCCACCTCCTCCTCCTCTCCTTGGGAGTAAACCGGGACCCTTGTCGTGAGTCCCCTCCTTCCTCCTCTCCTTGGGAGTAAACCGGGACCCTTGTCGTGAGTCCCCTCCTCCTCCTCTCCTTGGGAGTAAACCGGGACCCTTGTCGTGAGTCCCCCCTCCTCCATCTCTCCTTGGGAGTAAACTTGGACCCTTGTTGTGAGTCCTCCGCCTCCTCCTCTCCGTGGGAGTAAACCGGGACCCTTGTCGTGAGTCCCCTCCTCCTCCTCCTCTCCTTGGGAGTAAACTGGGACCCTTGTCGTGAGTCCCCCCCGCCTCCTCCTCTCCTTGGGAGTTAACCTGGACCCTTGTCGTGAGTCCCCCTCCTCCTCCTCTCCTTGGGAGTAAACCGGGACCCTTGTCGTGAGTCCCCCTCCTCCTCCTCTCCTTGGGAGTAAACCGGGAACCTTGTCGTGAGTCCCCCTCCTCCTCCTCTCCTTGGGAGTAAACCGGGACCCTTGTCGTGAGTCCCCCTCCTCCTTCTCTCCTTGGGAGTAAACCGGGACCCTTGTTGTGAGTCCTCCGCCTCCTCCTCTCCGTGGGAGTAAACCGGGACCCTTGTCGTGAGTCCCCCTCCTCCTCCTCTCCTTGGGAGTAAACTGGGACCCTTGTCGTGAGTCCCCCGCCTCCTCCTCTCCTTGGGAGTGAACCGGGACCCTTGTCGTGAGTCCCCCTCCTCCTCCTCTCCTTGGGAGTAAACCGGGACCCTTGTCGTGAGTCCCCCTCCTCCTCCTCTCCTTGGGAGTAAACCGGGACCCTTGTCGTGAGTCCCCCGCCTCCTCCTCTCCTTGGGAATAAACCGGGACCCTTGTCGTGAGTCCCCCGCCTCCTCCTCTCCTTGGGAATAAACTGGGACCCTTGTCGTGAGTCCCCCGCCTCCTCCTCTCCTTGGGAATAAACTGGGACCCTTGTCGTGAGTCCCCCGCCTCCTCCTCTCCTTGGGAGTAAACTGGGACCCTTGTCGTAAGACCCCCGCCTCCTCCTCTCCTTGGGAATAAACTGGGACCCTTGTTGTGAGTCCCCGCCTCCTCCTCTCCTTGGGAATAAACTGGGACCCTTGTCGTGAGTCCCCCGCCTCCTCCTCCTCCTCTCCTTGGGAGTAAACTGGGACCCTTGTCGTGAGTCCCCTGCCTCCTCCTCCTCTCCTTGGGAGTAAACTGGGACCCTTGTCGTGAGTCCCCCGCCTCCTTCTCTCCTTGGGAGTAAACTGGGACCCTTGTCGTGAGTCCCCCGCCTCCTCCTCTCCTTGGGAATAAACTGGGACCCTTGTCGTGAGTCCCCCTCCTCCTCCTTTCCTTGGGAGTAAACCGGGACCCTTGTCGTGAGTCCCCTGCCTCCTCCTCTCCTTGGGAATAAACTGGGACCCTTGTTGTGAGTCCCCCGCCTCCTCCTCTCCTTGGGAATAAACCGGGACCCTTGTCGTGAGTCCCCTGCCTCCTCCTCTCCTTGGGAATAAACCGGGACCCTTGTCGTGAGTCCCCCGCCTCCTCCTCTCCTTGGGAATAAACCGGGACCCTTGTCGTGAGACCCCCGCCTCCTCCTCTCCTTGGGAATAAACCGGGACCCTTGTCGTGAGTCCCCTGCCTCCTCCTCTCCTTGGGAATAAACCGGGACCCTTGTCGTGAGTCCCCTGCCTCCTTCTCTCCTTGGGAATAAACCGGGACCCTTGTCGTGAGACCCCCGCCTCCTCCTCTCCTTGGGAATAAACCGGGACCCTTGTCGTGAGTCTCCTGCCTCCTCCTCTCCTTGGGAATAAACTGGGACCCTTGTTGTGAGTCCCCCGCCTCCTCCTCTCCTTGGGAATAAACCGGGACCCTTGTCGTGAGTCCCCCGCCTCCTCCTCTCCTTGGGAGTAAACTGGGACCCTTGTCGTGAGACCCCCGCCTCCTCCTCTCCTTGGGAATAAACTGGGAACCTTTTCGTGAGTCCCCCTCCTCCTCCTCTCCTTGGGAATAAACTGGGACCCTTGTCGTGAGTCCCCCGCCTCCTCCTCTCCTTGGGAATAAACTGGGACCCTTGTCGTGAGTCCCCCGCCTCCTCCTCCTCTCCTTGGGAGTAAACTGGGACCCTTGTCGTGAGTCCCCCACCTCCTTCTCTCCTTGGGAGTAAACTGGGACCCTTGTCGTGAGTCCCCCACCTCCTCCTCTCCTTGGGAGTAAACTGGGACCCTTGTCGTGAGTCCCCCGCCTCCTTCTCTCCTTGGGAGTAAACTGGGACCCTTGTCGTGAGTCCCCCGCCTCCTTCTCTCCTTGGGAGTAAACTGGGACCCTTGTCGTGAGTCCCCCGCCTCCTCCTCTCCTTGTGAGTAAACTGGGACCCTTGTCATGAGTCCCCCGCCTCCTCCTCCTCTCCTTGGGAGTAAACTGGGACCCTTGTCGTGAGTCCCCCGCCTCCTTCTCTCCTTGGGAGTAAACTGGGACCCTTGTCGTGAGTCCCCCGCCTCCTCCTCTCCTTGGGAATAAACTGGGACCCTTGTTGTGCATCCCCCTCCTCCTCCTCTCCTTGGGAGTAAACCGGGACCCTTGTCGTGAGTCCTCCTCCTCTCCTTGGGAGTAAACTGGGACCCTTGTCGTGAGTCCCCCTCCTCCTCCTCTCCTTGGAGAGGAGGAGGTGGGGGAGTTACGACAAGGGTCCCGGTTTACTCCCTCTTGGTGGGCGAGAGGAGGATGCCAGGCTGCACCTTCCACCCTCCTCTCACCATTGTCCCAGTTTATCCCCAAGGAGAGGAGGAGACGGGCCTCTGATGCGTCACCCCTCCGCTCCGCCTCTTGCTCCTCCTCACTCGCCCCTCCCTCTTTCCTTCACTCAAGGAAGGAAGGAGGGACGAGCGAAGAGCAAGAGGCGGAGCCACATTACAGCCGGGCCTCTAGCCGCTGACGCACATGCCCGCCAGCAGCCCCGGGGCGTGGCTTCCCTTCCTCCTCCTCTCCCCGTGGCTATTTTCCAGACACAGGAGGAGGAGGAGGAGGAGTGAAGCCCCACCCCCAGGGCCTCTGCCATGCATGCGCGGCATTGGCTCCGGGGGTGGGGCTTTCCTTCCTCCGCCTCACACTGGCGAGGAGGAAGAGGCGGAGCTGCGGGTGGGGGCAGGGTGGAGCCGCGGGGGTGGGGCGGAGCGGAGGCGGAGCCTTTGGCCTAGAGTGCCAAAAAGGCTTTATCCGGGCCTGTTGATGCATCGGGATACCCTATCAAATAAGAATTCTCCATTTCTAGAAGATTTTTCATAATGTGTAAGGAATTGTGAAAAAAATCAATGTGTGCTTGATTTTAGTGCAAAAAAATGGCATAGATTTTGGCATAAAGCTTGCAAAATGTGATAAGTATTGAAAAAATGCACAAAACCCCTTGAAATCCTTTTTTTGTTGTTGAAATTTTCTATTCCTGCCTTCTTAAATGGTTCAGATTTACGTCCCTAGTGAAGATGAGATTGCTCAGATTCTCACAAAGAATATTAGTTCAGCTGCGGAAAAACAGGCCGGTGCTATTTGTCATGCTTCCCATTTAATGTTTATCACTGAAGTAGAATTTCTTCCTTTTCTAAGGATACGATATTTAGCCAAAGAAAACATCACCCACCATAACGATTCCACGGTGTCTTACTTCCAGCCAAATATCGCTCAGTTTGAGCCTGATATGTCCGTTGGGCCAGAAAATGACACATTCACTATGGTCAATCTTGCTGTTGTGGTAAGTAGTAGTATCACCGAAATGGGTACTGACCTTCTGTTATCTCTCATATGTCCATAGTCCAAAACACACAGGGTTGGGACACAAAAGAAATCGAAAGGCACTCCAGAATTGATAGCCATTTGTACAAAATTATGTTTTGTTTGACAAACAAATAAACAAAAAAAACTAATCACAGCAATTGAAGTATATTTTTTTCATGAGTAGCAAAATTCCTATTGAGCTTTATGATTTTACTAAAACGTAACCTGGATCTTTCTTGTATGTTTACTGTGTTGGGCTCAAGCAACCACAACAGGACCTGCCAAAGTGATCTTAATTATAAACTATTTATTTACGTATTTATTTGTTTAACATGGAAGAGAGAGAGAGAGAATACACACATACATACACACACACACACACACACACACATACATACATACATACTACGTGTGGTTGATCCATCAAAAATTTGTTTCTAAACTCGCGTGGGGGGGAATTGTCATCGGTGGTTCGATATAGAAATTGTTCCGAAAAATTTCCGTAAAATTTTGTTATGGAAACGTAATTATTAATGAAAATTCGTTATTATTTCCTGTTAGTTCTCAGCAGGGAAGGAGGTGAAGATGTCCTCCGTGCCTCCTTCCCTGCTGTGCTGAGAACTAATGCACATCAAGCCTTGGCGTGGTTTAGGTCTTAGCAGGGAAGGAGGAGCGGACGGCATCCCCTCGCGTCCTCCTTCCCTGCTGAGAACTAACTCTGAGATTCGGAGGAATTTCCTTCTGTTCTCCATTCTCTTGTGAGAGAGATCCTGGGGAAATGGAGAAAAGCTCGGCCGGACTGCTTCCAAAGCGCCCACCTCAGCTCTCAGCTGGCGAGAGGAGAAAGGAGGGTGCTGCTGCCCTCCAGACTCCTCTTGCAAGTTGAAAACTGAGGAGGGGAGAAAATGACCTAATAACATGACCTTTACAAAAATTGGCGATCCCGGATTCGGTTTTGAAAATTCACTTCCGGGTTGGATGCCGAGGGTCGATATAAGGTCAAAATAATTTCAAATACAAAATATTAACGGGTTTCAAAGTATTTAAATTGGAGATATCCACCCCTAATACATACATACATACATACATACATACATAGAAGTAATTATATCATGGCAATATGTAATATTGCCTTGGGAGTGTGGGTGTGTTTCCTGAGTGACAATGAAGAAAAGCTTAAAACAAACAAATAAATTGTTTTTATCACAGGCAGCACCGGCTTTATATCAAACTGGATTCATGCAAGCAGTGCTGAATGTCTTCATAAAATCCTCAAAATCAGAATTCCTTCAAAACAGAACTGTGAAAGAAATACTCTGGGGCTATGAGGATCCTTTCTTGAAGAAAATTCCAATCCCAGGAGTTGTGAAAAAGGTTGGAGTATTTTACCCAGTAAGTATGCCTCCCAAGGGAGAGTTGTTGTTTATGTCCTGTTAAAAAAACACATGCTTTGGACTTCAAAAAGTAGACAAGTCTAGAATTAGCAGAAGTAGACTTCAGAATTAGAAAAGTAGACAAGTCTAGAATTAGCAAAAGTAGATAAGTCTAGAATTAGCAAAAGTAGATAAGTCTAGAATTAGCAAAAGTAGACAAGTCTAGAATTAGCAAAAGTAGATAAGTCTAGAATTAGCAAAAGTAGATAAGTCTAGAATTAGCAAAAGTAGATAAGTCTAGAATTAGAAAGTAGACAAGTCTAGAATTAGCAAAAGTAGATAAGTCTAGAATTAGCAAAAGTAGACAAGTCTAGAATTAGCAAAGTAGATAAGTCTAGAATTAGCAAAAGTAGATAAGTCTAGAATTAGCAAAAGTAGACAAGTCTAGAATTAGCAAAAGTAGACAAGTCTAGAATTAGCAAAAGTAGATAAGTCTAGAATTAGCAAAAGTAGATAAGTCTAGAATTAGCAAAAGTAGACAAGTCTAGAATTAGCAAAAGTAGACAAGTCTAGAATTAGCAAAAGTAGATAAGTCTAGAATTAGCAAAAGTAGATAAGTCTAGAATTAGCAAAAGTAGATAAGTCTAGAATTAGCAAAAGTAGATAAGTCTAGAATTAGCAAAAGTAGACAAGTCTAGAATTAGCAAAGTAGACAAGTCTAGAATGAGCAAAAGTAGGCAAGTCTAGAATGAGCAAAAGTAGGCAAGTCTAGAATTAGCAAAAGTAGACAAGTCTAGAATTAGCAAAAGTAGATAAGTCTAGAAGACAAGTCTAGAATTAGAAAAAGTAGGCAAGTCTAGAATTAGCAAAGTAGATAAGTCTAGAATTAGCAAACGTAGATAAGTCTAGAATTAGCAAAAGTAGACAAGTCTAGAATTAGCAAGTCTCTAGAATTAGCAAAAGTAGACAAGTCTAGAATTAGCAAAAGTAGACAAGTCTAGAATTAGCAAAAGTAGACAAGTCTAGAATTAGCAAAAGTAGATAAGTCAAAAGTCTAGAATTAGCAAAAGTAGACAAGTCTAGAAGTCTAGAATTAGCAAAGTAGACAAGTCTAGAATTAGCAAAAGTAGACAAGTCTAGAATTAGCAAAAGTAGATAAGTCTAGAATTAGCAAAAGTAGATAAGTCTAGAATTAGAAGAAGTAGACAAGTCTAGAATTAGCAAAAGTAGACAAGTCTAGAATTAGCAAAGTAGACAAGTCTAGAATTAGCAAAAGTAGACAAGTCTAGAATTAGCAAAAGTAGACAAGTCTAGAATTAGAAGAAGTAGACAAGTCTAGAATTAGCAAAAGTAGACAAGTCTAGAATTAGAAGAAGTAGACAAGTCTAGAATTAGCAAAAGTAGATAAGTCTAGAATTAGAAGAAGTAGACAAGTCTAGAATTAGCAAAAGTAGACAAGTCTAGAGGAATTCATGGAACGACTTGATGATGAAACTGAATATTGACTTGACATGGTGACGCTCATGATAATGTCTTAAAGGATTGTATGGTTTTTTAAATATTTTTTAATATTTTAATATTATTATACTGTATGTTACATGTTGTAATGCTATTTCATGACTATTTTAATTGTTATAACTATTGTGTTGTTGAATGGTGGCCAATTGTGAACTGCCCTGAGTCACCCGGGGGCTGAGAAAGGCGGTATAAAAATGCCGTAAATAAATAAATAAATAAATAAATGGAATCTCTAAAAAAGCAGAATCCATGAACAGTACAACTGGTACAACTTTAGGCCAGAAAGAAGCAACCTCGGTCTTATTTTTAAAGAATTGACTTTGTCAATGGCAGTCCACCGCTTAAAAAGCAGATAGGAGAGCAAGGCTACTTTGCCTGTATCAATGGGAGGTGTGCGTGGAACGCAAATGAATGGCAGGAATTTATTACAGTGCTAAACTATGCATGCTGAACGTTCAAAGCTTAATTTTAGAAATTCTTGTGTTTATGCACTTTAGGGTCATAAAAATATTTCCTTGACTTCCGTTTCAGCAGGGCCTGTATTTGAAAAAGTCAGTGCTCTAAGGGTGCGTCTACACTGTAGAATTAACTTTAAATGCCATGGCACAATGCTATGGGAACTGCAGGCATGTAGTTTGGTAAGACACCAGATAATGTTTTTTCTGTGTGTGTCAGAAGTTACTTGAGAGCATACTGCAAGTCACTTTTGGTGTGAGAGAATTGGCCATCTCCCGAGAGATTGCCCAAGGGATGCCCGGATACGTTGCCATCCTGTTGGGAGGCTTCTCTCATTTCCCCACAAGCTAGAGCTGACAGCTGGGAGTTCATCCAGTCTCGCGGATTTGAACCAGCAACCTTCAAGTCAGCCACCCAACCTTCAGGTCAGCTGCCCAGCCGGCACAAGGGTTTAACTTACTGTAAAGACCTTGTAAAACTATAGTTTCGATGATTCAATATCATTGGGCCATTGCACGTAAAGTAGTGTAAACTGGATCAATTCTACAGTGTGGATGCACTTGACTATGTCAGTCGGTTACCTAAAGATGGAACAGAAGTTCACCGATGCAGCCAGCATGGAGCTGGATGGATCCCATCACATGACACACAGCTACTTCTGGCTCTATGCAGGCTGTGTTGGTGAACCGTTCCAGGATGGGGAACTCTGAACATGCTAGGGACAGTGTGGGAGTAACCTGGAAAGGTACACTTTCCAGCGCGTGATAGGCAAGTGGAGTGATGAGAGTGATGTGGGGCACTGGGTCACGGAGTGCCTTGGTGTCCTACGGATTCCCCACATCAAGGACCTCCATGTGATGAGGTCCTTAATGTGTCTAAACCCTTCCAGCCCTTAATATGGGATTAACACATTAAACTGGTTTAATCTAGCATTGAGCAAAATCAGGGAATACTCTGCCACCGCCCTGTACCCCAGGGTCCAATTTGAATTGGTCCACTATCTACATGGGCAAGCACTTCAGTCCTATTTCTTTGGGCTTAGTGGTACAGGGAAACGGGGATGGGTCAGAGCTATGTTGTCCCAGTCACTGTGGCAACCAGCAAAAGGCTCTGGGAGCTCCCGAAGCTCCGGGCCATCACTTGGTGTCTGCTGACATCAGCAAAGTCATCCAGGCAGGCCCAGATTACCCATAAGACCACCCTAGGCCATGGCCTAGGGGCACAAGCCAAGGGGGGCGCCATTCACACGGACCCAAAAAAAGTTTTTAAAAACCGCAACGCAACTCTCTCTCTCTCTCTCTTTCTTGGGGGAGGGTGGGGGGGAAAGCGCTTTGAGGGGGAGGGGGAGGGGGAGGAGGGAATGGTGCCCCCCCTTGCCATCGCCCCCGCCCCCTTGCCAAGGAAGGAGGGTGCGAGGCGTGCCGCGAAGAGGAGGAGGCAGAGGGAAGCCCTGCCCCCAGGGCCGATGTCGGCACCAGGGGCGGAGCTTTCCTTCCTCCTCCTCCTCGCGCCCTTGGCCCTCCTTCCTTGACTCAAGAAAGGAGGTCACACGGCGCCGCGAAGAGGATGAGGTGGAGGGAAGCCCCGCCCAGGGGGCCGGGGCCGGCACTGGGGGCAGGGCTTCCCTTCCTCCTCCTCCTCGCTCGCGCCCTCAGCCCTCCTTCCTTGACTCAAGAAAGGAGGGCGCGCAGCACTGCAAAGAGGAGGAGGCGGAGGGAAGGCCCCCCCCGGACCAATGCTGGCACCGGGGGCGGGGCTTCCCTTCCTCCTCCTCCTCGCTCGCACCCTCGGCCCTCCTTCCTTGACTCAAGAAAGGAGGGTGTGCAGCACCACGAGAAGGAGGTGTGTGTGTGTGTGTGTGTGTGCGGTAGAGGTTGGTTTGGGGACGTAATTCCAAAGTGTGGCCTAGGGCGCCAAAATGGGTTGATCCGGGCCTGCATCCAGGTGATGAAAAAGACCTATGGACCAAGAAACCATGGCATAAACTCTCTGTACTCATCAGATGGAACCAAACTTCTGAAGAACAAAAAAAATCAATTGCACTACATTGGAGAGAGCACTACCCAAACCTCCTGAATCACAGCTCCAATGTGACCGAAAAGGTTCTCTCACAAATCCCACAACAACAAACCAGGGAGGAGCTTTCAGCACTGCCTAGTTTGGAAGAAGTCAGAAATGCCACCAGGCAACAAAAAATAACAAATCCAGCAGACCTGATGGGATCCCTGCTGAAATTGTTAAAGAGAGTGGACCTGAGCTGACACAACAACTCTACCAGCTCATTGAAAAAGTGTGGGTGACCGAGAAAATCCCAGCAGACTTCAAGGATGTCACCATCATCACTCTTTTCGAAAAAGGTGAAAGAACAGACTGATGAAACTATCAAGAGGAAGCCAACCATGACCAGGACCGCCTTCCACCTGGAAACCTATGTCCTCACTGCAGGAGAACATGTGGATCAAGAACAGGGCCCACAGCCACCTACGGACCCACTGCCAGGTCTCTGAACACCTTCATGGTATTTGGGGCTGGGCTAGAGCATTTAGGCTTCAGAGTGGCCACAAATTTTAGTGTCAAATTAGTGCTGAACCTGGCGCAGCTGGCTGGGTGTCAGCTGCATAAGATCTCTACTGACCAGAAGGTCATGAGTTGGAGGACTGCCCGGGTCGAGGTGGCCTCTCGACCTATTGTGTAGCCTGTTGTCGACCTTTCCAACCTGAAAGACAGTCAAGTAGGAAATTAAGGTACCACTTAGTGGGGAGGCTAAATTTAAATGATTTATGAGGACATAAAAAAGATCTTAAAAAAACACACTGAGGAATGAAGGAGTGCGACAGCTCCCCCTGTTGGCCAGATGTTAAATTGACTCTGTCTTATGTGTTTGTGTGTCTAAATGTAATATGTACATTGTAATCCGCTCCCTGAGTTAAAATGCCCTGTCTGTCTTGTGTGTTTGTGAACTGAAGGGCGGTAATAGAAATGAAGTAAATAAATACATACATAAATAAATTGAGGCAAGTGTAAATGTTGTCATTGCCACAGCTCCCCCTGGTGGCCAGATGTTAAAATGCCTCTGTCTGTCTTGTGTGTTTGTGTGTCTAAATGTAATGTGTACATTGTAATCCGCCCTGAGTCCCCTGCGGGGTGAGAAGGGCGGAATAGAAATGAAGTAAATAAATACATACATAAATAAATTGAGGCAAGTGTAAATGTTGTCATTGCCACAGCTCCCCCTGGTGGCCAGATGTTAAAATGCCTCTGTCTGTCTTGTGTGTTTGTGTGTCTAAATGTAATGTGTACATTGTAATCCGCCCTGAGTCCCCTGCAGGGTGAGAAGGGCGGAATAGAAATGAAGTAAATAAATACATACATAAATAAATTGAGGCAAGTGTAAATGTTGTCATTGCCACAGCTCCCCCTGGTGGCCAGATGTTAAAATGCCTCTGTCTGTCTTGTGTGTTTGTGTGTCTAAATGTAATGTGTACATTGTAATCCGCCCTGAGTCCCCTGCAGGGTGAGAAGGGCGGAATAGAAATGAAGTAAATAAATACATACATAAATAAATTGAGGCAAGCGTGAATGTTGTCATTGCCACAGCTCCCCCTGGTGGCCAGATGTTAAAATGCCTCTGTCTGTCTTGTGTGTTTGTGTGTCTAAATGTAATATGTACATTGTAATCCGCCCTGAGTCCCCTGCGGGGTGAGAAGGGTGGAATAGAAATGAAGTAAATAATAAATAAATAAATAAATAAATAAGGTTTCTTTGACTGCTTTAAAAAAAAAGCAATCAGTTTTCAAATGCACTGAGATAAATCCAATTGCTAATTTCCACAGAATTACCTGATGTATCAAATACACTTTTGCCATCTTTGAATAACCAAATGTATATTGATCAAGCAATTTCTTTTCTCTACTTACTGATAACAATTTTGCAATAAACGAATGGATTTTTCACTTTGATTATTGAATCTGTTGAAAATTAATTCTCTCCTTCCCTCCCTCCCCCGCTTCCCCAGTTCAATGAAACCCTTGATGGGCTTTACCGAGTCTACACTGGGCGAGAAAATATGAGTAAAACCGCAATAATCCACAGTTATAAAGACAAAAGGTACCGTATTGTATTATTACATCATAATACAGTTTGAACATTATTTATGTATTTACTAGCTTTTCCCCTCAGTGGGAAGAAATCCTGTTGTTTGAATGTAGAGGCCTGATTCTGGGTTGCTGGCTTTTTTCCCCTCAGTGGGAAGAAATCCTGTTGTTTGAATGTAAAGGCCTGGATTCTGGGTTGCTGGCTTTTTTCCCCCTCAGTGGGAAGAAATCCTGTTGTTTGAATGTAAAGGCCTGATTCTGGGTTGCTGGCTTTTTCCCCTCAGTGGGAAGAAATCCTGTTGTTTGAATGTAGAGGCCTGGATTCTGGGTTGCTGGCTTTTTTCCCCTCAGTGGGAAGAAATCCTGTTGTTTGAATGTAGAGGCCTGGATTCTGGGTTGCTGGCTTTTTTCCTCAGTGGGAAGAAATCCTGTTGTTTGAATGTAGAGGCCTGGATTCTGGGTTGCTGGCTTTTTCCCCTCAGTGGGAAGAAATCCTGTTGTTTGAATGTAGAGGCCTGGATTCTGGGTTGCTGGCTTTTTTTCCCTCAGTGGGAAGAAATCCTGTTGTTTGAATGTAGAGGCCTGGATTCTGGGTTGCTGGCTTTTTTCCCCTCAGTGGGAAGAAATCCTGTTGTTTGAATGTAGAGGCCTGGATTCTGGGTTGCTGGCTTTTTGCCCCTCATTGGGAAGAAATCCTGTTGTTTGAATGTAGAGGCCTGGATTCTGGGTTGCTGGCTTTTTCCCTCAGTGGGAAGAAATCCTGTTGTTTGAATGTAGAGGCCTGGATTCTGGGTTGCTGGCTTTTTTCCCTCAGTGGGAAGAAATCCTGTTGTTTGAATGTAGAGGCCTGGATTCTGGGTTGCTGGCTTTTTTCCCTCAGTGGGAAGAAATCCTGTTGTTTGAATGTAGAGGCCTGGATTCTGGGTTGCTGGCTTTTTTCCCCTCAGTGGGAAGAAATCCTGTTGTTTGAATGTAGAGGCCTGGATTCTGGGTTGCTGGCTAATCAGTGGCTATCAATGCCCTCTGTCTGGTGCCTTAGAATTTTGGAGTGGCGAGGCTGTCCAATCAAAGGACTTTATGCAAATAGCTGCCACATATCTGCCCTTCCGCCCTCCGCATACACACATATACACACACATACACACATACACACATACAAACATTCCGTTTTATAAAGGTATACAGATACAGATTATTCGTATTTATATACCGCTCCATTCCCCTAGACTCGGGGCGGTTTACATAGATAAAAAACGTAACAATAACAATAAAACACATTAACACTGTACATTAAAACACTATAAAACAACTAACAGCTGTCCAAATTGTCACAATACCAAGATCTAGGACAGTCCAGTAGGACCGTTGATGTTAAACACCTGCCGGAACGACGTTGTTTTACAGGCTCTTCTTCTCCCCTTTTCCCTCTGTTATTTAACATCTATATGCGACCACTTGCCCAGCTGGTGCGCAGCTTTGGGCTTGAGTGTCACCAGTACGCTGATGACACTCAGCCCATTCTGAGGATGGAGGGCCAGCCCGACTCTGTACCCGATAATTTCCATCTCTGCCTCGAAGCCGTTACTGGATGGCTGCGAGCCAGTAGGTTGAAGGTGAATCCAGCGAAGACGGAGATCCTTTGGCTAGGTCGCCCGGGCGGTGGGGAACTCCAGCTTCCAACCCTGGACAGCGTGGCTTTAGTAAAAAGCCTTGGAGTCCAACTGGACACTCGGCTCTCCATGGAGACTCAAATTGCCATGGTTAGCCGAGTTGCGTTTTTCCATCTTCGCCAGGCTCGGAGGCTGGCCCCCTACCTGGCCTCGGTGATCCAAGCAACGGTCATCTCAAGGTTAGACTACTGTAACGCTCTTTACAGTGGCCTACCTCTGTTGGTGACCCGGAAACTCAAGGTGGTGCAGAACGCTGCAGCTCGGGTGCTCACAGGCACGCCTGTGGGCCATCACATCACACCCATTCTGTGGGAACTGCACTGGCTGCCTGTTGAATTCCGGATCACCTTCAAAGTGTTAGTCTTGACTTTCAAGGCCTTGTATGGACTGGGGCCAGTGTACCTGAGGGACCGCCTCACCCCATACTGTCCCATGAGATCACTGAGATCTGAAGACCAGGATCTTCTCCTTGTTCCGAGTGCCAAAGCCTATCATCTCACGTCGACGAGGAGAAAGGCATTTTCCATTCTCGCCTCTACGCTTTGGAACTCCCTGCCGCCGGAGGCTTTCCGGAAAGCCTGTAAGTCCTGGCTATTTCGGCAGGCTTTCGAAACTGAGTCAGTCTAACCACACATGTCAGTTTAGTTAACACTGTTGTTTTAATGCAGGGGTGGGCAATTATTTTTTCCAAGGGGCCACATGAGAGCCAAAAATATTATGGAGGGCCGCACCTAAAGGCGGAACTACATGCTAATCTACATTATTTATTTATTTTTTCACTTACTATATTTACTATATATTACACATCATTAATATTGACATATTAATATATCAAGAAATATTCATATATTATTAGTATTAATATCATAATTATTATATTATAGTATATATATAGACATTATAATATATTGAAATTATAATATAATATAACATTATATTATTTATTATACTATTATATTATTATAATAAAATTATTATACAATAATAATAAAAATCACCAAAATAAAACAATGCTTCCTTGTAGTCCCCTTCTCTGGAGAGTTTTATGCAGAGGCTGGATGGCCATCAGTGGGGGGTGCTTTGATTGTGTATCCCTGGGGTTGGGCTGGATGGCCCTGGGGTCCCTTCCCTCTTGATGACTTCCTGTTCCCACCTTTCTAAAAACCTCCTGACAGCGAGCCTTTGAGATTCGTGATGGAAAAGGATGAGATCAAACCCCATTGAAAGGATGGGAAACTCAGGACCAAACTTGGCACGAATCCTCAATAGGCCCAAATATGAACACTGGGGAAATTTGGAGGAAATAGACATTTGGGAGTTGGAGTTGCTGGGATGTAAATTTCACTTATTAAGGATGCTCAGCGGCTACGGCGGCGCTTGCTCCCTCCCTCCCTGGCCTCCACCTCCTCCTCTTCTCTCCCCTCCCTCCCTCCCTCCCTCTCCGTCGGTCTCTCTGCTTGTCTGCCTGCCTCGCCCTCTCGCCCCGCCCGCTCGCTTCTTGCCCCGCCCTCTTGCCCACTTGACCTCTCGCAAGCTCCCCTGCCTGGCCGTGCTGTTGCTGGTGCTGGGAGAGCCAGAGTGGGTGAGAGGGCAAGTGGGCGGGTGAGAGGGCAAGGCGAGCGGCAAGCGGGCAGGGCAGGCAGGGCAAGCGGCTGGGGCGAGGCGAACGGTGAGCGAGCCTGCCTGCCTGCCGGGGCCTTTAGGAAGGCTGGATAGAATTAGCCAAAGGACCGCATCCGGCCCGCGGGCCGTAGTTTGCCCACCCCTGTTTTAATGTAACGTTTTAATTTTCCACTGCTGTTGTGTTTTATTGTTTAATGCGCTACTGTTGTTCTGTTTTATCCTTGAATCTGTAAGCCGCCCCGAGCCACCTGGGAGTGGCAGCTAAGAAGTCGAACAAATAAATAAATAAATAAATAAATAATAAATCTATCTATCTATCTATGTAGATATTAAAAGTCAGTGTTTGCGGCCGAGCGGTGGGAGGAATATGTGGCAGCGTTTCGATTGGCTGCCACTCTGGGATTATTTGCATAAATGGCTCTGACTGGCCAGCCACCCAACATTCCATTACTCCCGGGCAGCACAGAGAGGAGTGGCAGCTAAGAAGTCGAACAAATAATAAATAAATAAATGCAAGTGCCTTCTCTGGACACCCAAATACCCCAAAATCTGAAATTGTCCACAAAGACGGCTGAGCTATAATACTTTTTGTTTCTAAAGTTCAATGTACACAAAATTTTATTTCAAGCAGAAAATTATTAGAAGTGTTGCATAAAATTACTTTCATCATATGTGTATAAGATATTTAATGAAATAAAAATGAATCTCATGTTCGGACTTGGGTCCCATCTCCGTGATATTGCATATCCGCAAATGCAAAGACAGGTGTCTCAAAATCCAAAGCACTTTTTGTCCCAAGCATTTCAGATAAGGCATGTTCAATCTGAAACATTAAACAGATTGCATTACTCTAATGTTGAATGCTCTGAGTTTTTGTTTTGTTTTGCTCAGCTCAATAATCTGAAATGTCATATTATGGATTCCATTTCTCATTTTTAATCTGGTCAGATAATGAATTATGACTACTGTGCGCAAGAAATGATTACTTTAGACGAGTGTGTCATGCACCAACGTTTTTTTTGTTATGTCTATATAGGAATTTCAGTTGCATAAATAAAATACTCTACATAAATGACACAGCTATGAAAATAATAGAAAAATGTTCAGCTAAGTATTTCTTTTATTTTGAGATTCTTCAACTTGTTCTGATTTGGATTACACTTTTCTTTTCTTTTCTCTTTTTAAAAGCATGCTTCCATACTGGGGTGGCTATTGCGACATGATCAATGGCACAGGTAAGTAAAGTACATTAAAATTAGTGCTTTTCTAATACTACATCCACGAACGTGAAAAGACACATGTGTTTATATACATACAATGCTTATTCCCATTAGAAATGTAATTCTTCGCTCATTCTCTTCTCAAAGAAAACAATGCTAGATCTTCGTTATTTTCTTCTCACTGCTCTCAGTGATCCAAGCACAGGCCAGGCCCGGATTACCCATAAGGCCACCCTAGGCCATGGCCTAGGGGCGCAAGCCAAAGGGGGTGCAGATCACGGACCCTCCCCCCATGTTGTCTCAGCCCGCCCCTGAGGGTGAAACTGTCAGATTATTGCATTTTGAATAGCAATTCATGAGTCAGCACAAGATATATTTTCGCAGTTTGAGATTACCTGCAGTGTGACATGTTTGACACCAGATGGCGCTGTCTCAAGACTGCTAAATGGAACCTTGAGGAATGTCAGTTACAAAGTGACAGTTGGGATTTGTCAGTTGGGATTTAATATCTGTGAGGAAAGGATGTTTAGAAAGGTAGCTGTGATGGCTGTTGTTTTTCGATGTTTTGCCAGTTATTGTTAAATACAATTCAATACAGAGTTATATATTTACCTTGTGAATTGAATGAGAGTTTCATTATTCACTCGAACAGAGACTGGAGTTTTTGGGCCGATGGGGAATTAAACTTCTATATTTCTGTTGCCTATCCGCTGTGACATAAATACTCAACGCCGAAGAGAAACGTCAGGAGAGCGTGCTTCTGGGAGGAAACCTCCAGCAAGGTCTCCCTCCCTCCCTGATGGGCGCCGACGCAGGAGAGCGCGCCCAGCTGCAGGCGCATGCCCCAGAGGGAGGCCTCCTCCACTTGGGTGGAGGAGAGGGGCTGGCGGCGGCCTGGGGCAGGAGATATCTCTCTCTCTCTCTCTCTCTCTCCACTGAGGAGGCAGTAGAAGGCGGGAAAGGAGGCCACTCACCCAGGACGCTGCCCTTTCGGCGGAGGCAGGAGAAGAGACGGGGGATGCTGGTGTGTGCCTGACCTCCGAGCCGCCACTCTTCGTCCTGTTGCGCTGAAATCCAAGGAGGAAGAAGGCACGGGAACCGCGTGCAGAGGGGCTGGGGATCTGTAGGGGCTCCTCTCCACGCTTTGCCTTTCCTTCCTTGCCCGCTGCAAAGGCTGTTAGTGGAGGATGCTGGCAGGGCGGCCAAAGCGGGCTGGAAGAAATGGCGCCTGCTTTGGCCGCGCCGCCAGCATCCTCCATCGTTTGGCCGCCCCACCCGCAACCCCCCCCCCCCCCGCCAAATTCTCAGGGTGGTCCACGAAAAGGCCTTACTGGTACATTAAACTGTTGTTTATTCATATCATGATCTGATCACCATGCTCAATATATCCCATATTCATGGGGGTATTGGGATAACGATGCAAAAGGCTTGCTAGGGTAGACCCTCCCTCATTCAGACTCAGCCCCCCGAATAAAAATCCTGCCTTCGGCCCTGCTCCTGCATGAGAAGTAGTGACAAACCTGTTAGTGCAACATCATTTAGAGCAGAATAATGTGTGTTAATCATCAATTATTACCAAGAGATATGTGTTGTACCCCAGTCTCATAGAGGAGGGAATAATAATAACAATGATAATAATAATCTAATGTGTAAAATGTTAGGAAAACCATGCTCATTCTATCTGGCATCCCTTTCATGGTCTGGCAAACAGTGATGAATCTTTTTCTTTAAAAAACTTTTAAAAAAACACAAATGTGACTGGTTGAGAAAATCACTCCATATCTTTCTATCTTAATTTCAAGATGCCACACAAGTTATGTGACGCAACAAAGTGAATAAGAAATGCTCTGTATTTTGTTTGCTCTGGAATGTCTACCTGTGGGTCCAATTGCTAAAATAGAGGAAATGTGCTAGATGGACATACGTCAGTTATCTGCTGCCTCTATGAATGTATTTGTTGTAATTAAACGCCAACTTGAATATAAAATTGGGAAATATCTAATGTATGCATCATCATGATTTGATTTGCATATTTCTTATAGATGGATCATCGTTTCCCCCTTTTGTCAGTAGGAATGATGTGCTGCAATTTTTTTCTTCTGATATCTGCAGGTAAATATGTATGGTGTATATAACTTTATATATTTTTGATGAAGTATTTGAAATGCTTAGAAAAAAATCTGGCTTGCAGACTGTTGCAACTCAGACCAAGGAGAGCCCCCTAGATCATACACACAGCAGGCAGTCTATGAAGAATAGGGTTTTATTGAAGCCAATATAATGTCCAACAAAAGGGTTAAAAGCAAATCAAAAGTAGAAGATATTTCCCAGGTAAAAATACAGTTCAAATAGTTTCTAGTATCAAAAACAAGGCATAGAGCTGGATGTAAAATCCCATGGAAGAACAAGGCACCGATCAGGAACCAACAGGCCCAGTCCTAGGCCAGGCAAAAGCTTGGAGACAAGATAAACATGAACACATTCCAAACGAAGCTTGAATTCTGAAAGCTAATTTTCTAGCTAACTCTAATAAAGGGAAAAATACTTTCGATTTGCCAGCTGCCCACTCTGTCTCAAACTGGCATCACGCCTAGAAGTGCGAATGTTATCCCAACGGTCAAAAGGAGTCTCAGAAGGAGCCTCATTAAAATCTCCAGGTGTCCCAATCTCGGCCTGGCTGTTATCTCCTTCTACACAGGAATGTTCATCTACAACCATGGGAACAGAGCAGTTCTCAGGAGAACTAGCCTCGTCTGACATTTCACTTTGCACATCACTTTGCAGTTCAGAATTCATATCAACATCACTAGCATCATCCTCAGCCCTAGCCGTCCCATCATCCCCAACATGTACATGAATACCAGGCTGAAATACCACACAGACATTTTTATGGAGCATTGAAAGTACATAAGTCCTCATATTGATATGGCAGGAGTTCTTGGCCATGGGGGCTCTAACCTATGTGACACATATAAAAATCCTATAGTAATCAGATATCCCTTCCACATTATATAATTAAAGCATAGAACACCGTTCCACTTTAATCACCTTATCTACATCCTGTCTGGTATGAGGCTCCAGTGCCGGCAGGACTGAAGACCTACAGGTCGCAGGTTCGAATCCGGGGAGACTGCGGATGAGCTCCCTCTATCAGCTCCAGCTCCTCATACTGGGACATTAGAGAAGCCTCCCACAAGTATGATAAAACATCAAAACATCCAGGCATCCCCTGAGCAACGTCCTTGCAGATGGCCAATTATCTCACACCAGAAGCGACTTGCAGTGTCTCAAGTCGTTCCTGACACGACAAAAAAAATCCTGTCTGGTGAGACACTAGAATTCTTTGAGTTTAAGCTCTGAATACCCATCCCTAAGCTGCAAATCCAAAGATCCCATAGTTGTTAACGTAGACTCATAGTGCAGTCTGACTCCCATATCCACAAGGGACACATTCCTGAACTTACCCTGCAAACAGGAAACATTGGATAATGGCAAACCTTATTGAAATGACTTCTGCTGAAAGTTGCCATAAAGTCACCTTGGAGGACTTAGAAAATTCCTAGAAAATGTTCTAGTTGGTTCTGGTAGAGGTAACTTCCAAAGAAGTATTGGATAGAATCATCTGGAGGACCTACACATTCCTAGAGATGACATATTCTTTGGAACTTACATCTACATTGTAGAATTAATATGGTTTGACATCCCTTTAACTACCAAGACTCAATGCTATGGAATCATGAGATTTGTGGTTTGGTAGGACATTAGCAGTCTTTGGAAGAGAAAGCTCATTATAAAACTTCAAATTCCAGAATTTCATAGCATTGAGTTATGGTGACCTAGGACCCCATCAATCACGGGAGAAGCAGTCCTAGCGTCAGCGCCCACACACCAAGCCCTTCCAAGTCAAGGAGAGAGAAGTCCGCAGTACAAGAAGCCAGTCCAAGTCGATACACCAACAGGAGATCAAAGCAAATATCAGCACACCAATGGCAACACCAAAAGGCAGGTTCCCAAAGAGTTTTCCCAGTACACAGCACCCAGAGCATACAAACCCCATAAACACCTTGCCATCTGCAAATTCCCATTGTTCCCAAGCCTATTTTTATCTTACAAATCCTCCTCAGAGGATGAAGTGGCCAATGCCCGCTCATTATGAGCCTCAGCTGCAGCCAAATCTCCACGTGAAGCTCTGTGCCTTCCCCTCCAAGTGCCCCATCTCCTGTCAAGACTTAGTTCTCCCCAGGACTCACTTGGATCCCCAGAACACCAGTCCTCACCCCCAGAAAACCCCTCAAATGTGTCACTACTTGTTGGTGCCTTGCAAACAGCCTGCCCCTCTCTGACCCTAGTCCAATCTAGGCCATCCTCTGTTTCTTCCCCATCCCCTTCCATGCTTTCTTCTTCACTCTCAGACCCATCATTCCTAGAAAATCCCTCAAAAGAATCCTCATCTGTTGGGCTCCATAAGTATATCCCGGATCCCATTCCTTTGTTACTCATCCCCTGAGTCTTGCTCCCAAGCAGGCCCGGATTAACATCTTTTGGCACCCTAGGCCAAAAGACGCCCTGCCCCCAGGGCGCTGCTGTGCATGCGCGGCAGCAGCCTCGAGCGTGGGGCTTCTGTCCACCTCCTCCTTGCGCCCTCCTTCTGGCCACTGAAGGAGGAGGAGGAGGAGGCAGACGGAAGCCCTGGGGCCGTGCGGTGCCGTGCGACTTCCGTCGCCTCCT
Organism: Anolis apletophallus; assembly: GCA_030556195.1. Taxonomy (NCBI): domain Eukaryota; kingdom Metazoa; phylum Chordata; class Lepidosauria; order Squamata; family Anolidae; genus Anolis; species Anolis apletophallus. The sequence continues at coordinate 446,702 of JARBWK010000012.1, forward strand.
CTCCTCGCGCCCTCCTTTTGGTCACGGGAGGAGGAGGAGGCAGGCGGATGCCCCGGGGCCGGGCAGTGCTGGGCAGTGCCGGGCGGCCTCTGTCGCCTCCTCCTCCTGTGGCCGAAAGGAGGGTGCGAGGAGAGGAGGCGATGGAAGCCACACGGCACCGGCTGTGCGGCTTCCATCCACCTCCTCCGCGTGCCCTCCTTCCGGTCGCGGGAGGAGGAGGCGGACGGAAGCCCCATGGCCGGGGCCGTGCGGCTTCCATCGCTACCTCCTTTTGCAACTGAAAGGAGGACGAGAGGAAGAGGAAGGGAAGTCCCGCCCCCAGGGCGCTGCTGCCCTGGCCGTGCAGGTTCCATCCGCCTCCTCCTCCTCGCCACCTAGCCCGCCCCCTTGCAAAGGAAGGAGGCGGCGAGGAGGAGGAGGAAGGGAAGCCCGCTGGCGAGCATGCGCGCGCAGCAGGAGGAGGGCTCCTCTTCCTCGCCTTCCTTTACAAGGGTGCGGCCCAGGCGGGCGATGGCGAGGGGAGGGCGCCATTCCCTCCTCCCCGCCCCCTCGCAGCACTCTCCCCACCCTCTCCCAAGGTATCTCTCTCTCTCTCTCTCTCTTGGGAGAGGGCGGGGGGAGAGCGCTGCGAGGGGGCGGGTTTTTAAAATTTTATTAATATTATTATCTGCTTGATCTGCCACCCCCTAGGCCTACACCCATAGGCCGTGGCCTAGGGTGGCCTTATGGGTAATCCGGGCCTGCTCCCAAGTCGCCCTTTTCCCTGCCCTTGCACCCATACTCCTGTTTGCAACGTTACTCACAGGCTCTACTACAACACGTTCAGAAGAGGCTTTCTCATAATGATTACTTTTTGCTTTGTTTGCTCTTTCAGTGCCATGAAAAAAAATGTCTCTTGGCCTTTTAGATGTAAACCAATTTATATTGATTTAACATCATGCTTGATAAAATTATTTATCTGGATTTGCATTGGGTTTAAATATTGATTTGCAAACTGCCATGGAAATCTGGATTCTCTTTTAGGTTCAGTTAGTGATAATATCATAGCAGCCTACGTTTGTGTCCTAAGATGCTTTCTACTTGTCCTGTTGACACACAGGTCCATCTATGGCAACTTTGACAGTGATCAGCTTGTGAAGGACATTCCACTCTACCGATTTATAGTACCTCCAAACGCTTTTGCATCCCCGCTTGTCAATCCTGATAACATCTGTTTCTGCACAGAACAAATTATATCTAGGAACTGTACTGGGGCCGGAGCACTGGACATCAGCGCCTGCAAAGAAGGTACCGTCATGGAAGGCCTACAGACATTGTATATAAATGGAAATTGTAACCCTTTAATGGCTTTTGATCAGAGCCTTGAAAATTTGGTTTTGGTGACTTACAACTCCCAGAATCCTTCCGCTAGCCTAGCCAGTTACCAGCCTGGTTGGTAGTTTAATGTTGTAGTCCAGGGGTGCCCACACTTTTTCAGCATGCGAGCTACTTATAGTAAAACCAAGTCAGAAAGATCTACCGAGAGAGAAGCCAGGGTGGCGATAGCCACTACTGGCAGGGCGGAAGCAGGGGAAGGGCTGGGCTTGGTGTGGCCTGGCTCTGCCCCTCCCCTCTGGCTTGAGCACTTCCACAGCTTCTGCAGGCTAGATGAGGGTAATGCCAAGCCAGTGGTGGCATAGATAGCCACTACTGGCTTGGCATTACCCTCCTCCAGCCTGCAGAAGCTGTGGAAGCGCTGAAGCCTGGGGAGGGGGAGGGGCTTAGTGTGGCCTGGCTCCGCCCCCTCGCCCCTCTGGCTTCAGCATTTTCACAGCGTCTGCAGGCTAGATGAGGGTAATGCCAAGCCAGTGGTGGCATGGATAGCCACTACTGGCTTGGCATTAGGGAGGGGCCCCTGGCCCGCCCTCGCCCCTCTGGCTTCAGCATTTTCACAGCATTTGCAGGCTAGGGAGGGAAGCGCTGAAGCTGGGGGATAGCCACTACTGGGTGTGGCCTGGTGCGGCATGGCTCTTCCCCCTCTGAGAAGCGCCCCACCCAGCTGGGATCGACCTCCTTCAGTCCCAGGATCAATCAGTCGATCGCGATCTACCTAATGAGCACCCCTGTTGTAGTCAGAAAACTTAACTTTACAAAGTCGTTTTGATGCTTTGATATTTCACATTTGTAACATTTCATATTTGTTGTATTAAAAAAGGAGTAAATCATTTTACAGTTTACTGGGGGGGGGGGAGGTTGGAACCACTTCAATTTTCAACCACTGTGGTGTATACAGCAGCAGGACAAGAAGGGGGAAAGGAGGAATTTTTGTGCAAAAAAATGTGTTACATTTTCTGCACAGAAAAGGTTTTCTGCATGCAAAATAAAATGTTCCTTCATTATCCAACCAAAAATGTGCATATCCCCCCTGATTAAATTAAGATTTATCTAGATTTCCCCTTGGCAGGGTTTCCTACCCTATTTTTCAAACATTTTCCTAATATTTTTGAATATTCTTTCCACCCAAACTCAGCATTCTCAGATTCTGCCCTTGATATATCATTCAATTTTCTATATGTTGTTAGGCTTTAAACCTTAGATCAGGGCTGCCCAGGAAGTTGATCGCAATTGACCAGTCGATCCCAGGGCTGAAGGAAGTCGATCCCAGCCAGATGGGGCGCTTCTCAAAGGGGGCGGAGCCAGGCCGCACCAAGCCCCGCCCTCTCCCATCTTCGGCACTCTCAGCAGCTGCTCCAGGTTTGTGGAGGCCAGGGCCAAGCCAGCCTTGTGCTAGCTATGCCACCACTGGCTTGGCATTGCCATCCTCAAGCCTGGAGAAGCTGCTGGGAGCTCCAAAGCCAGAGGGGAGGGGGAGGGGGCAGGGCTTGGCATGGCCTGGCTCCCCCCCCCTCTGTGGCTTCCGCTCTACCAGCAGCTTCTCCAGGCTTGAGGAGGGTAGTGCCAAGCCAGCCTTGTGCTAGCTATGCCACCACCGGCTTGGCATTGCCATCCTTAAGCCTGGAAAAGCTGCTGGGAGCTCCAAAGCCAGAGGGGAGGGTGTGGGACTTGGCGCAGCCGGGCTCCGCCCCCCTCTAGCCAAGCCCCGCCCCCTCTTCAGCCTTGAGGCGGTAGGTAGATCTTTCTGACTTGGTTTTAATATAAGTACCTCGCATGCTGAAAAAGTGTGGGCACCCCTGTCTTAGATATTCTGGCCAAAGATGTGGAATGCCAGAAATTTCAATCAGTCAACATCTTATGGATCACATATTCCCCATACTTGATATTATTACTATTATTTATTTATTACCTTTATTTATACCCCACACCCATCTCCCCAAGAGGACTCGGGGCGGCTTACATGAGGCCAATCCAAATAACATATAATAACAACACAAAGCAATTATACAAAACAATACAATCAATGAAACTCAACACAAGCAGTAACAGACAATTTAAAACCATTTCGGGCGGGCCAAATTATTATTGTTATTATTACTTCATGCTTATAGACCGCCACTCCCTGTGGGCTCGGGGCGGTTTACAACAGTGGTATGGCATATAGATATAATAAAAACATATAGATATAATTTTAAAAAACCAGATCATTACCTAATACTAACTACAGACACAGAACAATAACTACAACAATAGGGCTAGAATCAGTAGTTCAGGTGAGGCCCATCGATGTTTGGGGAACCAAGGGGAAAGGTGAGATCCAAGAGGGTAGACCTCCAAACCTTGTGGGGCGACCCCGAGTCCCAAGGAGAGTCGGTCTTCCAGGAGGAGGGGGCAAGTCACGAGACGGGTGGTTTAAGGAGTTCTCAACCCTAATAGATAGGGGAGTCGTTCGCCTCCTTAGTTCACCTCCCTCCGACTGTGATATTGCCGTTCGTCTCCAACTCCCGAAGCCCACTCCCCAAACGGTTCTGGAACGGAAATGTACATGTTAAACATTTTAAAATAACTAAACACTGGGTGCAGGTAGAGGTAGTTTGCGGATAGCAGGAAGGCTTCAGGGACAATATGGGGCAGACCACCCAACAGGTAATTGAAGTGCTACTGAGGACCTTTGCGGGGATTAAACACGGCAGGGCGTTATTTACTTTATTCAGGGAAGGCACATTTGAACAGCCACGTCTTCAGGCTCCTCCTAAAAACTGCCAATGTGGGGGATATACTATTTTATTTATTTATTTATTTGGACTTATATGCCGCTAACTCCATATGGCTCGCAGCGGCTTACAAGGTCAAGAAACAACAATACAGAATAAAAAGACAGACCGGACAATACACAACACAGGGAATGGGGGAAGTGGAGCAGAGTCAGGGTTCAGGCAACACAGGGTGGTCTGGGGCCTATGCTAGACCCATCAGGCCATCAAAGGGAGGGAGGGAGAGGGGGCTCGAGGAGAGGCACCCCCGCTGGCCGAGGGAGAAGAGTGTGGCCCAGGCCCGGCCAGGGGACCGGGGACCAAGGCGGGTGGGTCCCGTGGGTAGTCCCGTGAGTAGTCCTCTCCGGCAGGCCAGCAGTTCCCGAGCTTGCCCGTATCCTAGCCGCTAGGGCTGACTCCAGGCCGACCTCCAGGACGGCCTCCGCCTCAAACTGCAGGACCTCCAGCGGGGGCGGGGGGCCTGCCAGTGGTTCCCCCAAAGACCGGGGGGGTACCCCGGAATTCTGGAGGGCACCCTCTCTGTCTGGGGTGATCAACCTCACCAAAGGACCCGTTCCATGGGAATATTTCTAAGGGCCCAGCGGAGCTCAGCGTTCGTGCTTCTGCTCAACGCGGCCATCTTGTTTCCTCTACTACCCTCTAATATTACTTTATAAACACATCTCTTTAATGCCATACACAACAACCCATACCAATCCATCTATATGTTCAGGTGTCAATCTCCAAATACGTTCAGGAAAAAGTTTTAATAATACGAGGACCCTTATCTAATCTGTCATCTATCCATCCATCCAGCTATCTTAAAATATCTAACTCTTTAGTTAGTGTTCTTCTTTCTCTTCTTTTAATTTTAAAATGGCGCTGGTGTTAAATCTTTCATGGAATATTTAATAAAGGGTTGTGGATAATTATAATTAATGAAAAATGTGAAGGGCAGGACTTTTGCCAAATATCACTTCACTTGTTACCTGTCAGATATGAATCCTTTACTAGGGAAGGATGTGGAAACCCTTTTTGGGTCTTACCTTACCCCAGGCCTGGATTACCCATAAGACCACCCTAGGCCATGGCCTATGGGCGCAGGCCTAGGGGGCGGCAGATCAAGCACAATTTTTTTAAAAAACGTCCCCTCACAGCGCTCTCCCCCACCCTCCCCCAACTGAGAGAGAGAGTCATCATACCTCGAGAGAGGGCGGGGGGAGAGCACTGCAAGGGGGCAGGGGAGGAGGGAATGGCGCCCTCCCCTTGCCATCGCCTGCCTGGGTCACCCCTTTGTAAAGGAAGGAGGGTGCGAGGAGGAGGAGGTGGAAGGGAAGCCCCACCCCGATGCCGCTGACGCGCATGCCCGCCAGCGGCCTTGGGGCAATGCTTCCCTTCTTCTTCCTCCTCCTCCGCGCGACCTTTTTCCAGTCATGGGAGGAGAAGGAAGAAGAGAAGCACCGCCCCGAGGCCACTGACGCGCATGCCCGCCAGCGACCTCGGGCGGTGCTTCCCTTCTTCCTCCTCCTCCTCCTCGCGACCGTTTTCCGGTTGTGGGAGGAGGAGGAAGTAGGAAAGCACCACCCCGAGGCCGCTGACGCGCATGCCCGCCAGTGGCCTTGGGGCGCTGCTTCCCTTCTTCTTCCTCCTCCTCGCACAACCTTTTTCCAGTCATGGGAGGAGGAGGAAGTAGGAAAGCACCACCCCGAGGCCACTGACGCACATGCCCATCAGTGACCTTGGAGCGGTGCTTCCCTTCTTCTTCCTCCTCCTCCGCGCAACCTTTTTCCAGTCATGGAAGGAGGAGGAAGAATGGAAGCACCACCCCGAGGCCACTGACGCACATGCCCACCAGCGACCTTGGGGCGGTGCTTCCCTTCTTCCTCCTCCTCCTCCTCTGCGCGACCGTTTTCCGGAAAATGGTCGCAAGAGGAGGAGGACAGAAGCCCCACCCTCGTGCCGCTGACGCGCATGCGTAGCATGCCCTGGGGGCGGGGCTTCCCTGGCCTGGGGACGGGGCTTCTTTTGGCCTAGGGCGCCAAAAGAAGCTAATCCGGGCCTGCCTTACCCGGTGCCTTCCAAATGAGACTACAACTTCTACTATTTCATATACAACTCTCTCACACTGAGTCTGAGATTAGGAGGTAGAGAGAGTCCAACAAACCTGGAGTAGCATCAGATGTATCAAGGCTCTGCTAAGTTATGAGTACTTGTCCCACATTGGCACTGTATATTCAGTGTATGTATTCAGAGTATGACAAGATGGTATGTGATTTGCACACCATGAATCTGAATCAATCTTATTGATCAGAGGCAAGATGTGCATGTGTGTGTGTCTCTTGCTATGATTACAATGTTAGGTGTGAAGCACTTTTGCTCAGTGCAACAACTTGTGCAATATTAAGTAGTGGTTTCATTGGGATTGTTTGATCTGGTCTGAGGTACATTTATGAGACTTAAATTCTCCCTCAGGCCACGCTGTTATTGTGAAAATAATTCCAATCATTTCTTTCTTAACACCTACATGACCATAGGTAGAATATATCCATAATCTTATTTATCTCACTTGGCATTTTGGCAGCACGTCCTAATCTACTTTCCTAAGCACTTGAAAAGTTGCTATCCAAATACTCCCTGGGAAATGGAGTATGTTTCCCAAATGATTTTCTAGTCAACAACATTTTCTTTCCCTCCTTCCAGCCCCTGGAACCCAGCCCAACATCCCATGGAAGATCCCATGTCCTTCAAATGTTTTTGAATTGGCGGGAATGTTTTTGGGGTGACTTTCTGCCCAAGAGCCAACCAAAATCCAACAAAACTATAGAGTTTCCTTCACTCATTCTTCAAACTCCCCCCTCCCCAAAAAGATTCCCCAAACAAACAGGAAAATATAGAATAAACTGAAAATCAGCTAAAATAGTAGCTGGAAGTGACATTCACCAGTGTGCGTACAGAAAGGAAGTATAGCCCTGAACACTTATATTGTTTCCAGCTTCTATCAGAGTCCTATATCTATATATATAAAACTAGCTGTACCTGGCACGCGTTGCTGTGCCCTATTCAGGAGATGCGAGAAAGTCTGAGTATGTAAGGGTTGGAATTGTTGTTAGTTATGGTGTTGTTGGGGCCATGGCTGTGTCGTTGTGGGTTGTTCTGGTGGGTGGGATGTTGAAGTCCTAGGGAGTTGTTGGTGTGTGGTGTTGCTGGCGTTCTGCATTGCTTGTGGATATACAATGTTTTTTGTCTTTCTGTCTGCTGTGTTGATGTAGAGGTTGATGCTTGTGTGGTTGGAAGTGAGTGGAGGTACTTGAAATACCATTATCCATGGTGTGTCCTCCTCTGAACTGCAGTCGGATGGAGTGTGGGTCATTGGGGGCATTGTGTGCCAAGTTTGGTCTTTATCGGTCTTGGTTCTGGGCCACAGTGGTCTGTGGGGAATGATGGGTTGTGAAGTAGTACAAATCCCATTATCCATGGAGGTACTTCAAGTCCCATAATCAATGAAGCCTTACTGTCAATTCAGGCCATACACAATGTCCAATGAGCTGAGGCGTAGTCGGGAGAATCAAGTTAATGAAGCCTTACTGTCAATTCAGAGCGTAAACAGCATTCCATTAAGTGAGGCCTAGTCAGGGAAATTAAGTTAATGAAGCCTTACTGTCAATTTTGGGCGTGGTCTGTGATTTGTAGAGGTGTGGAAAGTGAATTGGGTGTTTGTGTTTGTGCCTCAACCCTTTGCCTTATCCTCCTCTGACAGTTTATTATGGGTCGGAATGTTCATGTTGGCTGGCCAGTACAGGAGTTATGCAAATTCGCCCTTATTGGCAGCCAATCATGTTGTCAGAATGTAGAGGCTGGGAGAGTCGTTGGCAGCCCCGGAGGTTGCTGGGAAATGTAGTTTTTTTACTCGTCGTTTTGGGGGCCTTTTAGGTTTTGGGGGGGAAGTTTCTTTGCTACAAACATACCTTGCTTGAGGCCTATTTCTGTTGGCAAGTTTGGTGTTTCTGCATTGTTTCTCTGTTTGGGACGGTCGTTCCATGACGACTCTTCCTTTATATATATTGATATTTCATGTGGTGGTTCCTGTCTTATAGACAAAGAAACCACACAAGGCAGACACACAAAAACAGCCCACATACCCAGAAAGTCCTACGAGGTATGCATACCACACAAAAAAACCCAAAAAAGAACCAACGGCCACAAATCCAAAAAAACCGTTATGGACTACAGCTCCCATGATCCCACACCACCTCCCTCTGGCAGTTTACAGTGTCGGAATGTTGGTGGAGCTGGCAAATTAGAGGCATTATGCAAATACTCCCTCAGTTAGAATGTAGAAGCTGGTAGTCACACACACACACACACACACCCCCGGCAGTTTAGAGTGTCGGAATGTTGGTGGTGCTGGCCACTCAGAGCCGTTATGCAAAACAGGCAGGTAATAAAAGGCAATCCAAAAGGTAGAAGCTGGTGAAGGGACTAGCAAAAGGAAGGGAAAAAAGGTAGGGAGGGAATGGAGGGAGGGAGACAAGGGGAGCAAGAACTGAAACAGAAAGGGGAGGGATGGCAGGAAGGAGGGAAAAGAAAGAATGAAGAGAGGGAGAAGAGGCAGGAGGACAGAGAGAAGAGAAAAGCTGAGGGATGAGGGGGAGAGGGAAGAAAGGAAGTATAAAAGGCAGGAAGGGATGTTACTTTTGGTCTTCGCCACATGCACACACATATTTACATATAGACATGCACATATACACACATATATACATGTACTGAAATATACACATGCACACATACATACACACATCTGTACTTACACACATCTGTACTTACACACATCTACACATATACATGCATATACATATACAAAAACACACATATACATAAGTACACACATATACACGCATATACATATACACACACATATACACACACACATATGTACACAAAGACACAAATCCATATATACACATAAATACACACACAAAACACACATATATAGACTGGGACACCGGACAGAGAAAAAGCTACAGCAGCACGTGGCCGGGTACAGCTAGTTAAGCTATAAATGACTTCTCACATTTACTATCAGTTCTAAATCTATATCAGGATTATTTTTTACTTTCTGTGTTTTTTTAAAAAAATAATTCTTTATCCTATCTCCACTGGCTTTTGCATTTATTGTGCTATTTGTGCCAATGTAAAATCTGCCAGTATCTAGTAATGAGTTACCCATAATGCTCTGCTGCTTTCCCATAATACTGTAACATTTTCCGAACTTTCAAAATGTTTGAGTTCCTAACACATTTGGTGTGTCCATAAGAGAGAAGAAGGAGTGCTCTTGCTCTGTTCCAATACGAATTATGCAATTTGATCTGCTTGTTGAACAAGACTATAGGCTCTATCGTATAGAACAGGGGTGAGCAATTTTTTCCCCAAGTGGCCACACGAGAGCCAAAAAAATATTATGGAGGGACGCACCTAAAGGCAGAACTACATTCTAATCTACATTATTTATTTATTTATTTACTATATTTACTATATGTTACACATCATTAATATTAACATATTAATATATCAAGAAATATTTATATATTATTAGTATTAATATCATTATTATATTATTGTATATATACACACATTATAATATATTGAAATTATAATATAATATAATATAACATAATATTATATTATTTATTATATTATTATAATAAAATTATTATAAAAGAATAATAAAAACCACTAAAATTAAATTAAATTACAGAGTACAAGGTGCGAACCAAGATGGAATGGCCCAATGGACCCAGCCCAGAGGATGGCAAAGCGGACCCAGCCGCCGCAGCAGCAGAGGAGAGCAGAGCAGCAGGCAATCGGAGGCTGCAGGCCTCCGACCGCTCTCACCCCCAGCTGTTCCCCAGCTGATCGCCCTGCTATGGAGTGCCTGCCATCCCTGGAAGCGATCCGGGCCTGCAAAGGGAGCAGTCGGCAATCTGAGGCAGCTGATCGCCCTGGTGACCCGGAAGATGATCAAGTGTTCCAGGTTGCCAGGGCGATCAGCTGCCGTAGGTCGCCGAATGCTCTCGCTGCAGGCCCGGATCGCCTCCAGGGATGGCAGGCACTGCAAAGCCGCAGCTCCTCCAGCCTGTCTGCCAACACAGGCCCCACAGAGCTCACAATGGGATGGCGGCAGCAGCACCTCTTCCTCTTGGCCCCGCCCCCGATGCCCTTCTTCCCGGGCTTGACAGAATCGGCTGCCGGGCCACATCTGGCCCACGGGCCATAGGTTGCCCACCCCTGGCATAGAACATCAACTAATTCAACAAGTAATGTTAGCAATTTTCTTCTCACTACAAGGAAGTATTTGTAAAACATATTGCCTATTTGCATCTGAGGGCTTGTTGTCTGCCACGTGCTTAAGATGGTAATTTTAAGGAAACAGTTTTAAGTAAACAACATTTTCTGCTGAAAAATATTATTTTCCAAACAGAAAACACAGTGTTCTGCACAAAACAGCCATTTCTGAATTTTGAGCAGATTGTTTCCAAACTGAGGATTCTCATTTGTCCAGGATGCTCCTCATTAGTGTTTCTTGACATCAAAAACATGTTTTGAAATAATTTTTAAAAATCAAATATTACTTTCATCAATAATGGTTTGTATGGTTTTGTAATTTTTATTTAGGAAAACCTGTGTATATTTCACTGCCCCACTTCTTGTATGCAAGTGAAGAAGTTTTCCTTGGTGTCGAAGGACTACAGCCAAATCCTAAAGAGCATATGACCTATTTGGATGTAGAGCCAGTAAGTAATGAACCATTGTACAGAGTTTCAAGATGCCTGGAAGGTGTCGTGTTTTGGGAATTGTATTGCAACTATGGATACTAGGATGTCAGTCCCCTTTCGATCATGGAAAGCTACTGGGTGACTTTGGATGTGTTGAACTCTGTCAGCCTTCAGAGAAAAACCATGTAAACTCACTCCGAACAAAACTAGCCAACAAAACTGAGATTAACTGGAATTGGAGTTCAGACTAAAATCTTGCTTTACAAACACCTTTCATCTTATTTATATCTGTTTTCCCAACACTTGGTGTAAAGACGCATTGACCGTTTGACTAACTGGACAGGGTGGACCTTCCCTTAGAATCCCACTACTGCCATCAATTATGTGAAGGCTCTAACTTTGTGAGGATCTGAATTTGAATCTGTGTTTTAAGTGTGGAGAAAATGTGAGGATTCGAACTCAGGGCTGTGACAGGGTGGAATGTCCTACCAATGCCACCACAATATGTAAGGACTCTTTTAATTTTTTTCTTGCTGCCACCATATAATTTAATGTGCTTGGCTACCCACTAGGAGATGGTTGTTTTCAAGACTTATGGGAGAAAGAATCACTAGAAGAGATGTTTTAATCAAAGAACTATAAAGTTTATTCAAACAGCGGCTTAAGCGTAGAGGTTTCCAAAGCTTGGGTGGTTACAATATCTACACTGAGGCCCTTTTCTTAAGGTTACAATATCTAACTATGGAGATACAGTCTGCTACTATATCACTGCTCTCCTACAAACAATAACTCAGCAGTTTACTACACTCTGCTGGTTCTTAAATCAAACTGCTTCCCTGGCAGTTAAACACAGCTGCAATGCTACTCTCTCCCAGAGTAGAACCAGAGTCTTTTTAACACTCACTGATAGCTGGTTGAAAACAGACTCTCTAACTTCACCACACAGTTAACCACCAACTGGCATAATTTTGAATCTCAAGATTCCAGAGCCACCCACAGGTTCCGCCTCCTGTTTCCACGGCAACGGAAACTCCCTGGAGGTTCTGTCTGCCAATATTCCTGTTAACCCTTTAAGGTTAGCTAAGTTCTACCCTTACAATATACATACATATATATAAACATCAAACACATTTAAAACCTGTAACAAATAAATATGACCTCATCACACTTGGTTAACCCAAATATCAAAACTATACCTTGCAGATGTCATTCCTCAACCAAAGAAACTGTTTACTGTGTGTAAAGAGAGAGATTTCAGCTTTTCTGCTATGTTCTTGAGGACACTTTTTCAATTTGCTTCTCAATCTGCATGGGAACTTTGAGCTTCTTTGGAATCATTACCAAATATTTCCTTGAAATTAGACCACAAGTAGCCTCCTTCTCCCCATGGTCAGGATGGACACCCTTTTCTTTGAATGGGTACAATTCAAAGTGAAATTCTGCAACTGGAAACAAATCATGTGAGAGACCAAAAACTTATTTCCCACTTTTAGTAGATAAATCTATGGATTCTTTTGAAGCTGAGGTACGATTTCCCATCATTCGAATCCACACATGCCCCACTGGCAGGGGAAAATGGCACCATGCCAAACTATCTCTGAATATTCTCCACCATTGTTGGTAGCTTCAAACAAAAGTCTTTTGAGAACGCAAAATGGCGAGTATTCCACTGAAAGAGTCACATCAGATGACACAAAAAGAAAATGTTTAGACAAGAAGAAAGATGTGTACCTGCTACTTTTGCACCCCGTTCTGAGAAAATGCTGGAAGTGTTTTCCTCCTCTTGCAGAAACTCAGTGGAATAATTCCCTCCAATTTTCCTTCCCACAAAGGTGGTTGAAGTGTTGAGATTCTATTTATGCACTGCTCCAATTTCCTATTTGGTACATATTACAAAAGCAGACCACAATTATTAGACAGAAAAACACAAATTATATTTAATAAAACTTTTATTAATAAAAGTAATAAGCAGATAGTCCTGAGGATCATTGTTCTGTGATTCTGCAGCTCCTTCGTTAGAAGAGAACGCAATGGTCTTATATATGTGGTATTCATACTGTGATCTGAAACGCTGCAGTGATGGGAGCTAGTAGGGGTGGATATCTCCGGTTTTAAATACTTTGAAATCAGTTTAATTTCATATTTAAAATTAATTTCCTAGTTTTTGGACCCATGTGGCCCAACCAGGAAGTGTAATTTCTATACCAAACCTGGGGGCCGCCATTTTTGTAATGGGCTCATAATTAATGTAATTAGTTTGTATGTCTTCTTTGCCCTTAGTAGACGCATGTTCTCATTGGCTAATGGAGACCAACCTCTCCTCCTCTCCTCTGGCAGCAATCCGTGTGTGCTTGCACACACGGATCGCTGCCAGAGGAGAGGAGGTCGCGGGTTAAGAGTTAACCCACGTCTTCCTCTCCTCTGGCAGGGATCAGTGTGTGCATGCACACACGGATTGCTGCCAGAGGAGAGGAGGTCCAGGGTTAAGAGTTAATATCGTGCATTATTCCCATCCAGGGGAGGAGGAGGGCAGCCTCTGTTCTTGTGGGGGGGGGGGAGGAATGGAAGAACAGATGGCACGTGCCAAATTATATTTAATCCAGGGATGCTTCTGGGACGCTTGTTGTTGTTGGGGGGAAGGACGGAGGAGTGAATGGCTTGTGCCATTCACTCCTCCATTCCTTTCCCCCCCCCCGCAAGAAAAGAGGCAGCCCTCCTCCTCCCCTGGATGGGAATAATGTGCGTTATTACCATACAGGGGAGGAGGGGGTGTTCACCTTCTGTTGTTGCGGGGGGCAACGACGGAGGAGTGAATGGCTTGTGCCATTATTTAATATTTTTCGAATTAATTTCTATAACGAACCAAAAACTGAATCCCCCCCCACCGAGTTTAGAATCAATTTTTTTATGGATCAACCACTCCTAGTAGCTAGCTACATAAAAGTTGTGCAAACTATGCAATGGTTTCTATTCTGCATCCACACTAGTTTGGGGAGGGAATGGTTTTGAAGGTAGGACCTCAGTAAATTGCACCATGAATCATTTAATTACACCCACTGCTTCAAACAATTTTCTCTAAGTGTATTTGTTTTCTCTTTTCAAGACCACAGGGTTTACACTACAGTTTGCCAAAAGGTTGCAAGTGAATTTATTGGTGAAACATTCCGCCAAAATTACGTAAGTCTGGAGTTGCTGGTCATTAATATTGATTTTTTTAATTTAAAAAAACCCCCATATGTTTCCATCATCAACACCTAAATTCATGTATTAGTTCCACCTAGATTAAATCTCTCTAAGCAAATAGAACTAGGTAAGTCAACATTTCTGTTTGTTTCTGTTACATTGTAGGTGATATAAAAAAACTGTTTTGCATTTGTTAGTGTATTTTGCAAATGACATTGCTTTCTGAATAATGCTTTCTGCCGTTGAAAATCAAAATTCTCACAGCAGTTGACGGTTTTTCAGTGTGGGTTTTGTATTTCTTTACATCCTGCCATTCTTTACATCCTAGTACCAGTGTCCCCGTGTCCCGTCCCGGTGTCCCCTGTCCGTCCCCCCCGGTGATCACAGTAAGCTACCCTAAGTATTAGACAGGAAGGTTATATAAATTGACACCGATGTTTCTACACTAATGCATAGCCATTCTACAATTGCACAGGAATCTATATCAGTATGCATCTGAGAAGTCTAGGCGACTGGCTGGGTGGGACACGTTAGTGCTTTCCGAAGCACAATACTACTTCATTTAGATTAGAATTAGCCCTCTAAATCAACAGATTCTGCTTCCAGCCACCTATACTGAAAAATATTTTTTAAAGAAATTCCAAAAGCAAGCCTTGATTTACCATTGTATGCAATGTCACTATTCTACTATTCCAATGTGTATAATAGGACTTGAGCATCAATGGATTCCAACCACCACCACTGCCCCTGGGGAAGGGGAGGGGGCTAAAACGATGTTTTAGTGCAGGGCTGCCCACGAGGTCGATCGACCAGTCGATCGCGACTCTAAAGGAGGTCGACCGCAGCCAGATGGGGCACTTCTGCCCTGCGCGCGGGACACCTTGAACACGGCGCTCCTTCCGTGGGGCATTGCGGAAACGAGGGAGTGTGAGGCGGGGCCTCCGGAGGCCCCGCCTCACGCTCCCTCGTTCCCGCAATGCCCCGCAGGAGGAGCGCCGCGCGGGAGGAGCGGCGCATGGGAGGAGCGGTGTGCGCACAAGGTCACTGTTGTACTACTCCAATGTGTATAATACGACTTGAGCATCCATGAATTCCCGCCCCCCGCCCCGGGGGAAAGGGAGGGGGCTAAAACAATGTTTTAGTGCAGTGTTCCCCAACCGCTGTGACATGGCACAGTAGTGTGCCATGACGGACCTCCTGCTGTGCCACCAGAAAAGCTCTCTGCCGCCTTTCCTTCCCCCTCCTCCTGCCGAACTCCTGCTGCTTGGGGGGGGGGAGGAAGGGCCGGGCGGCGGCGGAGAAAAAAAGAAGGGGCCAGGGCGCTGGGCCGTTTCCCCAGCCAGCCTGAATCCGCCATGACCTCCCCGCCCTGCTCGCACTGCCCCCTCAAGGCTGGAGAAGCTGTGGGACAGCTGAAGCCAGGGGGAGGGGGCAGGGCATGGCGCGGCCTGGCTAGGCCCCCTCCTCCCGGCTTTGGCGCTCCCACAGCTTCTCCAGCCTTGAGGGGACAGGGCCAAGCCAGCATTGTGCCTGCTCTGCCACCGCCGGCTTGGCACTCCCCCCTCAAGGTTGGAGAAGTTGTGGGAGAATGGAAGCCGGGGAGAGGGGGAGAGGCATGGCATGGCCTGGCTCCTCCCCCTCCCCCGGTTTCGGCACTCCCAGCAGCTGCTCCCCGCAGGCCACCATCCCCCAGCCGTTCTTTACTGTGTTAGAGTGTCATTGTGTGTCATTTTGGTTGGTGGTGTGCCCCCAGATATTTTTAATGTTAAAAGTGTGCTGCGGCTCTAAAAAGGTTGGGAAACACTGTTTGAGTGGATACCAAGAGCTCACTGCATACCTTGAAGTGTGTGTGTGTGTGTGTGTGTGTGTGTGTGTGTGTGTGTGTGTGTGTGTGTGTGAGAGAGAGAGAGAGAGAGAGAGAGAGAGAGAGAGAGGTGGTTTTCTTGTCCTGGTGGACTTGGGGAAAACAATCAAATATATATCGCTGTGTACATTTGCTGTCGTTCACAGGCCCTGTGACTTGCTAGAACGGTATCATTCTGATTGTTTTTTTCATGTGTTTATTTCAGGCCTTTACAGAAAATCAAAGAATCTTATCTGTTTCCTATTCTGTGGCTGAATGAGGTTAGTGTACCTTTTCTTCTCTTTATTTTATTTTCTATTTTAGTACCTTTGGTTTGCTAATATTTGGTATAACTAATTTTTAGGATTCCATAATTTTGAATCTTGAAAGAAAGCAAATAAAAACGAAAGAAACCCCAGCAGGGGGCATTGAAACGCCTGAAAACTCAAACAGAAACGTTCCTATCTTACATGATACCCCTCGGGAGAACCATTCCTAGGCTGCCTCAGGGGCGGTCCTTCCGGTAGGCAAAGGATGCCGCTGCGTGGGGCGCCATCTAGGTAAAGGGTGCATTCCCCTGCCCGCCAGACAGCGTCTGGCCAATGTTCCGCTTTTGGGCCCGCCCACCCGCCTGCCTCCCTCGGTGCCTCCGCCTTCTCCACCGCCCACGTCCTGTCCAGTCTCGCGAGATGGGAAACATGGCGGCTGGGGGAGGGGGGGCAGGAAAGCCGAGTCAGCCCGCATTTCCAGCCTGGGGGGGGGCTCCTCGGGCCCCGGCCAGCCTTCTCCCAACCCTCTCCCCCCGGGACCAGGCTCTCCTTGGGCATGCACGGGCTGGCTTGGGCCCCCCTCCCTCCCTGACAGCAATCCCCGCCATCCCTCAGGGCTTGGAATTCCTTACTAGGAATGGTGGGAGTTGAAGTCCGAAGCACCTGCCTGCAGGGAGGGCCCCAGTTTGCCCGTGCCTGTGTTAACAATGCCTTTGCGGTGGCACTGGGGGCTTACTCCTATAGCATCATTATCAAGATTACTGGTAAAAGTAGGGCAGCTGAGACCCTACGCAGGAGCTTCTGGGCATGCGCGGAGGGGGGAGGGCAAAATAATGTTGGGGGGGCGCCAAAATAATGTTCGCTTACCATTTAAAATTACCTTAGACCGCCCCTGGGCTGCCTTTTCTTTTCTTTCCCATTCACAATTGACCTCCTTTGTTTTGGCAGAAGCGGGGCTGTGGGAAAAAAACATGACCCACCTTTTCCAAACACAACTTTCTTCGGCCATTTATTTGTAACTAGCTTGGGGACTCGGTGATGCCCGGGTGATTTGAGAAGTGCAGCAGGATGTAGAGTCATGGGGGCTCTGTGTGAAGTTTGGTCATCCATCATTATTGGGAGTTGCAGTGGTATCATGAAATTACTGAAGGTAGTGCAAGCCCCATCATCTCTGGTCCACCCTCCCCCAAAGTGTAGTAGGATGTAGATTGGGTCATGGGGGCTCTGTGTGCTAAGTTTGGTCTGTATTGGTGAATGGATGAGGTTTGCATTGTTTTAGGAAGAGAGTGAAGGTACTTCAAGTCCCATCATCTGTGGTCTGTCTCACACAAAACTGCACCAGGATGTAGAGTGGGTCATGAGGGCTTTGTGTGCCAGGTTTGGTGTTGAGCAGTCTTTGGATTAGGTTTGTAACAGGCTTGGAAAGTGAGGGAAGGTACTGCAAGTCCCATCATCCATGTTCTGCCCCCCTCCAAACTTCAGTAGGATGTAGAGTGGGTCACTGGAGCTCTGTGTGCCAAGTGTGGTCTTTCTCGGTGTTTGTTGGGGGGGCCGCAGTGGTCTGTGGGAACAGAGGGGTGTGAAAGTACTACAAATCCCATCATCCATTTTCCGTCCTCCCCCAAACCTCACCAGGACGTGAAGGCAGTCATTGGGGTTATGTTTGCCAAGTTTGGTCTCGATCAGTGATTGGATGAGGGTTGCAGCGGACTTGGGAAGTGAGTAGAGGTACTTCAAGTCCCATCATCCATGGTCCGCATAATCCGTGGGTCATGTCCCCTCGCACCAGGACGTAAAGGGGGTTAGGGTTAACCAAGTTTGGTGCAGGTCCATCACCCGCATTTCACCACTGTGGCCTGTGAAAGTGGCTGCCAATCAGAACAGTGCCACATTTCCAGCGCCGCCTCCCCCGCCCTTCCGCCCTCCGCACACATACATACAAACATTCAGTTTTATTAAGGTATACAGATTCACCCTCCATGAGCGTGTCCTTCATAAGATTGCAAAGTCCCAACTAACATTTCAGGGTCAAAACCTAAGCATGTAGCTAATCAGAAAACCACACATGCGCACACATTTCAAGGCAGCACTCTCACCCGAAACCTTTGCCCTTCCAGGACTGTGGAGCACTCCTTGAGTTCTAGGAATGCTAATCTTCCTTCTTGTGACCTTAATCTTAATCATCAGTGGCTATGGAGAAACTCCAGCCTAGAGAACATTCTCTTCTCAAAACCCTGCCTCCTGGTGCCGTGGAGTTTCCACAACTTTCTTGTCCTTAAGCCAAGGAGAAGCCATTCCAAACACATCACCCTTTGTGAGCCGTCAGCTAGGGAGGTCCTGCTCTCAGTCACACCGCCGTCGCAGGTACGATTGGTGGGGGTGAGAGGCAGGGCCTTCTTGGTAGTGGCCCCTCGGCTGTGGAACTCCCTCCCCAGTGAGATGAGTTCGGCCCTCTCCTTCCCGGTCTTTAGAAAAATAACTAAAAACTGCTGATTGTAAGGCTGTCCCAAAGACCAAAGTATCTTGGAATTACGATCTCAAGTGAAAACATTAACCTACTTTAAGATAATTATGGAAAGACATGGTCAGAGATCAAAGGAAATATGAATAATTGGCAGGAGCTACCATTCACATGGCTGGGCAGGGTAGCAATTATAAAGATGATGTTCTGTTTCAGAACATACCTATCATTAAAGGAACCAAAAAATTTAAGACATGGAAAAGGGACCAAAAAATTTAAGACATGGAAAAGGGACATTATGAAATTCATTTGGTCAGGGGGGAAAGCCAGGATTGCATACAACAATGTCATTGATGTTGAAGAACCGAGCCTGCTGGCTCAAGATCGGGCATTAAATTTATTTATTTATTTATTTATTTATTTATTCGGCTCACAAATCACAGCAAGTACAGCGACATAAAACATTAAAATACAACAACAACAAAAGGGCATTACATTAAAATTAATAGTACTATAACCAACTAGATTACAAAGGCCTGTCGGAATAACCAGGTCTTACAGGCCTTCCGGAACGCCATAAGGTCTCGAAGGGATCTGGTCAGAGGCGGTAAAGAGTTCCAGAGTGTGGGGGCAATGATAGAGAATGCCCTTCTCAGGCCCGTATTATCGTTTTGTGGCACCCTAGGCCACACTCTGTAAATGCCGCCCCCGGCGAGGAGGGGGGCGGGGCCGGTTGCGGGGGGCGGAGCTGCTTGCGGGGGCGGAGCCGGCGCGAGGGATAAGGAGCTGCCGGGAGTCCACACGCCCTAGGGCGTCTGACGTGGCTTCCCCCCGCCGCCGCCTCCTCGCTTGCATGGGCGCCCCTCCTTCCTTCACTGAAGGAAGGGGTGGCGCCCATCCGCGCGAGCGAAGAGGCGGCGGGGGGAAGCCACGTCAGATGCCCTAGGGGCGGCGGGACTTCCCCCCAGCTCCTTCTCGCTCGCTCCTTCTCACTGCGCAGGCGCAAAAGCAAGCACCCGAAGATCGGATTTTTTAAAAAAAAGAATTAATTTTTTTTCAATTTTGGGGGTCGGGATCTGCTGCTCCCCCATAGCTGCCGCCCTAGGCCATGGCCTAGGGGGGCCTTATGGGTAATCCGGGCCTGGCCCTTCTCCTACTTGAGGTAAGATGGTATGCTTTGGCACTTGGGATGGAAAGAAGATCCTGATCTTCTGATCTCAGTGATCTCACGGGACAATATGGGGTGAGGCGGTCCCTCACGTACACTGGCCCCAGACCGTATAAGGCCTTGAAAGTCAGGACTAACACTTTGAAGGTGATCCGGAATTCGACAGGCAGCCAGTGCGGTTCCTGCAAAATAGGTGTAATGTGATGGCTCACAGGAACGCCTGCGAGCAATCGAGCTGCCGCGTTCTGCACCAGCTTCAGTTTCCGGATCACCGACAGAGGTAGGCCAATGTAAAGAGCGTTACAGTAGTCTAACCTTGAGATGACTGTCGCTTGGATCCCCAAGGCCAGGTCGCAACAGGACAGGTAGGGGGCCAGCTTCCGAGCCTGGCGAAGATGGAAGAGTGCAACTCGGCTAACCATGGAGATATGGATTTCCATTGAAAGTGTCCAAATGGACTCCAAGGCTCTTTACTGATGACGACGGGCATAAGGCCATACTGTCCAGGGTTGGAAGCTGGAGTTCCCCACTGCCTGGGCGTCCCAGCCAGAGGATCTCCGTCCTCGCTGGATTCACCTTCAACCTACTGGCTCGCAGTCATCCAGTAATGGCTTCAAGGCAGAGATGGAAATTATCGGGGACAGAGTCGGGCCGGCCCTCCATCCTCAGAATGAGCTGGAAAAGGTTTAATATCCAGACTGTATAAATATACAGTATTTTAGGGTTTAACCTGGAAGACAATCGAGTAAAAACCTGCATGATTTCATGGGCAAAAGGTCTAGGGAGAAACATCAACTTTGATAATTTACCAGCTGCGCCCGTACCTTGGGAAGTCTGACTTGGCCACTGTGGTCCACACTCTGGTTACATCCCGTATAGACTACTGCAATGCGCTCTACATGGGGTTGCCTTTGAAGACTGTTCGGAAGCTGCAACTAGTCCAACGGACAGCAGCCAGGTTGATAACAGGAGTGGCATTCAGAGAGCGCACTACTCCTCTGCAGGCCCGGATTACCCATAGGGCCAATGAAGCCATGGCCTAGGGGCGCAAGCTGAGGGGGGTGCAGATCACGGACCAAAAAAAAATGTTATAAAATAATTTTAAAAATCGTGCCACTATTGGCTCCTGCCGCCTGGTACCCAAAAGGAAGGAAGGAAGGAGGGGAGGGGCTCCCTTCTCAGCGCCCTGCAGACAATATAGCCAGGAGCCAGCCCTCATGTGACCCGGCGGAGGGCACACCACGTGACCAGGGCTCCACATGAGGCAGCAGCAGCCTCTTCCTTCAGCCCATGCTGGTCGCGATTGGCTCCTGAGGCGGAGGAAGGCCCCAACTCTGCAGCCGCTGCCTTCCGCACACCCAGCGCGAGGCCACAGAGCTGCCCTTGAGGGCATGCTGGGACACCAGCCTCTCAGCCGCAGGGCATGCTGGGACACGTAGTTCTTTGGGATCGCCGGGTGGCAGGTGCGCGGGCGTGGTGCGGAAGGACCTTCCTCCCCTCCAGTTGTTCCAGGTGTGGGGAGGAGCCTCAGCGGTGAGTGGATGGATGTCGGGGGAGAAGAGGAGGAAGGGCTGAGGAGGAGTGGGGGGGGAATGGGGATAGGCCTCTCTAATGCGGGGGTGCGAGGCAGGGGGAGGGGCGTAATTCCAAACTGTGGCCTAGGACGCAAAAAGGTGTTGATACGGGCCTGCTCCTCTGTTGTGTCAGCTCCACTGGCTGCCAGTTTGCTACCGGGCACAATTCAAAGTGCTGGCTTTAGCCTTTAAAGCCCTAAACGGTTCGGGTCCAACTTACCTGTCCAAACGCATCTTTCCCTATGAACCATCGAGATGTTTGAGGTCATCCGGAGAGGCCCTGCTTTTGGTCCCACCTTCTTCGCAGGCGCAACTGGCGGGGACGAGAGACAGGGCCTTTTCAGTGGTGGCTCCTCAGCTTCGGAACGCCCTCCCTAGTGACATCAGATCGGCCCCCTCCCTCCTGATGTTTCGCAAGAAAGTCAAGACGTTTGCTGATGAAATATAACAGTTTAATTAGATATATGGAATGACGACGACGTGACGGAAACTGATTCCAACGTGTTTGATGGTTTATAGTTTTTATGGTTTATCTTATAGTTATATGTTATTGTTTTAGTTGTATAGTGTACTGTTTATATTGTATGTGAGGAAGTGAATTTTTGCCATTTATTTGATGCGAACTGTTCTGAGTCCTCCCCAGGAGTGAGAAAAACGGTCTAAAAATGCAATCCATCCATCAATCAATCAGTCAATAGGACAATGTAACTCTTCAGCTATTTCTCCTTCCCTGTCTAGTCAGCCTCACCCCTCAAAAGTTTGCAGGAGGACCTCTATTTGGAGTTAAACAATAGGGAGCTTCTCCGTGTATCCAGCTCCACAGTAGACGTCAGAAGCAAATTATGCTTGGGTCATAGAGAAAGTGCCAACCCCAATGTGTCCATCAGGAGAATGGTTCGCACACCTAGGTTATGAATTTCGAAAGCAATGAAATTTGCTCCTAGGAAAGTGAGCAACAGATTGACATCTCAGTTGGTTAGATTGCATATTCCAAACCTGCTAATTATATCATTCATTAGCTGCTATATAGACCCATAAACCACACCTTCTGCTCATAAATACTTCTCTGGCAACAGCGCACATAAGCTTCCAAAAACAATTCAGTCAAGAGTCGTATCTGAGAGCACTCGCATTAAAATTTTAGTTCAAAGACTCCTTCTAACTTTCATGATGTCCTGCAGCAGAATATCGTAAGCACTGCGGCAATAAATTGTCCCTTCACAATTAGCCTAGCTCAGGGCTGTCCAACTTCTACGGGCCCAAGGGCCGGAATTCCGGTCACTGATCACCTGGGGCCCCGAAGGGTCTGCCTCCGCCCCGGCTCTGCCCCCAGCTCCACCCCCGCCCCCCCCAGCTCCGCCCAGCTCCGCCCCCCGGCCTGCCTCCCCCAGCTCCGCCCCTCCCCAGCTCTGCCCCCTCCCCAGCTCTGCCCCTGCCCCTCCCCCTGCTCCGCCCCCTCCTCCAGCTCCGCCCCCTCCTCGGCTCCAATTTACTTACAATTGACCTTGAGTTGTGAAGTTGTAGTTCACCTCCATCCAGAGAGCACTGTGGACTCAAATAATGATGGATCTGGATGAAACTTGGCATGAATACTCAATATACCCAAATGGGAAGAGTGGTGGATTTGGGGGAATGTTTCCTAATACCTTTGAGTTATTTGAGTCCACACTCAAATTGGGACACACCAAAAAAAAACCCAAACACCTCAATGCCGTCGCAGGGCGTGATGGGGCCTCCTTTCCCAGAGGCGGGGGGAGGAGGCCCAAAGAGCCCCCTCCCTCCCTGAAGGGAAAACAAGCCGCGGGGGCAGGCGCAAAAGAAGCCACTTTGCGCCCTCACGCAGGGGAAGGCAGCACAACAAGGGGGAAGGGGGCACGGAGGAGCGGAAGGAAGCATTGCCAAGGAAACCGCCGCTGAGGGACCCCTCCCCCCCTCACCCAACGTCCCACCGTTTTTAGATTGATTGATTCGAGCCAGGCCCTTCCTTGCCCATACTGCGGGAGCCCCGCCACAGGGCCGAAGCGCCAACGCTGCCGTCCCCGAAGAGCCCCGCTGGAGCCGAGGCCAAGCTCAGTCTGGGCGTGGCGGCTCTCCCATCTGCAGGGCGGGAAGCAAGGGCCCTCCACAGGAAGAGGACGGAGCCAGGAGGGGCTTTCCCTGCCTCACTCCCCTCCTCACTCTCTCTGAGGGAATGGGGGCTGGCCTGGAAGCAGCCGCCAGGGAGGAGGAGACGTGCGCCCAGGCCGGCCGCCAATCCCGTGGGACCCGAGATTTCGGCCTATCGCGAGACTACGTACCCGAGATTTCCCGTCTGTGGCAGCTATATTATTTTTAATTTGTATTTTATTAAAACAGGTTAGAGGGAAGGGGCCGGGGCCCGCCTGTTGGACAGCCCTGGCCTAGGCCCTCCAGGTGGACCACAGGCGGGCCTTCCATACTGTTGATTTCTGCTTCCACCATTCCACCCACCTAGCTGCCCTTCTTGTACATATGTGGTGTGGTAAGGTGCCGCTGCCGCCCCGGCCCCCCCTGGGCCATGGCCTAGGGTGGCCTTTTCAGGCTGGCATGGGCTTTAGGAATCCGGGCCTACGCCGCCACACGCAAGGACCGTGGTCTAGGTGGCCTTATGTTGGGTGTTGGAAAGAGATGTGCATCAGCCCAAAGCCAGCCCTGGCTCCAGTAGAAAGTGATGGAATGAAGAGCCCAACAACATCTTGGGCACAGCGCATGCTCTCCTGTTGCGCAATGAAGGCCTTCTTGGTGGTTGACCCTCGGTTCTGGAATTTCCTTCCCAGGGAGACCAAATCGGCTCCTCCTTGCACTTCCAGCGGCAGAATAAAACATACCAGAAAAGGTTTTAAAACAGAAAGTTTTAAAATAATAGAACAGGTTTTCAAAAAACGTTTTAACAGTTTCCTATTAGTGTATTTTAATGATATTTTAATATATTTCTTTTAATAATTGTACGAGGGCAGGTCAATAAGTCAGTGACTTTTTGAATGAAACACAGGTTTTTGGATTTAAAAAATCATTTTATTTTTCAACGTCGTCTCCTTTGAACTCTATACACTTCGTCCAACGTTTCTCCAAATTTTTTTTATCCCTTCCAAAAATAAGATTTGTCGAGGTCATCAAAATAGGTGTCTGTTTGTGAGATGATTTCATTGTTGGAGTCAAATCTCTTTGCGCCGAGCCATTTCTTCAGGTTTGGAAACAAGAAATAGTCACTCGGGGCTAAATCCGGAGAATAGGGCTGATGAGGGAGCAATTCGTATCCCAATTCATGGATTGTTGCCATGGAAACTGCTCGTGTGTGCACCCTTGCATTGTCCTGGTGCAAAAGAACTTTTTTCTTGGCCAAATGCGGTCGTTGTTTTTTTCAAATCCTCATTAAATCGACCCAATAAGTTGGCATAATATTCACCATTGATTGTTTTACCCTTTTGAAGGGAGTCAATGTGGATTATACCACGTGCATCCCAAAAAACAGTTGCCATGACTTTATTGGCTGACAAACCCACCTTGGCCTTCTTTGGCGCCGATTCACCCCAAGAAACCCACTGTTTTGACTGTTTTTTGTCTCTGGTATGTTGTGGTGGATCCACGTTTTGTCCACAGTTACGAAACGGCGCAAAATGCGCCCATATTGCGGTTGAACAACGCCAAACACACCTGCGAAATTGTCACATGATCGCGTTTGTGGTCGATTGTGAGCAAACACGGCACTTGTCTCGCGGAAAGTTTTCTCATACCCAAGTGATCATTTAAAATTGAAACCACTGAGCCACGTGAGATGCCTATGGCTTCCACAATCTCTCGCACTTTCAATCCCCGATTGGCCAACACCGTATCGTGAATTTTTCCAATTGTTTCGGGTGTAGAGACTTCAACTTGGGTGTCCAGAACTTTCGACATCTTCCGTGCTTGTACGGCCACAACAAAATTGAGTAAACCACTTTTTTACCATTGAAATTGATGGTGCAGAGTCCCCATAGTATTTACCAAGCTTACCCTTCGTTTGAGTGATGGTTTTTTCTGCAAAAAGTAATGCTTAATGAGCACATGAAATTCACTTTTTTCCATTTTCTCCTCAAATGACGTGGTAGTCTGCTATCAATGGCTGTCAAACACAAACTAAATGGCGCAGCATGTTCAAATTTTGACAGGAGTCAGCCGACAGATGCCTGTTGACAGGAGCAGTGTCGCCCTTTCAGATAAGAGGCGGGAAATTCAAAAAGCCACGGACTTATTGACCCGCCCTCGTACCCTGTTTCATTCTCTTTTTCAACCTTTTGTATGTTTTGATTTGAATAACTGCTTAAGTTGTGAGCTACTTTGAGTCTCAGTTCTGAGAAAAAGTAGGGTACAAATAATAATAAATAATAATATCCAAATGTAAGTTTGGAAACAAGAAATAGTCACTCGGGGCTAAATCCGGAGATTAGGGCGGATGAGGGAGCAATTCGTATCCCAATTCATGGATTGTTGCCATGGAAACAATCATATTGTGTCGCTGTATCAAAGAAATATGATGAAAAACTATACCTAATGTTGTTCTTGGACTCTCTTTCTCTCTTCTTATTCCAGACGGCTATTATTGACGACAAGAAGGCTGAGTTTTTCCGATCAAAAGTGACCAATAAAATCAGATTTCTCTACCTGGTGGAAGCAGTGCTGATCGTCGTGGGTGGCGTCATGTTCCTGGGATTCATGGCTGCCTTTCTAATATGCAGAGCACAGAAGTCAAAATAGGTAATAATCAGTTCCTTCCAAAGCACTATTAAAAAAATACTCCCCCCCCCCCCAAAATAAATAACAGGGTAAAAGGTTTGGGAAGAACGGGTGGGAAAGTTTCTTGGAAAGATGGGAAAAGCAGATCACGCGGGGGGGGGGGGGTAGTGAAAGGATAACATTATGGGTAAAAATAAGAGTAGGAAAATTGGGGAAAAGGTAAAGAAGGGAGAAAAGGAGAAAAAGAAAAACTAAAAAAATGGGGGGGGGGAGAAAAAATAATACTAGAGAGAGAGAAAATAATTATTATTATTCTTGTTTGACTTCCGATTTTTTTCTGTCTGGGTTTTAAGTCTATTGATTATTGATTGTTGTTAATCTCTCTGTCATCTCTACCCCCATTCACTTCTGTGGGTGGCTTCTAAAGTGTTTGCATCATTTCCTTCTATTTTCCAAAAAAAAAAACCTTAATAAAGTCCAATCGGTTGCGAATTTGGGTTTGCCTTGATGTACTTTCAAATAATTAGTTAGTCTTTCCATATTCATTATCTATATATATAAAGGAAGAGTCGCCATGGAAAGACCGTCCCAAACAGAGAAACCTTACAACGCAGAAACACCAAACTTGCCAACAGAAATAGGCCTCAAGCAAGGTATGTTTGTAGCAAAGAAACTCCCCCCCCCAAAAAAACCTAAAAGGCCCCCAAAACAACGAGTAAAAACTACATTTCCCAGCATCCTCGGGGCTGCCAACGACTCTCCCAGCCTCTACATTCTGACAATATGATTGGCTGCCAATAGGGGCGGATTTGCATAACTCCTGTACTGGCCAGCCAACATGAACATTCCGACCCATAATAAACTGTCAGAAGAGGATAAGGCAAAGGGCTGAGACTTTCTCGCATCTCCTAAATAGGGCACAGCAACGCGTGCCGGGTACAGCTAGTATCTAATATTTTTAACTTCCAATCTTCTTCCGTTGAGTTTTCTTTGGTCTTCCACTTTCCGGCATACACAATTCTGGCTGCAGTAATCATGGAATTAAATTGAATATCTTGATTACTTTTTTTTCAATCTGAAGCTTTTATTTTATTGTAGTTTTAACATATTCAGTATTTAAACATTGTTATACTTAACACTTCCCCTTAACAAATTGTACAGAACATGTATGTCTTAATGCCTATAGCAGTGATTTTCAACCTTTTTTTTGAGCTGCGGCACATTTTTTACATTTACAAAATCCTGGGGCACACCACCAACCAAAATGACACAAAATGACACTCTAACACAGTCATACATATAGGTAATATGTTTTTAAATGTATTATTTATACACTCAGTGTGAAACCTGGGCCTGTTTTGATGAACACAACATAGATATCCTGGCAGGAATGGCAGAAAGACACAAACTTCCCACACAGAACTCCCATAACCAAGAGAAAATGCTATAAGAGTTTGGTGGGCATTGACCTTGAGTTTTGGAGTTGTAGTTCACCTATATCCAGAGAGCACTGTGGACTGAAACAATGTTGGATCAGGACCAAACTTGGAATGAATACTCAATATGCTCAAATGTGAACACAGATGAAGTTTGGGGAAAATAGACCTTGACATTTGGGAGTTTCAGTTTCTGGGATTTATAGTTAACACACAATCAAAGAGCATCCTGAACTCTTGCAACAATGGAAGTGAACCAAACTTGGCATATTGAACTCTCATTACCAACAGAAAGTACTGAAAGGGTTTGCTTGGGAATTGACCTTGAGTTTGGAAGTTGTAGTTCACCTACACCCAGAGAGCACTGTGGACTCAAACAATGTTATGTTATGCTGTTGTTTGTTTTCTATCCAGAATCACAATGTTGGAAGGAGGCTCACCACTTTAAGGTCCCTCAAACAGGCATGGGAAAACTTCGGCCCTCTGGGTGCTTTGGACTCCAACTCCCACCATTCCTAACAGCCTGGGGCCCTTTCCTGCTTAAGAGGCTTTTAAAATGTATTTATCCCAAATTGCCACTGTCACTTGACGCGCAGCTGCAGCTCTAACTCTAACGTTGTTTACTTAGCCGGGTCTGAGCGAATCCAAGATGGCGCGACCATAGCAGTCTCGCGTCACTTCTTATTTGACGCGTGAGTGGTATGGTTCCATTTCTTAAAGGGACAGATGCGCCTTATAGTTTATATATGAATGAAGTTCGGAAATAATTTCCCATGGCACACCTGGTGATCTTTCATGGCACACTAGTGTTCCACGACACACTGGTTGAAAATCACTGCCCTATAGTATTTCATTCTTTGGCTTCATTACATATTGTCCAATCACCCGGTGCTGACCCTTCACCTCAGACCAGCCAATTGAAATACTTATTTCCAAAAATCAGTTGTTACTATTACAGGTTTGGTCCCTTTACCTTCTATATATACATATTCTATCAATTTCCCCCAAATATTCCCAAAATCATCTTTTTTAATAGTAATCCTCTTTTAACCTTGATGTTTCCTGTCAGTTTATCATTTATGGCAGTGTCCCAGATCTCCCGATCCCACTCTTCCTTCCCGTT
This sequence comes from Anolis apletophallus, assembly GCA_030556195.1. NCBI lineage: Eukaryota > Metazoa > Chordata > Lepidosauria > Squamata > Anolidae > Anolis > Anolis apletophallus. The sequence goes on from JARBWK010000012.1 coordinate 475,390, forward strand.
GACATTCCCCTCCTTCTTTCCATTTCTTAGCTATTCACAATCTTGCTGCTGTTACCGGGTTGGCAATTAATTCTTTTAGTTCTTTTGGTTTGTTAAAATTATCAATAAATGACAGCAGTGCTATCTCCGGTGTTCCCGTTATCTCTGTTTGGGTGATTCTTCTTATTTCTTGAAATACATTTCCCCAAAATTTTTGAACATATTTTTGAACATATTTTGTGTATATGTGTGCCAGTTTCTTGACAACCTCTCCAGTACTGCTTAGAATGTTTCTTGACGATTTGATTTAGTCTTTTTCCTGTTTTTTTGTCTATTTCGTTGTCCATGACCCCGTTAAAGTCCCCCATAATTATGAGTTCATTGAACTCTTGGTTTGAGATTAATTCTGCTAATTTCTTCACAAAATTTGGGCCTTTGGGTGTATATATGTTACAGACCAGGACTTTTTGGTTATCAGTGTGAATTGTAATACTGTCACAATGCCGGGTCTTGGCCCAGCCCCTTAATCACACACACAGAGACGGTAATCAGCTAACTATTTATTGAAGAATAAGAAACAGGTGAAAAGGTAAATGGTCCATTAAAAGTATCAAAAAGTTCAATCCAAAAAAGTAAAGAGTCCGGAAGTAAAATCCAAAGGCAAACGTGGCAAAGGCTCCGCAAAACTATGCGGATCAAGGACTTGGTCCGTGGCAAAGAACAAGGCAAAGTTCATGAACAACCCAAGAAACTTCTTGGCAAGGCTTGAGCCGGCAACTTGGCTCCATGGAACTCCGCTCGCTTCACTCCTCTTAGAACAGAAGTGGCCGAGCTACTGAGGATCCGTTCCCACGGATCCTATACTTAATCCCCTTGGCGAGGCCCCCAACGCTCTAGGCTTCTGCGCCAATCTGTGCTACGGGACCTAGCGCTTCTCTGGCGCTCTAAGCTGCGGTGCCAAACCCTCCTGCTGGACTCAATGCTCCGTCTCCTATCAAAGCTCCGTCCTTGCCTCCCAGCACCTGGGTCGCTATCTTTGTGAGAGCCGAACTCCCTTTCGGCTTCCATGGCCTCATCCTCCACTGTTTCCCTGATTCTTTCCTGCGACCCGTAACCACCTGGGTTCTCATACTGATCGGAATCATCACTCTCAGGGTCAGCCTGACTTTCCCAATTCTCATAGCCATCTGGCCATTCATCATCCCAGGCCAGGCTCTCTGTGGGAGAGGAAGGCCCAGCTAACTCACCAGCCCCTTCCTCCATTTCCTCATCAGCTGCAACTGGCCCTAATGCAAGTGGGACCCCCGGTGCTGCCCCCTGCCCCCCAGGCACGAAAGGGAACTGGGTTGCTACAAATACCAATGATTCTTCCATCTATCTTTAAATGCAAATTGTGGGAGTAATTTCGGGTTTACATATATTACTTTTCAGTTTTTTTCTGGAGCTGAGGAGTGGTATTCTTTCCCTAATGGCGTATTGACCAAATGAGATAAATGTTTATGGCAGATATGAGTCCCCTGTAGAACTACGATATCGTATTTTCAAAAGCACTTTTAATGATTGTGAATTCTTCTTTTAATGTAAGTAGGTGTTTTTGCCATCTGTTAGATAAAACTGTTACCATTTCACATACACTGAAGCTGAGGCCAGGGCACACTCCCACACATTCACTGTGATGAAAAACCCACAAATTAAAAAACCCACTTTTTAAACCTAAGGGACTACTTCCCTAGGAATATTTGGGCCTTCCAACATAAAATCACACTGGAGAACCTAGAAATCCCTAGAAATAACATTTTAATAATATCCACAAATAAGATCAGGAAAAGATAATCCTAAAATATGGAAGACCACCTGTAAATTCTATCCAGTACTTCTGTATTTTAATAAATAGTAGATGATAGGGTTGGTTATCTTCTATTTAAATGTATTTGAAATTCGTTTTTTTTTCTTATTTAAAATTATTTCCTTACTTTACCGACCCTCGGGCCCTAACCCGGAAGTATAATTTCTTTACCGAACCTGGCATGGCCATTTTTCTTTAATTTTTGTAATAGATCGTATTTTCCCCTTCTCCTCTCGCCAGCTCAGAGATTCTTCTAACAGGAATATTTATCTCCTCCAAAATTAATTTTCAGGGTCACTTACAGACATCAGAGTCCTGTTCCTGCCTTCTGCCAGCTGCCAGGAAACAGGAAAAGTGCGCGAAAGCTTTGCCCAAAACCGCAGACCCAAGCAATCGATTGCCAGAGAGAATGGATCAGATCCATTGCTCGGGTCTGCAGTTTTGGGCAAAGTTTTCGCGCGCTTTTCCTTTTTCCAGGGAGCAGGCAGAAGGCAGGGACAGGACTCTGATGTCTGTAAGTGACCCTGAAAATTAATTTTGGAGGAGATAAATATTCCTATTAGAAGAAGCTCATACTGTATCTGTGCATTTCATTTGCATTAATTGATTATTTGTTGATATAGCTTGCTTCTATGATGTTATTAGTGGCCTTTAGGACTGATCCAGGCTTGCCCTCCATTCTTCCCTCCCAGCTGAGGTCACGAACAATAACGGATTTTTGTTATTAATAACGTTTTAATCACGAATTTATTGGGAATTTTTTTGTAAGTATTTCAATTACTAATAAAAATCCCCCATTAGTAGTTTAGAACCAAATTTTTTATGCATCAACCAACCCTAGTAGATGACATCAATGGTCACCTCGCCCCACTCAACGAAAGCTTTTGCATGTACCAGGTCCCAGAGAAGTACGTCTTGATAGTACGAGATGCAGGGCCCTTTCTATTCCTGCTCCTGTTCTATGGAACTCTCTGCCCCCTTACCTGAGAGCCATGCGTGATCTGCGATCCATTGCGCAGGCACTTAAGACCTGGCTTTGTAATAGAGCTTTTGTTTTATAATTCTGATTTTAATACCTGCCTGTTTTAATGCTGTATCCTTATGTAAATCGCCCGGAGCATCTGGGACGGAGGGTGATTGACAAATACTAAATTGAATGATTGAATGAATCTTTCTTTTCAACCAGCTGATTGCAAATGGCAATTTCAGATTTTAAGAAGGGATTTAGATATGCATCATACATAATTGAATAATTGCTGGTTGTCAATGCTCAATGGCAATGACAGCCTTGTGAGGTGGATCCAGTTGACTTGTCAAAAGCTATCAAGCAATCTTAGAACTGGAATTGGAAATGCATATCCTGCAAGCTATATGTTGCCATCTCTCCCCGTACAGTCCAATTTGTTACAGATAAAGCAAAGAGAATTATGCTCCAGGATGAGTGGTTATCTTAAGGAACAAGGTGTACTTTGCTTTTTCCAAAGGCTAAAAATAAAAGTAGGAGTGCAGATTTAAAGCAGAAAATTTTGCATTGGTGGAAATATGTTTATATCCCATAGCATTGTCATGCAAGAAATGTGGGTGGATCGCACAACTAGAAATCTTATTCAATCCCTGCTGAATTTATAACAGGAAATAAAGATTTACAACCAACCCTGTTATTCTATTCTTATTGCTTCCAAAAAGCTTAATATGTTTATCCATTGCTATATTTACCCATTGCGGGGTCCCTCAGGGGGCAATTCTCTCCCCTCTGTTATTTAACATCTATATGCGACCACTTGCCCAGCTGGTGCGTAGCTTTGGGCTTGGGTGCCACCAGTACGCTGATGACACCCAGCTCATCCTGAGGATGGAGGGCAGGCCCGAATCCGTACCCGATAATTTCAATCGCTGCCTTGAGGCCGTTACTGGATGGCTGTGAGCCAGTGAATCCGGCTAAGACAGAGATCCTGTGGCTTGGTCGCCGGGGCGGTGGGGATGTTCAGCTTCCGACCCTGGATGGCGTGACACTACGTCCGTCATCATCCGTTAAGAGCTTTGGGGTAACCTTGGACCCTCTGTTTTCGATGGAGGCTCATGTCTCCACCATCAGCAGAGTGGTGTTCTTCCATCTCCGCCAGGTGAGGAAGCTGGCCCTCTACTTGTCCCATTGCGACCTGGCCACAGTGGTCCAAGCTACGGTCATCTCGAGGATAGACTACTGTAATGCTCTGTACATTGACCTTCCTCTGTCGGTGATCCAGAAACTCAAGCTGGTGCCGAACGCAGCAGCCCGACTCCTTGCGGGGGTCTTGGCAAGTTCTCACATCACGCCATTTCTGCGCGAACTGCACTGGCTACCTGTAGAATGCCGGATCACCTTCAAAGTGTTACCCTGTTTCCCCGATAGTAAGACACCCCTGATTGTAAGACGTATCGGGGGTTTCAGGGGGGTCGGCTAATATAAGCCGTACCCCGAAAGTAAGACATATTGCCGCCTCCCTCTCATCTACCGTAGCTGCGCCGCCTCCTGCCCACGTCCACCGTCCCCCTCCCATACGTCGTCGTTCTACCACCTCCCTCTGATCTTAATGAGCGCCGTCTCCTGCCCTCTTCCGCTGCCCCCTCCATATGTCACTGCGTCTGCCGCCTCCGTCTGATCCAAATGAGCGCCGCCTCCTGCCCACGCCTGCGCCGTCCCCCTCTCCATACGTCACCGCGCTGTCCCCTGCACTTGTCACTGCCGCCTCCTGCTTCAGGACCATGGACAACATACAAAAACACGCTGTGTGGGATACTGTATGGAGCTGTAACCCTATGGAAGGCTGTGTGGGATACTGTATGGGGCTGTAACCCTATGGGAGACTATGATACGGAACCACAAGCAGTGCTTATACCGTATGCTATATTTTAGCCCCTAGACATGTTTTGTGGTGAATACAATACTGTTCAAATTGTTAATAAATGTTAATTTTATGGTTAAAACAAAAAACAATTTTTTTCCAATATAAGACATACCCGAAAGTAAGACATAGTGGGGCTTTTGGGGATAAAAAGAAAGTAAGACACTGTCTTACTTTCGGGGAAACACGGTAGTTCTGACTTTTAAGGCCTTACATGGTCTGGGGCCAGCGTACCTGCGGGACCGCCTCATCCTGTATTATCCCACCAGATCTTTGCGCTCTGAAGAGCATAACCTTCTGGTCGTCCCTAGTCCCAAGACATTTCGCCTGACTGCAACTGGCCGCTGGGCCTTTTCGATCGTGGCGCCAACACTTTGGAACTTGCTGCCCGCCAACGTTCATGCCATACAGAACATCCTCCCATTTAGGAAAGCCTGCAAGACTCTGTTGTTCCAGCAGGCTTTCGGAGCTGGATGAATTGCAGTCTTCTTTTGCATGTTGCCATCTGTATTACCTTTCGTGCCGCAGTTGTTTTAATGTGCAGCCTATTGTGCTTTTTTTCTGCTGTTTTAATTGTGGTTTTAACTTTTGCTGTATTTGGTTGTTTTTATGAACATGTTGTGAGCCGCCCCAAGACATTGGGAGGGGCAGCAAACAAATACGAATAAAGAAAGATAGAAAGAAATATTTATACATCAGGGCTAGTTATCACCCTTTATAATGTCTGCACAGAGTAGTTGGGTTAACTTAGTGGCAATCATGTGTGCATTAGTGCAGTGTTTCCAAACCCGTGACCCGTGGCACACTAGTGTGCCGTGAGCGATCATCAGGTGTGCCGTGGGAAATTGGAACCTCCATTCCCCTTTCTTCCCCCTCCTGCCGAACACTTTTTCTCCTCCACTCGGGCTCCCTTCTTCCCAGCCTCGCTCTGCTCGCTTTGCCTCGCTTTGCTCACGCTGCCGTGAGCGTGTTCAGGAGGGGAGGGGGAGGGAGGAAGACGTGGGGCGAGTCTGCGCAGTAGCGCCCGCACAGGTCACGTCTTCCTTCCTCCCCCCTCCCCTCCTGAAGAAGGGAGCTCGATGGGAGAAGAAAAAGTAAGTGTTGGGCAGGAGGGGGAAGAAAGGGCGCGAAGGGGAAGGGGAAAGGAAGAGGTCTCTGTCAAAAGCTGGCATGGGCAAACTTGGAGCTTCCAGGTGTTTTGGACTCCAACTCCCACCATTCCTAGCAGCCTCGGGCCCTTTTCCTCCCCCCCCCCCCCCAGCCACTTAAGCAGGAAAGAGCCTCAGACTGTTAGGAATGGTGGGAGTTGGAGTCCAAAGCACCCAGAGGGCCGAAGTTTTCCCATGCCTGTTTGAGGGACCTTAAAGTGGTGAGCCTCCTTCCAACATTGTGATTCTGGATAGAAAGCAAACAACAACATAACATAACATTGTTTGAGTCCACAGTGCTCTCTGGGTGTAGGTGAACTACAACTTCCAAACTCAAGGTCAATTCCCAAGCAAACCCTTTCAGTACTTTCTGTTGGTAATGAGAGTTCAATATGCCAAGTTTGGTTCAATTCCATTGTTGCAAGAGTTCAGGATGCTCTTTGATTGTGTGTTAACTATAAATTGAGCAAGACCTTCGTGTGGGTCTGTCTGCCATTCCTGCCAGGATATCTATGTTGTGTTCATGGAAACAGGCCCAGGTTTCACACTGAGTGCATAAATACATTTAAAAACATATTAACTATACGTATGACTGTGTTAGAGTGTCATTTCGGTTGGTGGTGTGCCCCAGGATTTTGTCAATGTAAAAAAAGTGCCACGGCTCAAAATAGGTTGAAAAACACTGCATTAGTGCCTTTCTAAACAGAGTACTGTAATGCGCACTGCATTTCTTTATTCATGGTTTTTCACTTTCGTGGGGGGGGGGGGTCCTGTGTCTCTAATTCCAGCAAATGTGGAAGGCTGGCTGTATTAGTATACAAGTTTTCTGCGCCAAAGCAAACTATATTCCAGGTAATTTTCACCTGACTAACCAGCCATTTGTGTTTTCTGTCCTCAAGCTTCTGATCTCAAGCAAAGAAGAGTCGTGATGACAACTTCTCGATGCCATTCCAAATAGAATTACTGGATTATACTTTATAAAAGCAAATAACCTGAGGAAGAATCTCTATCTTGGCAAAGCTAGTGAAGGCTGGGCCTCTTGCCCACCGAAAGCCCACGACTGTGACAAGGAGCCATTCCAACACCATCGGAAAGACTGGCATGGAATGGGAATTCCTGGGAACGCCTAAACCTCCTAGTCATTGAAAGCTTCTGTCCTGTGGATTTCTGAATCTGAAAATCAAGCCTGGGCTGCCATTTATGCACCTTGCAAAGAGGGGCCTGTGCACTATTTCAACCCCTCCCCAAGAATTCCAATATGGGATCAGAGGACATTGGCCTGAACTGTTTAACGAAGCCCATGTTTTAGGCCAACCAACAGCTTAGTTTGGAAATTTATGTGCAATCCTTTTTCTCCATCCAGCCGACTGAGGGAAAGAAACCTCTGAAATGAAGCTGTTGTTGCTGTCTTCCAGAGATGTGAAATAAAAATCTATATATATAATAAAAGGGAATGTTTGTATGTTTGTTTGTTTGTATGTATGTGGCAGCGTTTTGATTGGCTCCCAGCCTCTACATTCCGACAACAAGATTGGTTGCCACTGAGGGAGTATTTGCATAATGCCTCTGATTGGCCAGCACCATTCTGACACTCTAAAGTGGCAGAGGGGGTAAGGAAATGGCCTGAGGCAGTCAGGCATGGTGGGAGTTTAAGGCCAAAACACTTTGCAGCCCCCCAAAAATGAGAGAACATGACCAAACTTGGCACACAGAACCCCCAAGACCCACTCTACATCCTGGTGCAGTTTGAGGGAGGATGGACCATGGATGACCGGACTTGTAGTACTTTAACTCACTTCCTTAGAGCACTGTGGCCCACACCAATGACGGATCAGGACCAAACTTGGCACACAGAGCCCCAATGGCCCACTTTACAACCTGGAGGAGTTTAGGGCAGGATGGGCCACATATGATGGGATTTGCAGTACCTTCACCCGATTCACTTCCCACAGAACACTGTGGCCCAAACTTGCCACACAGAGTACTCATGACCCACTCTACCTCGGGGAGGGCGGTTTAGCAAATTGAAATAATAAAAATAAATAAATAAATACATCCTGCTGCAGTTCTAAGCGGGATGGACCATGGATGATGGGACTTGCAGTACCTTCACTCACTTACTGAAACAACTGCGACCCTCATCCAATGACCAATGCAGACCAAACTTGGGGCACAGAGCCCCCATGACCAACTCTACATCCTGCTGCAGTTTGAAGGAGGATGGACCATGCATGATGGGAGTTGAAGTACCTCTACTCACTTCCTGAGACTGCTGCAACCCTCATCCAATGACTGATCAAGAACAAACTTGCCACACAGAGCCCCCATGACCCACTCTACATCCTGGTGCTGTTTGGAGGAGGGTGGACCACAGGTGATGGGACTTGCAGTACCTTCAGTAATTTCATGATACCACTGCAACTCCTAATAATGATGGATCAAGGCCAAACTTGGCAGACAGAGCCTCCATGACCCACTCTACGTCCTGGTGCTGTTTGGAGGAGGGTAGACCATGGACGATGGGACTTGCAGTACCTTCAGTAATTTCATGATACCACTGCAACTCCTAATAATGATGGATCAAGGCCAAACTTGGCAGACAGAGCCTCCATGACCCACTCTACATCCTGGTGCTGTTTGGAGGAGGGTAGACCATGGACGATGGGACTCGCAGTGCCTTCACTAACTTCCTGACACCACTGCCAGCCACATAAATAACTACTAAAGACTAACTAATACGTTTCTCAAATAACCCGGGCACCGCCGGGTCGCCAAGCTAGTATATTATAAAGAACAACACTTGTACTTTCAGTAAAAGATGTATCACGTGACTCCTTAGTATATGTGTGTTTGTGCTCATACCACAAGGGTGCACAAACACATGTTATGCTTAACATAATGGGCAGCAAAAGTCACCAGAATGTTTCCTTCACGTGCAAACTTATATTCTAATTCTATTTCTATTTCAAATGTATAGGCCGCCACTCCCCGGAGGCTCGGAGTGGCTTACATCAGACATGAGTGACACAATAAAACAGTAAAAACAGTAAAACATAAAACTGATTAGCCAGGTGGGAAGGCCTGCCTAAACAGATCATGATTAGGAATTGGGTAATAACTGATGTTCCACGTAGCAATAAAGATACAAACTCTGTGTATTGGCCATAGCTTTTATTGGTTACAGTTGGGGAGGTTTCGATCCAACATAGGTCTAGATCCAGGCATCAGTTGAACTGCCTGCAAACTGATAGGAACTAATCACTCAGTCTATCTGATAAATATGGAAACCAATTCACATAGCACACCTACTGAGTATTCCTTTGGAATAACAGATCTGAGGTGCCGTTAGGCATAAAACACTGCATTGTTCCTTTGCCAACTAAGGTTTATTTATTTATTTATCTATCTATTTATTTATTCGGCTTCTATGCCGCCACTCCCAGCGGGCTCGGGGCGGCTTACAACACCAAACAACAGCGTAAAAAACAACAACACAGATTAAAAACATAGCATAAAACATCAGTAAAACATCATGGCATGCAACAGCGATTAAAACACCTGGTGTGGAAAACCAACACAGCAGGGAGCAATATAACAGCAGGGAGGGGGTGCACACCGGTGAGACCTACACATCAAAAGCTCGCTGGAATAGGTAGGTCTTGCACGCCCGCCTGAAGGGAAGCAGGTCGTGGATGGCGCGCGTTTCCACGGGAGGGCATTCCAGAGTGTAGGTGCAATCACCGAGAATGCCCTTCGGCGAGTAGCTGTCAGTCTGGCTGCTTTTGCAGAGGGAACGGTCAGGAGATTAGTATCCTCAGAGCGAAGTGATCTCATAGGGCAATATGGGAAGAGACGGTCCTTCAGATACGCTGGCCCCAGGCCGTACAAGGCCTTAAAGGTAAGAACCAACACTTTGAAGGCGATCCGGTGCTCGATTGGCAGCCAGTGCAGATCCTGCAAGATAGGTGTTATGTGGCAACCTGCTGGCATGCCAGACAGGAGCCGGGCGGCAGTGTTCTGCACCAGCTTGAGCTTCTGGGTCACTGACAGAGGAAGGCCAATGTAGAGCGTGTTACAGTAATCCAGCCTTGAGATGACCGTGGCTTGGATCACCGTGGCCAGGTCGTTCCGGGATAGATAGGGGGCCAGCCGCCTTGCCTGTCTGAGATGGAAAAAGGCAGACTTGCTGACCGCAGAGATCTGGGTCTCCATGGTCAGTTGGGAATCCAAGTGGACCCCCAGGCTCTTTACGGAAGGCGATGGGCATAACGCCACACCGTCCAGGTTGGGGCAGACCACCTGCCTCTTAGCTGGGCCAAGCCCTGGTAGCACTCAAGGTTTCCTTATAGAATTCCCAGTTGGGGCTGACAAGCATCCTTGTCTTAGGCAGGGTGTCGTAGCACAGAGACCAAAGAAGCCAAGCCCAGATGTAAAAGGGGATAACAAAAGGTTTATTGAACAATAAATGGAAAAAAGGACTAACAAAAAAGGAGCCAACTCGGCTCAAAAACCCTCCAAAATCCAAAGGAAAAAAACCCACAAAGCAATGCAGCAAAAAGCCCAAAACAAACACAAGACATCCGTCTGTGAAGTCCGATGTGGGAAGATCCAGAAGCATAGTCGAAAAGCCAATCCGAGGGTCAAGGGCAGGAGAATGGCGGATGAAAAGGGGAGACGGTCCGAGGTAATCAGGAGCTGAGTTTACATGAATAGCTCAAATCATAGCCCCCATAAAACACAGTGTCAGCCTCCCTCCATTTCATACAATACCAAACTCTGTAGCAGGAACTCACTTAGACTCAGCGGAGACCAAGCCCCGCCACAGGAACACACGGCAGGCAACTAAACAGAAAAGTAGATATTGAATTCCAACCCCCCCCCACCTTTTCCCAAACATCAGCTAGAGCTGCCACAGCAGCTCACCACAAGAACAAGGTGGAGAAATAGCCCATAACTCACAAGTAACTGGAAACAGGAACCAGGCACGCGATATCAGGAACACAGGAATGCCAGAGACAAGAACCAGACATCAACTCTTTGACAGCCGCAAATGCAGCCCCAAAAACCCGTTCCTTATATAGCACTTAAACATCACTGTCGTCTGAAGACCCTCCTTGGTCATGAGCACCAGCTGCTGCATCTCCTGCAGCTGTTGTGCTCTGTGCAGACCTCCAATCTTGCCAACGCTGTTGGAAGCTTAAAGTGTCCCAATCTGTTTCTGACGCCTCAGAAGGCCAGTCTAAGTCACTGTCGAAACCGAGGAAAGTGTCAGAATTAGACTCTTCATTACACACATCCCTTACTTCCTGAACCAATGTTGATTCTAGATCCATATCACTTTCCTCTGACCACATTTCTTCTTCCCCAGGAAACCCTTCCAAGGTTTCTGGATCAGAAGGAGCTCTAAGTATCTGCCGGATCCGTTTTCTCTGTTCCAACCCTTCAAGACTAGAATCACTAGCAGCCCTTTTAATCCCAGCTGCAGAGTCTGAATCACACAGAGCCTCACCCCATTCCATACTATTGCTTGATGCTATTGACCCAGCATCTTCCCCAATACTACTAGTAGTAGTAGCCGAAGGCTCAATCACAACACCTAGCATAAGTTGACATAATGGAAATAACTATATAAATCATGTTGTTGTAAGTCGCCCCGAGCCGCTTGGGAGTGGCGACGCAGAAATGCGAATAAATAAATAAATAAATGTTATGAAAATTAATATACCAAACATAGTGATGCATCATAGCCATACACATAACAATTGTCACGTCAATAGTTGATGGCTTTGGCAGCAGTTACCAAAGCAAGAGTGGTTCACTATTCTCTCCTGTCTGTGTGTGAAAACCAAACTTTGCAACAGCCTCCCTCCACACATGCTTTGTTAATAGGAAAATCCTTAGGCTCTGGGGCAATATTTCCCCCTAAGACTTTTGGAAAAGAAAAATCTCCATCCTTTGCAGGCCCGGATTACCCATAAGGCCACCCGGGCAGAATTGGGGGGGGGCGGGCGATTTGGACTCCAAAAATAATTTTTTTAAAAAAAAACTTCGATCTTTGGCGCTTCTGCACCTGCGCACAGGGCGCCATAGACTCTCAGAGGCAGTTCCGCTGCCTCTGCGAATATATGGCGCCCCCCTGTGCGCAGGCGCAGAAGCGCCAATGATAGTCCCTCCCTTCTAAAGCCCTCCCTCCTAAACCCTCCCTCCCAAAGCCGTGGCATGCTGCCCGCCTCAGATTTCGCCACTTCTGAGGTGGCCGGCATGTCACGGCCCTGGGAGGGAGGGGCAAACCGCGGGGGAGATGGTCCCTGACAGCTCATCCCTTTCTTCCAAGGCTGCAGCATGCCGCCCGCCTCAGAAGTGGCGAAATCTGAGGCGGGCAGCATGTCACGGCCCCGGGAGGGAGGGGAGAACCGCGGGGGAGATGCTCCCTCACAGGGCGATTTTGCCACTTCTGAGGAAGCCGGCATGTCATGGTCCCAGGAGGGAGAGGTGGGCCGCGGGGAGGCCCCGCCCTTGGGGCTACTGCCGCGCATGCGCAGCATCGGCTCCGGGGGGGACTTTCCTTCCTCCTTCTCCTCCTCGCGCCGGTGGGGGGCGGACCCGAGGGAGTGGCAGGGGCGGGGAGGGGGCGGAGCCGGTGGCTGGGCGGAGCTGTGGGCGGGGGCAGTGCCTTTGGCCTTGGGCGGCCAAAGGCCATGATCCGGGCCTGATCCTTTGCTTCACTCTTCACTCTATCTTACAAAAACATTACTTGGTCAGTCAAGGGATGCTGTCTCTCTCTCTCCCCCCACCCCCACTCCCCACCCAACTCTTCCTTCAGAATTTGTCCATAATTATACATAGGGTATTGCAGGAGGAAGGTGAGAAAGATTCTACTCGGGATGACTGCTTTTGAAAAGAAGTGCAAAGAACTTCTCTTGTCATATGGCCTTCTAAATATAAGTAATAATGCTGTTAGACCTGGACTCTAGGGTCAAAGTCCAGTGACCTTGGTAGAGGCCCAACCCAAATGACTACCCACAAAGTTCGTTTCTATTGTTGAACACAAATGCTCTGATCCGAGGCTTCTCCCCTTCACAACATGAATACAATCTTGACCTCAGTGAAACCTCTTAGTAGACCTTGGAGCCCCCTTGTTGTGGGGGAGAGGCTTGCGTACCCTACTGAAGTTGTGAGCTATGCTGGCAGTGGCATAATAGCCACCGGTAGGGCCTCCCATGCCAGGCAGGTCACAGCCGAAGAAGGGTCTGACAAAGAGCGTCAATGGGCAGGATGGGCTCTCTAGCCTTTTGGCAACCATCCTAAGAGAAGGAAAACTCTGATTTCAAACCCAGGCAGATGGTGCTCGTCTAACCCTGGAAGGTCAACCATCTAAGAGAAGGAAACTCAAACCAAACCTACGACCTGAGGACCTCGCTGCCACCATCCAAGCTTGCTAGGCCCTGGCAGATGAACCTTTGGTTTAAAGGGTGAGGCCAGTTCTGTGCACGTTGCGCTCCACCAGAAAGGTCCATTGCACAGGCTCGAAGGACACATCCAACCTCCGAAAAGCATCAACACGCTTGTAGTAAGCGTGGGATGAGTCCTTCTTAAGAATCTTCGTTCGCGAAGAAAAGCCAAGGATACCCCAATCGATAGCTTTCACTAAACAAATGCATACTAGAATGTTATCTGCCCAATGTGAAATGGTAACCTATGTCTAACTCTGGCAATGACCACCAGGTGGCAGTGCTGCCTTTCAAAGCCAGCTATACGTATTCTGCTGCAAACTGATATTCTGGAATTTATTCCTCTATGAAGTTGAATAGCAAGTTTGCAGCATCATTTCAGTTAAATGATGCGAGTGGAATAATGTCTAAAACTGCATGCCAACATGGAAACAAACTCAGTTATGTGGCCTTAGGGAAGGCATCTTTATCCATTCATCTGCAATAAAATAATATTGATAAACTTTACAGAGGTTTCGTCACCTCCGTGCCTACAGATAGGTTGGAATACACGGCCTTAGACTGTGATCTAAGGCAGGGGTGCTCACACGTTTTCAGCATGCGAGCTACTCTTAAAGCAACCAAGTCAAAATGATCTACCTACCCACTACAAAAATGTAAAAAATATCACAATCAAAGCACCTCAGACAGATGGCCACCCAGCCTCTATTTAAAAGCCGCCAAAGAAGGAACCTCTGAAGCAGAGAGTTCCACTACTGAACAGCTCTCGAGTTAGGAAGATTTTCCTCATATTCAAGGGAATCTCCGTTCTTGTAGTTTGAAGCAATTGATTTTGTCATTTGGGAGTTGTCGTTGCTGGGACTTCTAGTTAACCCACAATCAAAGAGCATCCTGAACTCCACCAATGATGGAATTTTAACCAAACTTGGCACACTGAACTCTCATGAGACCAACAGAAAGTACTGAAAGGGTTTGCTGGGCATTGACCTTGAGTTTGGGAGTTGTAGTTCTCCTACATCCAGAGAGCACAGTGGACTCAAATAATAATGGATCTGGAACAAACTTGGCGTGAATCCTCAGTACGTCCAAATGTGAACACTGGGGAAATTTGGGGAAAATAGACCGAGACATTTGGGAGTTGGAGTTGCTGGGATGTATAGTTCACTTAACTTGCAGAGCAGAGTCACACCGTGCCGGCTGGCAGCGAGGAGGGTGGCCAGGAAACACTCCAGGGCCTTCTTGCCCAGGCAGGGTCTTCGCAGCCTCCCTTCCCTGCCTCACATGAAGGGCAGCGCAAAGCCGCTTGCCGCCCAGGCCCAATCTCCAATCCTGGCCCCATGGAAAGAGCCAATGCAGATTATAGCTAATGCGGGTTGGCTCCTTTATGGGGCCAGGAGCAGAGGGGATTCCATTTGGCCAGGAGCGGAGGGTCGGTCCCTCCTTCAGGCTATGCGATGGACCAGTTACAGCACCGCGAACGACTGGTCAATCACAATCGACCTAATTGTTACGATAAGTCCTTGCAGGACCAAGATTATGTGTGAATGAAAATGCTATGTATGCTATGTATGTGATAATGCTGTGCACCTGGGTTAACAGGCAATCAGCAACCTAGTGCCACACCCAAGGGCCTATAACTGCTTGTGTTATTTTCTGTGTGGTGTGGGGTGGTGATAGAGTAAAGGTCAAGAGTAAAGATTTGTTTTCTTCAATTTTACCTCTGCTGGTCTGGCGTATTTCTTGAGCTTATGGACATGAGCGTTAGGCGGACCACACCGCTGCATAACAGGTTATGGGCCCAGACACCCAGACAGACGGATGGTCTAAAGCCTAGCCTCAGTCAGCATTGATGCTGCATGGTCCATATTTTGCTTTTGGAAAAGACCAGGTTTGACTTTACTCTTTTATTTTGGAATTTTCTGCCGGAAAGATGGATCCAGGAGTGAATCTGGCAGCATTTCCCATTGCCAGGTTGAATGGCAGTAACTATTCTATGTGGAAGGTGCGTATGGAGAGTTACCTGAGGAGGGAATCCCTGTGGGAATGTATTTCGAACCCACCACCACAAGCCCCTAATGCTGAACAGCAGAAAGCCCAGGAGAAGGCCAAGGCAACCCTCATCCTCGGAGTGGATGATGAGCAGCTGGTCCACGTTTGCAGTTTGCCCTCTGCACATGCTATTTGGGAGCGGTTGAAAGCGGTGCATGTCTCTGACTCTGCGGCAACTGTGGCTGTACTAGCCAGGAGGCTGTACAGAAAGCGTCTTCAGGCTGGAGAGGAGCTGAAGGACCATTTGCAGTGTTTGCAAAGCCTGTTCATGGATTTGGAGCAGAGAGACTTCAGACTTACTGAAGCAAACAAATGCTTTATTGTTCTGTCTTCAATGGATGATTCCTTTGACGGAATAGTAAATTCCTTGGAGTCACTCCCACAGGCTCAGCTTAATTTGCAGTATATTTGTGCCAGGTTAATTGCAGACTGGGATCGACGGAAGGACCGCAGTATGGAGGCTGCAAGCACAGCTGGGATTGCTCAGCAGAGACAGCCGGTTGTAAATACAGCGGAGCAAGAGAAGGAGACTGTTTGTGCCGTAAGGAGATGTTTTATCTGTAATTCTCCAAAACATCTTAAACGAGAATGCCCAAGGTTACGGGACAAACAAAACGTACAGCAACATGTGAGGAGTGGGTCATTGCATGTGAAAATTGTGCAAACAGACAAAAGACCTGAGCAGAAAGACATTTTTTATGTTGACTCAGGGTGCTCAAAACACATTGTGAATGATAAGACTTTGTTTAAAAAGTTTCATAAGCTGGATGGTTTGAATGTAAGTCTTGCTGATGGGAAGCATTATTCTGTTCAAGTAAAAGGAGAAGTTTATGTTAAATGTTTGGGCATAACACTAAAGGATGTGTATTTTGTACCACAGGTCGAGTTTAATCTCCTATCAGTGAGTAAACTTGATAGTGAAGGGTTTGATGTTATTTTTTTCAGAAGGCAAAGTTAAAATCCTGAAAGGGACCTAACTGTATGGTACAGGAAGAATACAGAATGGTATATATATGTGTTGGAACAAAAGGATGCATGCAGTGTGAATATAGTTGGCAAAAACACTCCATTGCATAATAAGTGTATACATGAACTGCACAGAGTTTGGGGACATCCAAGTTTTAAAGTATTGAGCAAAATGCAGGAATGCAGTGAAGGTTTAAAGTTGAATAACTGCAAGCATTTTCTTGATTGTATTGTTTGTAAAAGAACAAAGGTTCAGTCTGCACCAATAAGTAAAAAGAGCTTAAGAATGTCAGAAAAGCCTTTTCAGCTGGTACATGCAGACTTAATTGGACCATTTTCTCCTAGTAAAGGAGGGGCTGTGTATTGTTTATGTATTTTGGATGATTTTTCTAATTTTTCATGGTGTTTTCTGTTAAAACACAAAAGTGAAGTGTTTGAAATATTCAAGAACTGGGTGGCCTATGTTAAGAGACAATTTGAAGTGAATGTGAAAGCCTTGCAATCAGATAGAGGAGGAGAATTCACATCACATAATTTGGCAGATTTCTTGAAGAAGGAGGGGATAAAACACCGGCTCACTTGCCCATACCAAAGTGCTGAGAATGGGAAAATTGAGAGGTTTGTGAGGAAGATACAAACTGTGAAGGATTCTCTGTTGGCAGATTCTGGTTTACCAGCCAACTTATGGGGAGAGGCAATGAATACAGCCAATTATTTAATTAACAGGTTGTGGTCTGAACCTATTCAGGAAACTTCTTATTTTCTTTTGTATGGTAAGAGACCTCCACTGGATCATTTGAGAGCGTTTGGGACTCAAGCTTGGGTTCTAGTGCCCAAAGCAATCGGAAGGAAAGGCCAGGATAAATCCAGGAAGCTGATCATGGTGGGATATGCTCAGGGGCAAAAGCATGGAGATTCTTAGATGATGACGGGTCAATAGTCATTTCAAGGTCAGGTAATTTTGCATCCATGCTAACCATGGATCCATGCTAACCATGAGGTATTTCTTCCTATCACAAATGAGAGTACTCATGAGGAGGCACAAGCCTCAATAAGAGAGGAAGAAAGTGTTGCAACAACTTCTGAACGTATGAGTAGACCTCAGATAAAAGGAATGAAGAGATCTAAGTCATCGGAAGAGGAGGAGGAACAAGATCCTGGGGTAGGAACTAGCCAAAACATGGGCTTGAGAAGATCAACTAGGAAAAGAAAAGCACCTGACTGGTTACAAATTCGGCAGGTCAGGGTGTGTTTGGTTAACAACGAGCCTCAAACTTATGTGGAAGTTGAGAGTTTGCCTGATGAAGAGAAAGAAAAGAGGCAAAAGGCCAAAGATAAAGAATTAGTCGATTATTGTTTATTGGCACTTACACTCGTGTTGACATTGCTGATGTTGTACATGTAAAGCTTTTCATTAACACAAGGAGGGGTGTTATGATAAGTCCTTGCAGGACCAAGATTATGTGTGAATGAAAATGCTATGTATGCTATGTATGTGATAATGCTGTGCACCTGGGTTAACAGGCAATCAGCAACCTAGTGCCACACCCAAGGGCCTATAACTGCTTGTGTTATTTTCTGTGTAGTGTGGGGTGGTGATAGAGTAAAGGTCAAGAGTAAAGATTTGTTTTCTTCAATTTTACCTCTGCTGGTCTGGCGTATTTCTTGAGCTTATGGACATGAGCGTTAGGCGGACCACACCGCTGCGTAACACTAATGAGCACCCCTGATATAAAGGATACGGCCTTAGACTACAATTTTTGGATGGGGTGATTTTAATATTGAATGTAATTTTAAAATGTTCAATATATGTATTAATTTTAATTCAATTGATTTTAAGCTTAATGTTTGTATGGGTTTAAGGCATTGAATAATTGCCATATTTAATTCGCTTTGAGTCCCCCTTGAGGAAGAAAAAAGTGGGGTATAAAAAGGGCAAATAAATAAATAAATAAATGTGCTATATTCGCAGTTAGTCGAATAGCAAGTTTGCTGCATCACTTCAGTTAACTTAGGGGAACTTTTTTTTGCTCATGGTCCTGCAGAAACCTTGGACACTTGTGAGATGAAACAAAAAGAAAGAGGGGTTAAGAAGTCAGGCAACAGAAAAGCAGGTATGATGTACAGCAATGGTGAGACAAGGCAGGACAATTCATCCTTCCAAATATTGAACTAATTAAAGCAGCTGGGAGCTGCCGCCGCTGCCTGCGCCGCTGCCTCTCTGAGACAGAGAGGCAGCGATTGGGAAGCAAGGGCATCATGGCGAGCGGCCTTGAAAACGCCGAACCACGGGTAGCCCTCGAGTAGGCTGGCGAACTGCCAGCGCCCCCCAAAACTCTAGCAGTGAATCCACCATGCAAGCGCAGTTGGCACAGATGCCGCGCATGTGCCAAAGGACATCCAGAGCGGCAAAGAATCCTTGAGGAGGAGCAGAACGAGTCACCGGATATCTACGAGCCCCAAAGTGGGGGGAGCCCTTACGGGGATTTACAAGTCTTGAAGGTTGCCCCCTTGGACATGGAAGAAGGCCAGATGCTGCAGAAGGGAGGCCAGCCCCGACCAACCCGGCAACAGCGTTTCAGGAAACATAAAAGATACCGCACTAGGACTTTCTGGAACATTAGTTCCAGGAGCTGGGGGCATTCCCTGGTGAGTCCCCAGCCCTGGAAACAGGACACCACAACAGACAAGAGACTAATTCCCAAGTCACTGGGACCAGAGGGTCGAGACGGATCCTCTCCCCCTGGCCTGGAGAGACTCCATGACTTTCTGGGAGTACCTCAGCTCCCCTTTTTCGATTGTGTGACGGCCGTCAATGTTAGACGACCCTCTTTAGCAGCACGTCAGCCTGTGCGGGACCTGAGTTTTACCCCAGACCCTTGTTTTGCTGCGGATCCCTTTACGTGTCATATACCCTCCTTACTCCCCCTCCCTCTGTCTATGTAACTGTCTTATTCTATTTTGCTGTTCTTTGTTATGTGTCAAACTTTGTAAACTGCTCCAAGCCCTCGGGGAGTGGCGGTATATAAGTTTGAAGCATATATACTAGCTGTCCCGGCCACGCGTTGCTGTGGGTTTTTTTTAACTTGGGGACTGTGTGTGTAGTCATGTATATGTGTATGTGTATATATGTGTGTACTTGCAGTATGTATATGTGTGTTTGTATATGTATGTGCGTGTATATGTGTTGATGTGTGTAAGTACAGGTGTGTTTATGTATGTGTGTATGTGTATATTTGTATATTTCTGTGCATGTATATACAGTATGTGTGTGTGTATGTGTTTCTGTGTTCCTTTCTTCTCCCCTCTTTCCTTCCTTCCTTCACTCCATCCTTCTATCCTCTCCTTCCCCTCCCTTCCTTCCTGCTATCCTTCCTTTTCCTTTCTTCTCCTCTCTTTTCTTCCTTTCTTCACTCCATCCTTCTATCCTTTCCTTCCTTTCCCCTCCCCTCCTTCCTGCTATCCTTCCTTTTTCCTTCCTTTCTTCTCCCCTCCTTCCTTCCTTCCATCCATTCTTCCTTCTATCCTTCCTTTCCTTTCTTCTCCCCTCCTCCCTTCCCTCCCTTCCTTCTTTCCTTTCCCTCCTTCCTGCCATTCCTCCCCTTTCTGTATCAGTCCTTGCTCCCCTTGCCTCTTCTCCCTCCCTTCCACCAGCATTCCGACATTCTAAACTGCCAGAAGGGTGTGGTGTGAGGGATCATGGGAGTTGTAGATAAGTCGTTTCATGGTATTTTTGGTCGTGTTGTTTAATTTTTTATTTTTTGGGGGGGTGGTAAACATACCAAGTGGGGTTTTGTGTGTATGTGGGCTGATTTGGTGTCTCTGCCTTGGAAGGTTTCTCTGCCTAGGACGGTCGTTCCATGACAGGACCTCCTTTCTATATATATATATATATATATATATATATATATATATGTCATTCTAATTAATGGGACCTTAATTGTTTTTGCATCTCTTTATTGGCCGAACTGCTTTCACGCGCTGTGCTTGGGGAATGCTACAGTGCAATGTTTAGAAGCTGTCTATTTTTACATATATATTTGCAACCGTTTTTGTTACATACAAAATAACTTTTGATATGGACACTTACAACGTTCCCCCTTTGAATACGTTTGACAACTTACCAATGCTTGAGAAACATGTGTCTGCAACACTTTTGTTTTACACATTGCAAATTTGGGAAATAAGCTGGATTCCACACACAGTGAAACGTTCAGTCCCACCAAGCTACATTTGCTTTACATTTCCAACTTCTGAAGTTTTTAAAAGCATATGAGCAGTGGAAAGAAAAGAGTAATTGGGAGAAAAAACAAAAAGAAATGTATTTCTTGTGATGGTTGGTGATTGAGCACATCTATGTGACATATGAAGAACCTGAGCAAAACCCAAGATCTGTGACCAATCTCTAAATCTATTTTGAAATGAGTGGGTTTAAATGGGACGTTAGTGTAGGACGATGGTCTAGCACCACATGATTTGTATAATGAACTAATATGATGCTCCCTCGATCCATGCCCTTCCTGGCTGGTGAAAGCTAGCCTGGAAGGGCTACGTGACCCTCTGTTAAAAATAATCAGCAAGGAGTATTTCCAGAAGGCTTAAAAGAGGCAATGGTTTCTCCATTGCTGAAGAAACCGGGTTTAGATCCAGCGGTCCCTTCCAACTACCACCCAGTGTCGAATTTACCATACCTGGGCAAGGTGGTTGAGAGGGCAGCAATGGAGCAGCTGCAGACATTCCTGAATGACACAGCTTGGCTCGACCCCTTCCAGTCCGGCTTCCGTTCGGGGCATGGGACGGAGACGGTCCTGGTCTCCATCACAGATCAGCTGCGCTGCCATCTGGACCAAGGCGGATCGGCGCTGCTTGTGTTATTGGACCTCACAGCAGCGTTTGATACAGTCGATTACAATCTTTTGACTCACCGCCTTGCCGGAGCCGGGGTGAGGGGGACGGCCTTGTGTTGGCTGTCCTCCTTCCTCCGGAACCGGACACAGCGAGTGAGGAGGGGTGATAAGGTCTCCGAGGGTTCCCCCCTAAAATGTGGGGTTCCTCAGGGGGCCATTCTCTCCCCTCTATACATCTACATGCAACCACTCGCCCAATTGGTACGGAGTTTTGGGCTGGAATGTCATCAGTACGCTGATGACACCCAGCTCATTCTGAGGGTGGACCCCGGGATGGAATCTGTACCCGATAATTTCCATCTCTGCCTAGAAGCCGTAACTGGATGGCTGCGAGCCAGTAAGTTGAAGGTGAACCTGGCGAAGACGGAGATCTTGTGGTTGGGCCGCCCGGAGGGGGTAGAGACCCAGTTGCCGACTTTTGATGGCGTGGCTCTTCGCCCACAACTGTCAGTAAAGAGCCTAGGGGTCCGGCTGGACGCCCAGCTGTCTATGGAGGCGCAGATTGCCTGCGCCTGCAAGATAGCTTTCTACCACCTACGACAGGCAAAACATCTGGCTCCTTACCTCTCCCGCTGTGACCTGGCCACGGTGATCCAAGCCACGGTCATCTTGAGGCTCGATTACTGTAATGCGCTGTACATTGGCCTACCTTTGTCGGCGATCCGGAAACTCAAGCTGGTGCAGAATGTTGCAGCACGTCTGCTCTCAGGAGCATCAAGATCGACCCACGTGACTCCACTCCTGCGCGAACTGCACTGGCTTCCTATTGAATTCCGGGTCGCCTTCAAGGTGTTAGTTTTAACTTTCAAGGCCTTATATGGTTTGGGGCCAGCGTACCTGAGGGAGCGGCTTACCCCTTATGTGCCCAGGAGATCACTGCGCTCAGAGGGGCTCAATCTATTGGATGTGCCGGGCATCAAGGTCTATAGACTTGCTAGCACGTGGCAGAGGGCGTTTGCCGTAGCTGCGCCAACCCTGTGGAACACCCTCCCTGACGGGCTGCAAGCCATCCAGGACTTAATGCCGTTCTGTAGAGCCGTAAAGACCTGGCTATGTTTATCTGTTTTTAACTCTGTAAATTGCTCTGGGCTCCAGAGAGAGCGGTATATTAAGTCAAACGAATAAATAAATAAACATCCACATGCAGCCACTTGCTCAGCTGGTGCGCAGCTTTGGGCTTGAGTGTCATCAGTACGCTGACGACACTCAGCTCATTCTGAGGATGGAGGGCCGGCCCGACTCTGTATCCGATAATTTCCATCTCTGCCTCGAAGCCGTTACTGGATGGCTGCAAGCCAGTAGGTTGAGGGTGAATCCAGCGAAGACGGAGATCCTCTGATGGGGCCACCCAGGCGGTGGGAACCTCCAGCTTCCAACTCTGGATGCCCGTCATCATCAGTAAAGAGCCTTGGAGTCCATCTGGACACTCGGCTTTCCATGGAGATCCATATCTCCGTGGTTAGCCGAGTTGCGTTTTACCATCTCCGCCAGGCTCAGAGGCTGGCCCCCACCTGTCCCATCGCGACTTCGCCTCGGTGATCCAAGTGACAGTCATCTCGAGGTTAGACTACTGTAACGCTCTTTACATTGGCCTACCTCTGTCGGTGACCCGGAAACTTACGCTGGTGCAGAACGCTGCAGCTCGATTGCTCGCAGGTGTTCCTGCGAGCCAACATATTACACCAATCCTGCAGGAACTGCACTGGCTGCCTGTGGAATTCCAGATCACCTTCAAAGTCTTGACCTTTAAGGCCTTATATGGTCTGGGGCCAGTGTACCTGAGGGGCTGCCTCACCCCGTATTGTCCCTCCAGATCACTGAGATCAAAAGATCAGGATCTTCTCTTCGTCCCAAGCGCTAAAGCCTACCACCTTACTCCGACCAGGAGAAGGGCATTTTCTATCATTCCCTCTACACTTTGGAACTCCTTACCACCGGAGATTAGGTCCCTCTGAGACCTCATGGCATCCCAGAAGGCCTGCAAGACCTGGTTATTCTGTCAGGGTTTTGAAACATGAGATAGTTCTTAGTTGTTAATTGTAGATATTAATTTTAATGTTAAATGTTTTGCTGTATTTTAATGTGCTATGTGCCGTATTTCTTCATGTTTTGTGAGCCGCCCCAAGCCACCCGGGAGTGGCGGCCAAGAAATCGAAAAATTAAATTAAATTAAAACTAATAAGGATTTGGAGGATTAGAATATGGCAACACTATATATATATAAAATCTTACACATCTGTACCAAATTAAGACACCATATTTTTAACAATTTATTTATTTATTTATTTATTTATTATTTAAACTTGTGAGTCGCCACTCCCGGGTGGCTCGGGGAGACTTACACAAAATTCAAGACTAAAACATATTAAAACACCAAACAAACATTAGCGCACTAAAAACACTCAACGCAATAAAACACAATAAGTACATCAATATAGTATGCAGAGCACGGAAGGCAAGTGCCTACCAATCTTATCATTAACACCCGAAGGCCTGCCGGAACAGGAGGGTTTTGCACGCCTTCCGGAATACAACTAAGTCCGTAAGAACACGGACTCTGGAAGGCAGTGCGTTCCACAATATCGGGGCGATTATTGAAAAGGCCCTCCGCCTTGTGGTCGTCAGATGATACATTTTGACGCCGGGCACCTCCAGTAGTTGACCCACCTCGGAATGTAACGACCTAGCGGGACAGTATGGGATAAGGCAGTCCCTAAGGTACGCTGGCCCCAGACCGTTTAAGGCCTTAAAGGTCAGAACCAACACTTTGAAGGTGATCCGATGTTCCACTGGTAACCAGTGCAGCTCCTACAAGACAGGTGTTATATGGGCGGTCGTCGAAATGCCAGCCAAGAGTCTAGCCGCCACATTCTGGACCAGCTTCAATTTCCAGATCACCGACAGAGGAAGGCCAACATAGAGAGCATTACAGTAGTCCAGTCTCGAGATGACCGTGGCTTGGACCACTGTGGCTAGGTCGTGGCAGGAGAGGTAGGGAGCCAGCTTCCTCGCCTGACGGAGGCAACTCGGCTGACGGTGGAGATTTGCGTCTCCATCGTCAGTCGAGAGTCCAAGGTGACGCCAAGACTTTTAACTGCAGATGATGGACATAGCGTCACGCCATCCAGGGGAGGAAGCTGGATCTCCACCCCGCCCGGACGACCCAACCACAGGATCTCCGTCTTAGCTGGATTCACCTTCAACCTACTGGCTCGCAGCCATCCAGTAACGGCTTCGAGGCACAGATGGAAATTATCGGGTACGGTTCCGGGCCTGCCCCCCATCCCCAGAACGAGCTGGGTGTCATCAGTGTACTGATGGCACACCAGCCCAAAGCTACGGACCAGCCGAGCAAGTGGTCGGACATAGATGTTAAATAATAGAGGGGACAGGATTGTTCCCTGGGGCACCCCACAACAAAGTGGAGATAGTTGTACCTCAGATAATATTTGGTGTTGTTGCTATGTATAATTTGCACTTCTACAACCTGACAATGTGGGTAGTCTTCTTGGATGCCAAAAGACTCACCATCTGTATTCTGGATCCTTGAACATCCCAGCTTTAAACATCTGCCAAGACAGGGTGGGGAATTTGGCTTTCATAAGTGATAAATCTTCTTTGAAGGAAGGAATGGTACGAGTCATGTTCGAAAAAAGGAAAGTTAGATGCTGCAGACTTTGATAGCAACTGCTAATTTTCTAATTCTAAGTAAAGTTCTTAAATCCAGGTCAACAAACCCAGTTTATTAGAAAAATCACAGATTGGAGATGGGGAGAGAAGGGAAGAAAGTCCACATGAAAGCCAAATCAGCATTTGATCTGTCCCTTTTGACAAACTTGATAATAAAAACTATTTAATTGATTACACAATAATCCATATCTGCAATTAATGTACACCTTGGCTCAACTGAAGTTCTCTACATAAACAATATCAAAAGTATGCACACTATGGAGTGTTATGCAGAATCCATCATATATTAAATATATCTCAACATTCAATGGTACAAATAAAGTATCACAAGTAATTCCTACCAGTGACCATACATACTGTGGTTGGCGTTACCGCAAAATGGTTGCGTATGGTCACTGGTAGGAATTATTTGTGATACTTTATTTGTACCATTGAATGTTGAGATATACTTCCGGTGATCGCTATGGAGGAACTCTGGGAACTGGCGCCAGGGCAGTGGAGCCCACCCAGAGTGTTGTGGGGGCGGCATTGACTTCCTCTGGATGCGGATCCCAGCGGTGCGAGGCCTGCCATCAACGATTTCGTTCCAGAACTGTTTGGGGAGTGGGCTTCGGGAGTTGGAGACGAACGGCAATATCACAGTCTGAAGGAGGTGAACTAAGGAGGCGAACGACTCCCCTATCTATTAGGGTTGAGAACTCCTTAAACCACCCGTCTCGTGACTTGCCCCCTCCTCCTGGAAGACCGACTCTCCTTGGGACTCGGGGTCGCCCCACAAGGTTTGGAGGTCTGCCCCCTTGGATCTCACCTTCCCCCTTGCCCCCCCCAAACATCGATGGGCCTCACCCGAACTACTGATTCTAGCCCTATTGTTGTAGTTAGTGCTCTGTGTTTGTAGTTAGTATTAGGTAATGATCTGTTTTTTTATTATATCTATATTGTAATTGTGTCATACCACTGTCATAAACCGCCCCAAGCGCACGGGGAATGGAGGTCTATAAGCATGAAGTAATAAATAAATAAATAAATAAATAATAAAACAGCTTTCTGTTACTTACATAAATTCCAGTTGATCACATGAGAAAAGAGTCATATAGTGTTTTGATTCCCTTTTATCTTATTAGAGGAAAAATGCCCAAGACCGAGGGGCTTAGATATAATCACTTGCTGTTATTTGCTAAAATGTAAAACAACACTCTAGCAGCGAACCTCTTTCTCCTGAGTGCAATGTGTATAGTTTTTTTTATACTCAGGAATGTATTAAACACCAGCTTTTAGCATCTGGAGTAGCAGGAGTCCAAAACAAATTGTGCGCTTCCCGTATTGTTTAGCTCTGGTGTGGTCACTTGATTCCTGAGAAATGAACACATTCCGCGTTTGCAGAACAAACTCTTAACCTCGAAGAACGGCTGCCTAGCAAACACCAGCTGCAGGGTGGGTCAAGACAATGGGACAAGGAGGAAGACTCAATGGCTGTGCTCACAGCTGCATTTGCACTGAGTAATAGGAATGCCTTTTCAATGCAGCCCAGAATGGCCCGCAGGAATTGGAAGCGATGGGTCTTCTATCAGGAGAAAACAACTGGATTACTGGGCTCAAAGCCACCCTTCCTTACAGATGTGTATCTATCCCAAATGGATACTCAATCTCTCTCTTCATCTTTTTTAATGGAATGGTTTGGGCAGTACTTCCTAGTAATTAACATCAAAATAGGCATAATGGTTTTGTTCTATCTATATATATAAAGGAAGAGTCCTCATGGAACGACCGTCCCAAACAGAGAAACCTTACAACGCAAAGACACCAAACTTGCCAACAGAAATAGGCCTCAGACAAGGTAGGTTTGTAGCAAAGAAACTCCCCCCCCCAAAAAAACCTAAAAGGCCCACAAAACAACGAGTAAAAAACTACATTTCCCAGCCTCCTCCAGGGCTGCCAACGACTCTCCCAGCCTCTACATCCTGACAACATGATTGGCTGCCAATAAGGGAGGGTTTGCATAACTCCTGTACTAGCCAGCCAACATGAACATTCCGACCCATAATAAACTGTCAGAGGAGGATAAGGCAAAGGGCTGAGGCACAAACACAAACACCCAATTCACTTCCCACAGAAAATTTACACCCCTACAAATCATAGACCACGCCCAAAATTGACAGTAAGGCTTCATTAACTTAATTTCCCTGACTAGGCCTCACTTAATGGAATGCTGTTTACGCTCTGAATTGACAGTAAGGCTTCATTAACTTGATTCTCCCGACTAGCCCTCAGCTCATTGGACATTGTGTATGGCCTGAATTGACAGTAACCTACATTGGCACAACAGCTCATTGGAGCCCCTATGACCCATTAACTTTGCTGTTCCTGACGCTACATTCTACTACAGTTTGGAGGAGAGCCCCTATGGTAGACCACCATGGATTATGGGACTTGAAGTACCTCCATGGATAATGGGATTTGTACTGCTTCAAAACCCATCATTCCCCACAGACCACTGTGTCCAAGAACCAAGACCGATAAAGACCAAACTTGGCAAACAATGCACCCCATGACCCACACTCCAACCGACTGCAGATTAGAGGAGGACACACCATGGATAATGGGATTTCACGTACCTCCGCTCACTTCCAAAGTACCCCACCCACACACGCATCAACCTCTACATCAACACAGCAGACAGAAAGACAAAAAACATTGTATATCCACAAGCTATGCAGAACGCCAGCAACACCACACAACAACAACTCCACAGGACTCCAACATCCCACCCACCAAAACAACCCACAACAACACAGCCATGACCCCAACAACACCATAACTAACAACAACTCCAACCCTTACATACTCAGACTTCCTCGCATCTCCAAAATAGGGCACAGCAACGCGTGCCGGGTACAGCTAGTACAATATAAACTCTATACATGGGACTGTGGCACAGCTGACTGGGAGTCAGCTGCGTAAGATATTTTCCATCTTCGGCTGGCACCCTACCTCTCAGGAGAGGCCTTGGCAACAGGAATTCATGAGATGGATATGTGTGCACGGGAGGGTGAATATATGCTAATTTGAGTATATAGTCTTTGCGGTCTCACCCTTACTCATTGGTCATGAAAGGAAGGGGGGTATAGTTTAATTTTGACTCTAAAAGAAGTAACAGATAAAATGAAGAGAGCATATAAAGAAGTTTGGAGAAATAACAGGGCTGAAAATAAACTGGAAAATCAGAAATGATTTTATTTAACTATATAAACCCTCTCCCCTCTGTTATTTAACATCTACATGCGACCACTTGCTCAGCTGGTATGTAGCTTTGGGCTTGAGTGTCATCAGTACGCTGATGACACTCAGCTCATTCTGAGGATGGAGGGCCAACCCAAATCCATACCCGATAATTTCCATCGTTGCCTTGAAGCCGTTACTGGATGGCTGCGAGCCAGTAGGTTGAAAGCGAATCCGGCAAAGACAGAGATCCTGTGGCTTGGTCGTCCGGGTGGTGGGGATGTCCAGCTTCCAACCCTGGACGGTGTGACACTAAGTCCGTCATCATCTGTAAAGAGCCTTGGGTCACTTTGGACCCTCTGCTGTTGATGGAGTCTCACGTCTCCACCGTCTTCAGAGTGGCGTTTTTCCATCTTCGCCAGGTGAGGAAGCTGGCCCCCTACCTGTCCTGGCACAACCTGGCCACAGTGGTCCAGCTACGGTCATCTCGAGGTTAGACTACTATAACGCTCTCTACATTGGCCTTCCTTTGTCGGTGATCCGGAAACTTAAGCTGGTGCAGAACGCTGCAGCTCGACTCCTTGCCGGAGTCCCGATGAGGTGTCACATCACGCCAATCTTGCACGAGCTGCACTGGCTTCCTATAGAACAGGGCTGTCCAACTTCTACCGGCCCAGAGGCCTGAATTTCGGTCACTGATGACCTGGGGGGTCGTAGGGTCTGCCCCCGGCCCCGGCTCTGCCCCTGCCCCCTCCCTGCCCCCGGCTCCACCCTCTCCCCGGCTCCACCCCCGCCATGCCCCGCCCCTGCATGCATACAGTCAAATATAATATTTTAGTGAGATAAAATGCAGGGATAAAAAAAGCATCCATACAGTCAAATTATTTTACTGAGATAAAATGCAGGGATAAGATATTAAATTATTTTTAAATATTAAATATTTTAATTCCATCCTCCCTCTCCCTTATTTTTATTTAATATTAAATATATTTAATTCCATCCTCCCTCCCTATTTTAATTTAATATTGAATATATTTAATTCCATCCTCCCTCCCCTTATTTCATCTTTATTTCATCATTAAATATAATTAATTTTATATTTAATACCTGAGGGGAGATGGGGGGAGGGAATGAGGAGCCCCCTGAGGAGCCCCCTGCTTCGGCCTACCTTTTCCAAACGCGCAGGATCCAGGAGTACCCGGACGACGAGAGAGGCGACGACCGACTGAGTTGAAGAAGGTCTTAATCGCGTCTGTGGGCCTCAGCGATCCAGTAGTAGAGTAGCCAAAGAGTATCGCGAGAATACGCAATCCACACGGGATTTCGCTGTCAACGCCGGCGTGATCTTGCGTTGACAGCGAAACCCCGTGTGGATTGCATATTCTCGCGAGACTTGCTCCGAACCCGGAAGTAGGTATTTTTTTAAATTTTTATTATTTATTTTAAATTTTTTATTAAAAGCTTAGGGGGCCGGAGGAATGGGCTGGGGGCCGTATGCGGCCCCGGGCCACCAGTTGGACAGCCCTGCTATAGAATGCCGGATTACCTTCAAAGTATTAGTTCTGACTTTTAAGGCCTTAAATGGTCTGGGGCCAGTATACTTAAGGGACCGCCTTATCCCATATTGTCCCACCAGATCCTTACGCTCCGAAGAGCAAAACCTGAGTATATACAGTAATCAGAATCAAGCATAAAAGTTAAAATGGTTTCTCTTATGTCCTGTTTTCTCTTGTATTAGCATAGAGGGTTTTTTTTAGTTGTTTCTAGTCCAGGTTTTATACCTATTTCTGAACTTTGGCTCCAGCTCCATCTAGGGACTATTTCCAGAATTGCATGCTTCAAGTACACCAACGTCTGTCTAAGAATCGAAGTATCCAAAACGTGATCAATAACCCTGTTCATGAGGAATGGCATTTACAGAAGACAAATGGGGCATGAAAATATATTTATTTATTTATTATTTATTTCAAACTTTTGCACCCCGACCTTCTCATCACTATCGAGGGACTCAGACCGGCATTAAAGCAAAATTCAGTGCTATACAACTTTAAAACAATTACAACAACATATTAAAATACATTTAAAAATCCCAGCATAAAACCACATCGCCACTAAAATGATTCCACTCGATCTGTAAACGTGGTCCTACATTCAGACAATAGCCAATCTCAGCCTATTCTGGGAAGGCTTGGTTCCCCATCCAGGTCTTCACCAGCCTCCTAAAGGACAACAGGGAGGGGGCAGATCTAGCATCACTTGGGAGAGAGTTCCACCGCCGAGGGGCAACCACAGAGAAGGCCCTGCCTGTCGTCCACACCAGATGCACTTGCGAAGATGGTGGGATCGAGAGTAGGGCCTCTCCAGAGGATCTTAATGTCCTTGATGGTTCGTAGGAGAGAATCCGTTCACACAGGTAAACTGGGCCAGAACCGTATAGGGTTTTGTAGGTTAAAACCAGCACTTTGAATTGTGCCCGGAAGCTAATTGGCAGCCAATGGAGCTGGAGCAACAAGGGAGTTGTATGCTCCCTGTACCCTGCTCCTGTTAGTAATCTGGCTGCTGAACATTGGACTAATTGCAGCTTCCGAGCAGTCTTCAGGGGCAACCCCACGTAGAGAGCATTGCAGTAGTCTATTCGAGATGTCACCAGAGCGTGGACCACCGTGGCCAAGTCAGACCTCCCAAGGTACGGGCACAGCTGGCGCACAAGCTTTAACTGTGCAAAAGCTCTCCCAGCCACCGCTGAGACCTGGGGCTCCAGGCTCAGCAATGAGTCCAGGATCACTCCCAGACTGCGAACCTGCGCCTGCAGGGGGGGTGTAACCCCGTCAAGCACAGGCTGTAACCCTATGCCCTGTTCGGCCTTACGACTGACCAGGAGTGCCTCTGTCTTGTCTGGATTTAGTTTAAATCTGTTAGCCTTCATCCAGTCCGTTTCAGCGGCCAAGCACCGGTTCAGGACTTGAACAGCCTCCTTAGTAGCAGGTGGGAAGGAGTGACAGAGCTGGACAATGTATATGTTAAATAACATAGGGGACAGTATTGAACCCTACGGGACCCCACACTACAATGGCCATGGGGCCGAGCAAGAGTCCCCTATCAACACCTTCTGGGAGCGACCCTCGAGGAAGGACTGGAGCCACTGCAAAGCAGCACCTCCAAGGCCCATTCTAGCGAGGCGTCCCAGAAGGATACCGTGGTCGACGGTATCGAAGGCCGCTGGGAGGTCCAGCAGAACCAACAGGGACACACTCCCCCTGTCGAGCCCCCGGCGTATTTTAATAGGAAAGCCATCTTTTGTGAGGTTGAGAAGGAATCGGGATGTAAAAACTGGATGCTGATAAATAAAATAAGTTAAACGATTTACCAGATCCCTTGTTATCCTGATCTTGAGAAATTATAAATAAAATAAGTTAAACGTACCAGATCCTGCCTGATCTTGGAAATTATGCCTGTTGAAGTACTTTGGCCACATAATGAGACAACAGGAAAGCTTAGAGAAGATAATGATGCTGAGGAAAATGGAAAGAAAAAGGAAGAGGGCCCGACCAAGGGCAAGGTGGATGGGTGGCATCCTTGAAGGGACTAGCTTGACCTTGAAGGAGCTGGGGGTGGGCACGGTTCACAGGGAGCCCTGGTGTTGGCTGGTCCATGAGGTCAGGAAGACAACAAAACTCTACCATATAATCACTGCAGATCTGTGTGTGTGCAGTCCAGGGGTTCTGTGCAGTGTAGGCAACACCGGGAATGTGGTGCAACCGGCTAAGTGTCAGCTGCATAAGTTCTCTCTGACCAGTAGGTCATGAGTTTGAGGCCTGCCCGGGTCGAGTTGGGTGCTTGACCATTAAGTGTAACCTGCTGTCGACCTTTGGAGCCCAAAAGACAGTTGCATCTGTCAAGCAGGAGATAAAGGTACCACATTAAGTGGGGAGGCAAATTTTGACTGAATTATGAGGCCATTAAAGAACTCCAGGAACGCTGAGGAATGTGGAAGGAACAACAAGGGATGCTGGGAACGCTGAGAGATGAGGAGTGCGTCAGCTCCCCCTGGAGGCCAGAGTTTGCCTCTGTTCGTCTATATGTGTGTTTGTGGAAACGGCAGGGATTGTCTGCTAAGCATGTGTACCTGTAATCCGCTCTGAGTCCCCTTCGGGGTGAGAAGAGCGGAATATAAATAAAGTAAATAAATAAATAGGCAAGCTGTAAGACACAAATCCAATTGCTAGTTTCACTACAGTAGATCCAATGGATCAATATGAAATATATTTATTGGTTGCTTACCTGTAACCGTAGTTCCCTGAGTGGTCACCTGTGAATTCGTACATATGATATTTCCTACGCCTGCTCAGACAGTTCGGAATCTTCTAGAAAGTTATTATCACTTTAAATGGTATATACAGCCACTGGCTGTATATGCTCGAGGGGAGTGTGGGCGGGGCTACCATTTAAAGTGATAATAACTTTCTAGAAGATTCCGAACTGTCTGCGCAGGTGCAGAAAATACCATATGTACGAATTCACAGGGGACCACGACAGGGAAATATATTATGGTAAATTACCATTAATTCAACAGCTCTCTTTATGTTAGGACTAGCAGCAGGCCCGGATTACCCATAAGGCCACACTAGGCCATGGCCTATGGGCGCAGGCCTAGGGGGGCAGCAGATCAAGGACCAAAAAAGAATATGTTGAAACAAAACTGCAACGTGCGGCATGATGACTCTCTCTTTCTCTCTCTCTCTCTCTCGCTCACTTGCTCGCTCTCTCTCTCTCTCGGGGAGGACGGGGGGAGAATGCTGCGAGAGGGCGGGGGAGGAGGGAATGGCACCCCCCCTCGCCATCGCCCCCACCCCCTTGTCAAGGAAGGAGGGTGCGAGGAGGATGAGGCAGAGGGAAGGAGGAGGAGGAAAGAAGGGAAGCCCCCGGGGCTGCTGCCGGCCATGCGCGGCACCCAGGAACATGGCGGAGGAGGCAGAGGCACCCTCCTGCCATGTGTGCATGCCTGCCAGCGGCCCCGGGAGCGGGGCTTCCCTTCCCCCTCCTCCCCGCGACCGCCTTCCTTGACTGAAGGGTCGTGGCGGGAAGGAGGAAGAGGCGGAGGGAAGCCCAGCCCCCGGGGCCGCTGCCGCGCATGCCCAGCAGTGGCCCTGGGGGCGGGGCTTCCAAAGTGTGGCCTAGGGCGCCAAAAGGAGCTAATCCGGGCCTGACTAGCAGTTGGATGTAAGTTTTGTTCAAGCCAATTGAAATTGTTCACCAATTGACTAATTGAAGTTAACTGATTAGAGTGGATCTTATCTTATGAAGTATTTATTCAAGTTCTCTTTCCTTCTATATTTTCTACAGAGAATTAGCCAATTTTTAAATTTTAGCCCAATAAAGGTTGTAGCATAAATATGTCCAATACAATTTTGATGTACCCAACGTTTAAATTGAAGGCTGGACTGGAAGGTCTTACTCTAATCTTTCCAAACCGGCCAAAGGAGTAATGGCAATATACAAAGCCAGCAGTGATTGCCTTATTAAAATTGATCTGAATTTCAGGAGTGTCTATGACCCTGAATATGTTTTGGGCCTTGCCTGAAAGAGAACTTGTGTCTACAATGTAAGGCCAGGGGAATGTAAAGCAAAATTCTTCACTAAGCACACTAGAACTACGCAACCAGGCCAACTGGCACAAATCAGGAGAATTTTTTTAAATATTTACAACCATTTACTAGACATGAGAAAAAGAAACGGAAATTAAAAGAAGTCGTAAGTGATTCGTATGTAATGGGACTTTTGAGCTTTTACGGATCGCAAGGCCAATCCCGGAAGTGGACTTTCTTTTTTTCGAACCCCCTGGGCCCAAAATTTCGTTAGAATTCTAAATATTTGGAAGGCTCCTATTACCCCCAAAAATCCAAAATCCCAGACATTACTCACAGTCAGATGGGGCCTGTCCATGCTCGAGGCCTACTTTAAATGAAAGGCCTTCCTCCAGGAAGAGAAAAACCAGCCAGAACCATAGAGAGATCGAAACGGGAAGTCCTAGGGCGGCTGGAGGACTCAGGAAAAAAGCACTTTAAACTGCAGGGAAAGGAGCCTGGAAAAGGCTGCCGTGCGGGTGGCCCCTTCCTCGCTAAGAAATAACCCGACCCAGGCTTAGGGCGGCTTATATCTTAGCGGGGAAAGGGCTGCCGTGCGGGCGGCCCCTTTCCTGCGAAGATATAACCCGACCCAGGCCAGTTGGACAGCCCTGTTCTAGTTTACCAAGAGCACGTTCCTCATACCCTCCAGGTCACTATCACCCTTACTACATTCTTACTATTAGAATTTGTTATTTAATTCTAATAAAAGCTCTGGAGAAACAAGCCTTGACTATTTTATTTAATAATAATAATACTACTAATAATAATATATTAATGCTTTATATCTCCCTGCAAGGAAACCAAGGGAAATGTTGCCCCCTTGATTTGCCTGTGCTTAAAACAGTGTCAGTCCTGTTTCCCTGCTTCTCAGACTTTAGAACCAATTTAGAATTTCGTTAGTAATTACATTACATTTTAGAACTTTTGGAAAAATTTTTGTAAGTCTTTCTATTACTAATCAAAAAAAATCCCCCCCAATTTGATTTTAGAATTGCCATATTTTTGGGGTCTAAACCATGCCTACCATTTACCATAAGAAATGACTTACAAATATTTCAAGAAGAATTGGGCAAAAGGATGAAAGAAAAATTATTTATTTATTTATTTATTTATTTGGTCTTGTATACTGCTCCTTCCGGCAGGCTCGGGCCAGCAAAAATACAATGTACAACAAAAGCAATAAAACAACAAACAATGGATAAAATTACATAAAATGTCATAAGCAATAAACAATGGCCGGTTACAATATCCGGAAATTCAGTTAAAGGCAAGCCTAAATAAGGTGGTTTTGCATGCCCACCGGAATGGAATGAGCTCAACAATGGCGCGGACATCATCCGGCAATGTATTCCATAATGTCGGAGCAGCTACTGAGAAAGCTCGTTGCCTGGTGGTAGACAGATGGCAGGAGCGGATTGATGGTACGGTTAATAGATTTCGCTCTTCCGAGCGCAGTGATCTCAGGGGAACATACGGGGTAAGGCGGTCCCTCAGGTACACTGGCCCTAGACCATGCAAGGCCTTAAAGGTCAAAACCAGCACCTTGAAGACGATTCGGTACTCGATTGGTAGCCAGTGCAGTTGCTGTAAGATGGGCGTAATGTGCTCTCTTGCCGATGCCCCCACCAGCAAGTGAGCCGCAGCATTTTGCACTAGCTTGAGTTTCCGAATTGTCACCAAGGGAAGGCCTATGTAGAGGGCGTTATAGTAGTCTAGTCTCGAGATGACCGTCGCTTGGATTACCGTGGCCAGGTCGTTCCTGACAAGTAGGGGGCCAGTCGCCTAGCCTGTCGTAGATGGAAAACGATGTTTTGCTGACCATGGAGACCTGAGCCATGGTCAACAATGGGTCCAATTGGACCCCTAGGCTTTTTACCCGAGATGACGGGCTTAACTGCTCGCCATCCAGGCTAAGCAACCCGCACTCATCCAGCTCAGGCCGACCAGACCACAGGATCTCCGTCTTCGATGGATTCACCTTCAACCGGCTGGAACGCAGCCATCCAGTCACGGCTTCTAGGCATTGCTGGAAACAATCGGGTACGGTCTCCGGCCTGCCGTCCATTCTCAGCACCAGCTGGGTGTCATCCGCGTACTGATAACACTCCAGACCAAAGTCACGCACCAGCTGGGCCAGCGGACGCATGTAGATGTTGAACAATAAAGGGGAGAGGATGGCTCCCTGGGGGACCCCGCAACTTAATGGGAGTCTCCCAGCGACCTCCCCCCCCCCTCTCCACTCATTGTCCCCGGTCTTGGAGGAAGGAGGCCACCCATTTAAGGGCAGTCCCCCTAACTCCCGTCGCGGCTAAACGGTGGGCCAATAAAACATGGTCTACTGTGTCAAACGCTGCCGTGAGATCTAGCAACACAAGCAGGGCTGACCCGCCATGGTCCAGCTGGCGGCAAAGTTGGTCTGTAATGGCGACAAGCACGGTCTCCGTCCCATGCCCAATACGGAAGCCGGACTGGAAGGGATCAACATATGGATTCAACTTAACACTTCAAACCTATAGCGGACTGTCTTCAATGCTCTCAACATGCTTCCAACATGTCCCACAGTAAGGCTCTTGAAATCTCTTTATTGTTTAAGTCCCAAATTTCTTGCCACTGTTTCGCTAATTGATGTACAGTTTTCTCCTGTTTCCGTACTGTCCCCTATGTTATTTAACATCTACATGAAGCCGCTGTTTGGTGTCGCCTTCAAACATGATGATCATGCCTTCTAAGCCTTCATCTAAGTCAGGGGTGCCCACACTTTTTCAGCATGCGAGCTACTTTTAAAACAACCAAGTTAAAAAGATCTACCTTCCGCCTGCGCGCCTTCGCCGCCGTCCGCTCGCCTTTGCCGGCCCATGCGTGCTCCTTCTGCGGGCCATTGCGGGAACGAGGGAGCGTGAGGCGGAAGCAACCGTGCAGCCTCCGCTGCCAGCAAGAGAGAGGCAGGGTGGAGCGCGACAGTACAATGGCCGCGGGGTCGAGCAGGAGTCCCCTAGCAACACCTTCTGGGAGCGACCCTCGAGGAAGGACTGGAGCCACTGCAATGCAGTACCCCCAAGGCCCATTCCAGCGAGGCGTCCCAGAAGGGTACCATGAATAGTATGCTGGGCTTTGAAGGTTTCGGCTATACTGTATCCGAACGTATCTCCCCTTATGTCCCACCTCAAAGTTCATGATCTTCCGGGGAGGCCCTGCTCTCGATCCCACCTTCGTCGCAAACACGGTGGGTGGGGACGAGGGACAGGGCCTTCTCCGTGGTGGCCCCTCGCCTGTGGAACTCGCTCCCCAGCAAAATAAGGTCAACTTCTTCCCTCCTTTCCTTTAGAAAAAAGTTAAAGACGTGGCTTTGGGGCCGGGTGTTTGGTTGATGTGGGGCAGTGGACGGACAATTGAATTGCTGAGGCGGACTGCGGATTTGGTTTTGGACAGCCTAAGAGTGCGGAACGGGGATCATGTGGTTAATTATTGATATTTGATTGTTTTAATCTCTTTTGTAGTATTTTATGCTGTGTTGTTGTTCTGTCCCCTGTGTATGCGGCATCGAATTGTTGCCTTTTTGTTAGTCGCCCTGAATCCCCCTTCGGGGGTAGAGAAGGGCGGGTTAGAAATAAATGAAATAAAAATTAATAAATATCCATCTTTAATTGCAATTAGTACCAGCCCCAATGGCCAGTGTGCAGGAACAAGGGGATCTGTAGTTCAGTGATATTATCTGAAGGGTTATGTCCTCCGCCTGTGCTGCAAACGTGGAGTGTGGATCTCCAATTTCAGTTAAAGTTTAATAGCGGTTTGATAGACCAGTGTTTCCCAACCAGTGTGCCGTGGCACACTAGTGTGCCGTGAGCGATCGTCAGGTGTGCCGTGGGAGATTGGCACCTCCAATCCCCTTCCTTCCCCCTCCTGCCGGACACTTTTTCTTCTCCTCTCAGGCTCCCTTCTTCCCAGCCTCGCTCTGCTCGCTTTGCCTCGCTTTGCTCATGTTGCCGCTTTTGCGGGAGGGGGGAGGGAGGAAGACGTGACCCATGCGGGCGCAACTGCGCAGGCTCGCCTCACGTCTTCCTCCCTCCCCTCCACAGTGCTCCCTGGATATAGGTGAACTACAACTCCAAAACTCAAGGTCAATGCCCACCAAACTCTTATAGTATTTTCTCTTGGTTATGGGAGTTCTGTGTGGGAAGTTTGATTGCATTCCATCATAGGTGGAGTTCAGAATGCTCTTTGATTGCGGGTGAACTAGAACTCCCAGCTGTTGAGCAAGACCTTCGTGTGTGTCTTTCTGCTATTTTTGCCAGGATATCTATGTTGTGTTCATCCAAACAGGCCCAGGTTTCACACTGAGTGTATTAATACATTTAAAAACATATTAACTATATGTATTACTGTGTTAGAGTGTCATTTTGTGTCATTTTGGTTGGTGGTGTGCCCCAGGATTTTGTAAATGTAAAAAATGTGCCGCGACTCAAAAAAGGTTGAAAAACACTGTGATAGACAACAAGGCTACCTTGTATGCTAAATTTGTAACTGTGTCCTTTACTGTTGGCATCTTATGAAGAATCCAGACTGGTGGCAGCACTCCAGGTAATGGGTGGGCCAGTTGCCATAGTTCCTAAAGGGACATATACAGAACATGTACCAGGAGCATTTCTTCGGTAGAGCAGCTGCTAACTGGCATGGGAAGGAAAACAGATGGGCATCTGTGAGAAACCCTAGTATTCGTAGTGATCTCTTGATCCCAATAGCTAGAGAATGCCAGGGCGAGAAGCTTAAATATTATATGCACCAGATGAGAAATTGTGCAGAACATTTCTGATTGTCTCCTGAACCAAACTCATTATGAGATGAACAGACTCTTTGTGGGAACCCTCCCCGCTTCCCACACCCAAATCCATGGCATTTTCTTGCAGCTGTCTTGAGTTTAGGGGAGTAAAACCCTCTTGACATTGATTCTGTAGTAATTCAATATTGTCAACATTCAAGCAAAATTAGGGAACATCTTAGGATACAGTGGTATCTTAAAGTGCATTAATGGGATGGTTTGTCAGTCGCTCCATAATATATGAATAAAAGTATTGTGCATCCATTTTAATAACCTGAACCAGTGTTTCCCAACTAGTGTGCCGGGGCACACTAGTGTGCCGTGAGCGATCATCAGGTGTGCCGTGGGAAATTGGAACCTCCAGGAGGGGAGGGGGGAGAGTCTAGTGTGTTGAAGTATAAAAACCCTAAGAAACCTACCTTGATAAACACCCCTCCCCACCCATTGTCTACTTGGCCTCTCCCTCTCCATGCATTGGGAAGGCCCGCCTCCCTTTCCCCAAGTGGAGACCTCCTCTTGCCTCCTGGGGGTTCTGTGTGGGAAGTTTGGCCCAGTTCTATCATTGGTGGGGTTCAGAATGCTCTTTGATTGTAAGGGAACTATAAATCCCAGCAACTACAACTCCCAAATGTCAAGGTCTATTTCCCCTGAACTCCATCTGCGTTCATATTTGGGCATATTGAGTATTCATGCCAAGTCTGGTCCTGATCCAACATTATTTGAGTCCACAGTGCGCTCTGGATATAGGTGAACTACAACTCCAAAACTCAAGGTCAATGCCCACCAAACTCTTAAAGCATTTTCTCTTGGTTATGGGAGTTCTGTGTGGGGGAAGTTTGTGTCTTTCTGTCATTCCTGCCAGGATATCTATGTTGAGTTCATGGAAACAGGCCCAGGTTTCACACTGAGTGTATAAATACATTTAAAAACGTATTAACTATATGTATTGCTGTGTTAGAGTGTCATTTTGTGTCATTTTGGTTGGTGGCGTGCCCCAGGATTTTGCAAATGTAAAAAGTGTGCCACGGCTCAAAAAAGGTTGGGAAACACGGATCTTAACTATTCAATAGTGGTCTTTATCGCACGAAGGTGGCAAAGCATCACTGAAGCAAGACAGTCCCCTTTGGTGATGGTTCCTACTAGGGGTGGATATCTCCAGCCGTAATACTTTGATATTCATTAATTTTTCGTATTAAAATTAATATTGACCCTATATCGACCTCCGGCGTCCAACCCGGAAGTGTCGTTTCAAAATCAAAACCGTGATCGCCATTTCCATAAAGGGCACGTTATTAGGTCTAGGAGACGTAATGTTGTTTTTATTATTGTTATGGTTTTAATTTATTTGCTAATGTTTTTTAATTGTTTTAAATGCTGTTTGTATGATGCTATTGGCATTCAATTTGTTGCCTCGTGAACCGCCCCGAGTCGCCTTCGGGCTGAGAGGGAGCGGTACACAAATGTGCTAAATAAATACATACATAAATAAATATGGATGGAATAGTGCTTTCATGCAATGAAGTCTCTAGAGACACATGCCTCAACATGTGTCTGTTCTCCCATTTAGTTCAACAAATATTGCAGTAGAACTGAAAATTCATATCTCAAAATGAATATGCTCAGACATAG
Source organism: Anolis apletophallus (assembly GCA_030556195.1). Taxonomy (NCBI): domain Eukaryota; kingdom Metazoa; phylum Chordata; class Lepidosauria; order Squamata; family Anolidae; genus Anolis; species Anolis apletophallus. The sequence continues at coordinate 515,602 of JARBWK010000012.1, forward strand.
CATTCAACACTTATTATTATTATTATGTTTATTTATACCCTCCTTTTACTTTCCATAAGCAGAACTAGACATGCACAACCGACATGCATAAGCTCTGTACTGAACGAAACCAATAGAGTGGAAGATGGTCAATAGTGGTGTATTCTTTATAGTCGCTCACACATTTACACAGAGCAAGAGCAAAAATTAACCTTACATCAGGGTTGCTCAGGAAGTCGATCCCGAGACCATTTGAGGTCGATCTTCTGCTCCCGCCGCCGTACACACACTCCCGATGCCGTGCACATGCTCCCACCGTGCGCGCTCTCCCGACGCCACCTTCCTCCACCTTTGGAGAGCGCTTTGAGTGTTGGCGCATGCACGCTAGACGGAAACGGAGGCGAGAGACCTTCAGCTTGGCCAAGAGAGAGGGGCGGACGGAGGCAGAGCACGGAGCCCTTGAGGTGTGGGCTGGGAAGGGCAGGGCGGCGACGGAGGAGGAGGCCGAAGCGGCCTGAGGGGGAAGAAGCAGGAGTTTGGGAGTCAGCCTTGATGGGGGGAAAGAGCCAGGCCCGGCCTGGCCTCTGAGGGCTTGGCCTCCTGAGGGGTGTCATGATCGACAGCCGACCAAGAAGGAAGAAGCCGCGCGGGCGGAGGAAGGCGGCGGCGGGAGAGCACGCGGGGCTTCTGGAGGCCCTGCATCTCTCACCGCAGCTTCTGGACAAGAGGCGCTCTCCAAAGCCGTGCAGGCGGAGGAAGGCGGCGCTGGGAGTGTGCGCTGGGAACATGCGCGTGTGCGCGGCGGCAGGTAGATCGTTGTGACTTGGTATTCTTAAAAGTAGCTCGCAGGCTGAAAAAGTGTGGGCACCCCTGCCTTACATGATCTAATCTGAAAAAATTAAAAACACAACGCAAGCCATGACATAGCTTCAGCACTCTTTATTTTTTTCCTAGCAAAGAATATTTGACACATCCAGTTCAATTGTACCATGTTACTCTTTTATATAAATCCCATTTCAATCGTAGATTCACCTTAATGGGGTTTCATCAGGCTAAAACTATACACATAACATACTTGGCGAAAACAAGGTGCGTTTCCAAGGAAGATAGAGATGTATCTACAGTACTAACAACCACAAAGCACACGTGGGTGAATCAAGATTTTATCCAACTTTACAAATGATATAAACAGCAGTCATGGAACATATTATTAGTGTACACCAATGAAAAATGTTTAGTATCTTTACTTTTGGCAAAGTTACGTCTAGCGGGGGGTTTTTTTTCTTTTTCTTAAAAAAAAGCGAACACAATTATATACATTATTAGGTATCTTCAAAATAGAAGGGCATTAAATAGCAACAACAGCAAACCAAATAAACCAGTATTACAAAATTTAATGTTCATGTTACGTATATGGAAACAGACTCTAAAAAGGTAAAAACCGTAGTAGTGGAAACTATCCCAGACACTTTTAAGTTAGCTTTGTCCATCATAAGTACATCTATTCTGTAGAATTAATGTAGTTTGACATCATGAGTCAATGTTATGGAATCCTGGGATTTGCAGTTTGGTAAGGAATCAGCACTCTTTGGCAGAGAAGGCAGAAGATCTTGCAACACTGCCGCTCTCATAATTTCATAGGATTGAGCCATAGCAGTGAAAGTGGTGCCAAGCTGCATTGTGTAGCCCAGCGATTTTCAACCAGTGTGCCGCGGAACACTAGTGTGCCGTGAGAGATCATCAGGTATGCCGTGGGAAATTATTTTCGAACTTCATTGATATATAAACTATAAGTCGCATCTGTCCCTTTAAGAGATGGAACCATTGCACTCTCGCATCACCTAAGAAGTGACGCGAGAGTGCTATGGCCACGCCATCTTGGATTCGCTCAGACGCGGGTAAGTAAACGAAGTGAGAGTGAGTGCTGCAGCTGCGCATCAAGTGACAGTGGCAATTTGGGATCACAGCAAGACAAGCGAGTGACGGTGATGGAGACGTTTTTGAGAAGGGAAAATGCAAATGCCCAACAGGGCCCTGGACAAAATTATGACACAGACGAAGGCCCCGATATGAGTGGTGGGCAAAAGAAAAAAGAAAAGACGGAGAGCTCGAGGCAATACAGCCAAAGCGATAAAAACTAAAAACAGAGAGAGACTGACAGCTGTTGAGCAAGAGCTTTGTGTGTGTCTTTCTGCCATTCCTGCCAGGATGTCGAAACAGGCCCAGGTTTCACACTGAGTGTATAAATACATTTAAAAACATATTAACTATATGTATGACTGTGTTAGAGTGTCATTTTGTGTCATTTTGGTTGGTGGTGTGCCCCAGGATTTGGTCAATGTAAAATATGTGCCGCGGCTCAAAAAAGGTTGAAAATCACTGATCTAGATACATGCATTTCATGCAGGAGGAAGAAAAATGTTAGTTTCAGTCTAATTCCTTAAACAGGCATACCATTGTAACTACATATAAATTCAGCTTTAAAAATATTATTTTGGAGCTGGAGGCTTGGCTGATGTTGTTAAATGACCTGAACGTATTGCTAATATTTTCCTTTTAGTAAACAACGTACCATTCCTCAGGCGTAACGGGCATTCATTGAGATATTAACCACCCTTGGCTGTTCAAAGAATACATTGTGCCCTTGGATGCTGATCAACTGTTACACAGAATCTGGAAGTAATTACAGCCCTTATAAATGGTATCAACGTTACAGCAACAGCACTGTGAATGTGCTTTTGTCAAAAACACACAACGAATGTTCACAACCATTATAAACAGAGGACCTGTCTAGGAGGACTAACACTCAGACGACTGGAGGTAGTTTTATTCTGTGACACTCCAAATAGGGGGTTTTGGCATTTTTAATTTGGGTGATTTTGCGATATCACGGGTATGATGGTTTGGGAAGTTTTTCCTCAAACAATGTCTATCTGTGGTAGTTCAAGCAGAATTCTAACCTCATTACCAGGGATCTCTCGTCCTTCTTCTCCCTCCCTAAAGACAAATATAGGCTGTAGGCCTGGTTGATCCATTAAAAAAAATGGTTCAAAACTCATTTCGGATGTAGGAGGCGCTGGTGTTTGAATCTGAATGCCTTCCAAAAGTTTCCCTAAAAATTCAAAAATAGTTTGGAAAATTCCAAAATTTCGGAATTAATTTGTGAATGGCGGACACCACCAGGAAAGCGGGTGCCGCGGGGGGACTGAAAGAAGCTGGCAAAGAGTTCTAACGTGGATAGTTTTAACACGGATTGCTTCCCTGGGCCGAGAGAACTGGGGGGAAAGCCGGCCATCTCCCCAGTTATCTTGGCCCAGGAAGCAATCGGTGTTAGTTTTAATGCGGATTATTTCCCTGGGCCGAGAGAACTGGGGGGAGGGGGGGGGGGGAAAGCCGGCCATCTCCCCAGTTATCTCAGCCCAGGAAGCAATCCGCGTTACTTTTAATTCGGATTGCTTCCCTGGGCCTAGAGAACTTGGGGTGAAAGCTGGCCATCTCCCCAGTTATTTTGGCCCAGGAAGCAATCGGTGTTAGTTTTAATGCGGATTATTTCCCTGGGCCGAGAGAACTGGGGGGAGGGGGAAAGCCGGCCATCTCCCCAGTTATCTCAGCCCAGGAAGCAATCCGCGTTAGTTTTAATGCGGATTGCTTCCCTGGGCCTAGAGAACTTGGGGTGAAAGCTGGCCATCTCCCCAGTTATTTTGGCCCAGGAAGCAATCTGTGTTAGTTTTAATGCGGATTATTTCCCTGGACCGAGAGAACTGGGGGGGGAAGCTGGCCATCTCCCCAGTTATCTCGGCCCAGGGAAGCTATCTGCATTAGTTTTAATGGGGGGAAATCTGATCCAGCCCTTTTCGAAAATGGCGCCTACAACTTCGAATTTGCAAAATATTTCCAGGTTGCTTAAAGCGCTTCAAAAGTAAATTAGATCCAAATTTATAGCAACTTCCACAGAGATCCGAAAAACCTAACCAGGCCGAATAGCTTGTACAGTCATGATGGAAAAATAATTTGTGTCACTCTGAGAAGAGTGCAAAAAAAAAATGCCCTCGCCATCAAGCAGCCTGTGAAGTGCCCAATAGAAATGCTGCTAAGAACAGCCTTTTTATTACGCCCCCCCCCCTCCATTCCATACCATGCTTAAGCGGACTTACTCTAGGATGCGTTCATGCTGTGAATCCAGCTACCCCATTTTGCATCACTAATATGGGGAAAGCTGTAATAGAAGGAACACAGAGCAAACTGTGCCCACTGGGTGATTAAGACAGGTATGTTTGACCTCTGACTAGAGCATGTCGAGACGGTTTGGCACTGTTTTCAGGTGATTAACCTTACTAGAGGTTAACTCTATCTACAGTGGAATTCTGTACCTGTCTACTCAAACGTGTGTCCTGCTAAATCCATGGGGCTTATTCTCAGGAAAGTGTGTGTAGTATTGCAGCCATGATTGCCACACTGACATTACACATTGAGTGTTCTAAGTGTCATTAATACTGTTTTGGGGAAATGACCATTTAAGGCATGCTTCAGTCATTATTTTTGAGGAAAAAAATACGTACCATAAACAGAGAAACATATATTACAGTGGTTCTTAACCATTTGCAACCTTTTGGGCATCCAAAGAAGGCTGCGGACCTTTTCTTCACCTTAAATACAATATTTAAAGTAACAGGAAAGAAATCTGTTTTTAAAATGTTGTGTTTGCACCCAGTTCACGGATCCTTCGAAGCCCTTCTAGGGATCTGTAGTCCACAGGTTAAGAACCCCTGAAACAGGCCCGGATTAAGACCTTTCGGCGCCCTAGGCCACACTTTGGAATTACGCCCCCTTTCGCGCGCCGCCACTCGGGCCCCGCCCCCAAAGGGAGTGATGTCGCTTGGGCCCCGCCCCCAAAGGGAGTGATGTCACTCGGGCCCCGCCCCCGGAGTGAGTGGCGTCGCTCGGGCTGCAGTCCTCTCCCTCCCTCCTTCTGAGACCATGGCGAGTTGTCCCAAAGGCAGCTGCTTGGCGCCCTTCCACGCGGCGCCCAATTCCCGCAGTGCAGCTGCCGCTGCTTTTGGAACAACTCGCCGTGGTCTCAGAAGGAGGGAGGGAGAGGACTGCAGCCTGAGTGACGCCACTCCCTCCGGGGGCGGGGCCCGAGTGATGTCGCTCGGGCCCCGCCCCCGGAGGGAGTGATGTCGCTCGGGCTGCACTCCTCCCTCCCTCCTTCTGAGGACACGGCGAGTTGTCCCACAGGCAGCGGCAGCTGCGCTGCATGAATGGGGCACCGCGTGGAAGGGTGCTGCACAGCTGCCGCTGGGACAACTCGGCGTGAGTGATCGCCATTTTTTTTGGCCTTGATCTGGCACCCCCCTCGTCTTACGCCCATAGGCCACGGCCTTGCTGCCCTCAATGATAATCCGGGCCTGCCCTGAAATACAGAATTATCAACATTGAAGATATGTCTGTATATATTGCTCCGGTTCACACTCCCTCCTAACCCAAACTCTTATTTTTTACTTCCCATCTTGCGTACTTCCAAGCTGGAGAGTCAGTGCATCGCGTGAGAATCTGGGTTAAGGCAAATGACCTGGTTCACAGGGTTACAGTTAAGGGTCTATCTGGTGTCAGTGGGCACTTCACATAACGAAATGTCTTTGGATTTGGCATTTCCTTTTTCTAAATCTTCAGCTTAGACTGGTTATGTTTTACCATCTTAACGAAAGCAAAACAATTCTTCGATCAGGTTTGTCTTCTTAATCTTTTTTCTATACTCTCAGTAGGAAAACAAAACGAAACAAACACTCCCTTGAGGGGTGCAAAAATAAAGGAGGGGGTGACGTGCCAAGGCGAAACCTTACGACCCAGGTAACTGGTTCCTTCGGTTCCGACTTTTCCTGCTGTTGATGAGGGCCTTCAACTTGCTGTAATCTCCTCGCATCTTCTGGGAGTCTTCGGCCCGCTGCCCCAGGTGCCGCGTGTCTTTGCAGTATTGATTGATCAGCTGCAGTTCTGAGTGGCCGATAGATCCAACCAAGTCCTTGGGGTGGAACTGCAAAGCCTGGAGTGAGCTAGCCCAGGTCCACGGGGACCACTTCTCAGTCATGAAGGCCACCGTGTCTGAATCTAACACCTTGAAGTTCACCTTTGCTATCGTCTGCTTGAAATTATTTTCCGTTGCAATGCAATGGTAGAGTCCTCGGTCGGCCTCCTGGACGGAGCGAATTAAGAGCCCTTGCTCAGTCGCTATGATCCTTTCATTCAGCTTGACCTGCAAGCAACACAGACAACAGGATGTGGTTCCTAAAACTAAATATGTGAAGATGAGGAAAAAATAGCATTGGGCCTGGCTCCACCCCCTCCTCGCTCTGGCTACAGCGCTGCCACAGCTTTTCCAGGCTAGAGGAGGGTATGCCAAGCCAGTAGTGGCATAGATAGCCACTACCGGCTTGGCATACCCTCCTCAAAGGCTGAAGAAGTTGTGGTAACGCTACAGCTGGGGGAGGGGGTGGGGCCTGGGGTGGCATGGCTCCGCCCCCTCCTCGCTCTGGCTACAGCGATGCCACACCTTCTCCAGGCTAGAAGAGGGTATGCCAAGCCAGTAGTGGCATAGATAGCCACTACCGGCTTGGCATACCCTCCTCAAAGGCTGAAGAAGTTGTGGTAACGCTGCAGCTGGGGGAGGGGGTGGGGCCTGGGGTGGCATGGCTCTGCCCCCTCCTCGCTCTGGCTACAGCAATGCCACACCTTCTCCAGGCTAGAAGAGGGTATGCCAAGCCAGTAGTGGCATAGCTAGCTACTACTGGCTTGGCATACCCCCCTCAAGGCTGAAGAAGCTGTGGTAACGCTGTAGCCGGGGGAGGGGCCTGGCACGGCACGGCTCCACCCCCTCAAAAGCACCGCATCCAGCTGGGATCGACCTCCTAAAGTCCCGGGATTGACCAGTCGATCACGAACCACCTAATGAGCACCCCTAGTCTATGGTATGCTTCCAGCTCAAGTATCGCCCAAAGTATGGGATTTACTATTATCTATTGTTTCAGGTACCCGGTGGTAGTGTCTTGGAATGTATCCCTCATTGTAATGAAGTCAATATGTGTATTGCGGGTTTTATCTTTATTTTATTGTTAAATTTGTGGTTGGTATTATTACATTTGTATTGTGTTAGATGATTAGATGTTAGACAGACCACAAAGGGTGCCTGGCCTCTGAGAAGTTCCGTTGCCATAGCAAGAAGAGGCGAAGCCTACAACTAGCCTTAGAATTTCCAGATTTGAAATTCATCAGTTGGTTAGTAGCGGTTAGACTGGCTGGTGGCAGTTTTGGGAGGGTGCTGTTATCTGTTCTGAGAAGAACAGGATAAAGGCTGTGTTTTGATACTGCAGAAAGGCAGTTCGGGTTTAGAAAGGCTTTAGAAACCACTGTTTGTAGGTTAGGCTGAAAAGCTAACCTAGAAGATAGATAAAAGGCCTATAAGTGGGCAAAGTATCTATAATATTGTTGAGTCAGTGTTTGGAGAAATACAGTCAAACATTGTACACCATTTAGAAACTTAGTATCCTTAAGATCTGTGCCTCTAAGAAGATACTGTAACCAACTAAGCTCTGTGTACCTTAAAACCTCCACGCTTTAAACTTTGTTAACAAATAAACTGTTAAAGTTCTTTATTCATAAATCTCTCTCAGTAACCTCTTTTGTTGCAAGCTTTAGAAACATCTGATGAAAGGATCAGTCAACCATGTTCCAGTCACCAGAAGAACGGACCTCTTTCTCCCTATAGAGCTGGTGCCTGGTAACAAAGATTGTGGGTCTGGTGACTTATGATTGTGGCAATAGTGTGAAAATCATAACTAAGCAGCCGTTGTGAATACAAAACAGTTTATTGTTCACGCGTACAGTATGACTTGCAATGAATTTAATGTGTGCATTCTTTCCTCAAGTCTTGGCAATGCTCGATGAAAGAGGTGCTTCGTCACATTTTGAATTTTGGAGGTGCAAAATGATGTTTTCATCGGGAAATGGAAATCCAAGGAGTTTCTTTTCAATCCCAACTGTGACTCAGACTATATTTAGCTAGTTAAAAATATTTTTAGCCTTAGTGCTGCATACTATTTTTCATGCTATGCTCTCATGTAAGGTACAACTCTCAAGATCATATACCATATGAGCATGTGACTCATCTCTCACGATAAGATTTCTGACTGAAGGCATGCTTTTGATTCTTTAATGTTGTTTTCTGAGATTACTCACTTCTTTTCTTCTGTCGTTGTCCTTCTGTAACAGCCATTTCACTGAAGCCTGCGGTGATTTAGGTGCACATTCAAGGAAGGTGGTGTTATTCTTGACTCCATACTGAATCACCTCCGCTGCATTTCGGTACCCTACAACACAATACAAAATCTAGATAAGCATGATCTGAAGTAAGACATGCATTACATAGTTTACAAAAATGGCAAAAATGTACAGTCTCAGACTGATGATATCCAGGACTTAACAAGGTGGAGACAAAAAAAACTAAAGTTAGTTTAGAATCATACTAGGTCTTAGTTTTATATCATTCATTCATTCAGTTTATTATTTCATTAGTCGCCCTTCACCGAAGTGCTCTGGGCGACTTACACAAATAGGTAAAACAGGATAAACTACACAACAAGTGCACCAGGAAGTGGCGCAGATGGCCAAGTGTCAGCTGCATAAGATCTCTCTGACCAGTAGGTCATGAGTTCGAGGCCTGCCCGGGTCGAGGTGGGTGCTTGACCTTAAGTGTAGCCTGCTGTTGACCTTTACAGCCCAAAAGATAGTTCATTTGTCAAGTAGGAGATAAAGGTACCACATTAAGTGGGGAGGCAAATTCAGACTGATTTATGAGGCCATAAAGAATCGCTAAGGAATGCGGAAGAACAACAAGGGATGCTGGAAAACGTTGAGAGAGATGAGGAGTGCATCAGCTCCCCCTGGTGGCCAGAAGTTTGCCTCTGTTCATCTATGTTCGTCTATATATGTCTAAATATGTCTATATATGTCTAAAGATGTCTAAATATGTCTATATATGTTGAACTGCCGGGATTGTCTGCAAGTATGTGTACTGTAATCCGCTCTGAGTCCCCTTCGGGGTGAGAAGAGCGGAATATAAATAATGTAAATAATAAATAAATAAACAAGTGGTGATTTAAAATAGATGACAGGTTAAATGCTCTACCAAAGAGCCATGTTTTAAGTGATTGGACAAAGGACCGTAGGTCACGCTTGGCTCTCATACAAGGTGGCAGCGAATTCCATAGAGCCGGAGCAGAGATTGAGAACGCCCTACTACGCCTTGTGGTTCCTAGGCGCACTTATCTGGGACCCGGTGTAAAGAGAAGGTTTCCTTGAGAGGGTTGCGGCGACCACTGATGGTGAAAGGGAGAAAGGCGATCCCTGAGGTACGACGGCCCCTGACCATATAAGGCCTTGAAAATCAGGACCAACACTTTATAGGAAACCCGGTATTCAATGGGCAGCCAATGTAGATGCTGTAGAATTGGAGTTATGTGGCAGTCATAATAGTTATAGACGCTTACCCTAGAGCAGTGTTTCTCAACCTTCCTAATGCTGCGACCCCTTAATACAGTTCCTCCTGTTGTGGTGACCCCCAACCATAAAATTACTTTTTGTTGCTACTTCATAACTGTAATTTTGCTATTGTTATGAATCGTAATATAAATATGTGATATGCAGGATGTACGTATTTTCATTCACTGGATCAAATTTGGCACAAATACCTGATGCATCCAATTTGAATACTGGTGAGGTGCGGGCAGGGGTTGATATTGTCATTTGGGAGTTGTAGTTGCTGGGAGTTATAGTTCACCTACAATCAGAGAACATTCTGAACTCCACCAATGGGGGAATTGAACCAATCTTGGCACACATGACCAACAGACAATACTGGAAGGGTTTGGTGGGCATTCACCTTGACTTTCTGGAGTTGTAGTTCACCTACATACAGAGAGCACTGTGGACTCAAAAAATGATGGCTCTGGACCAAACTTGGCATGAATATTAAATATGCCCAAATGTGAACACTGGTGGAATTTGGAGGAAATAGGCCTTGACATTTGGGAGTTGTAGTTGCTGGGATTTATAGTTCACCTACAATCAAAGAGCACTCTGAACCCCACCAATGATAGAACTGGGTCAAACTTCCCACACAGAACTGCCATGACCAACAAAAATACTATGTTTTCTAATGGTCATTTGCGACCCCCTGAGAAGCACTGCCCTAGAAAAGGATAGGGTGCAAATGCCTGGGGTTCTAATTCCTACAATAGTGTCTCATTTCCCTGGAGCTTCAGGGAATTAGGATTGAAAACGTTTGGAAAATGGAAACCTTGCCAGCCTTGCAATAGAGAATGACTAAATAATGCCATGTTAGTAGTTTATTATGCTCAATTTGAAATGGATGAGACACCTGGCAATATCCCAATGAGGGAAATCTTAATAGTGCAATTCGGATATACATATAATTTTACCTCTTTGGATGCATACTGGATTCGCCCACTCTTTTCTTCCCTTTAGCTTATACTTTATTCTTTCTTTCGTGGTTGATTTAGAAACACAGTAAAACAATTTATAACTAATACAGAAAGGAGATGACTAGGCCGGGCCGTTACAGACTGAACGCCTGCCGGAAGAGGTTGGTCTTACAAGCCCTCCGGAAGGAGAGCAGATCTGTTATAGCTCGAACCTCCCCGGGTAAGGCGTTCCCTAGGGTGGGCGCTGCCACCGAGAAAGCGCGTTGTCTCGTGGATGATAGCCGGCAAGTTTGAATAGAAGGAATTTCCAGAAGATTTTGGTCCTCAGACCGTAGTGATCTCTGAGGAATGTACGGGGAAAGGCGGTCCTTCAAGTACACTGGCCACAAACCATGTAAAGCCTTAAAGGTTAGCACCAACACTTTGAAGGCAATCCGGTACGCGATGGGAAGCCAGTGCAGACACTGAATGACTGGAGTGATTTGACATGTCGATTACACGCCAGCCAGCAGTCGAGCAGCAGCATTCTGCACTAGCTTGAGTTTCCGGGTCACCGGCAAAGGAAGGCCGATGTAGAGGGCTTTACAGTAGTCTAGCCTCGAGATGACCGTGGACTGGATCACCATGGCTAGGTCGTTCCTGGAGAGATAAGGCGCCAACTGCCTGGTCTGGCGCAGGTGGAAGAATGCCACTCTGCTCACCGTGGAGACCTGAGTCTCCATTGTGAGCAGAGGGTCCAATTGGACCCCCAGGCTTTTTACAAGGGACGACGGGCAAACTCACTCGCTGTCCATAACAGGCAGCTGGAGCTCCCCCCCCCCCCCGCCGGACGACCCAGCCAAAGGATCTCCGTCTTCGACGGGTTCACCTTCAACCTGCTGGCCCGTAGTCACCCAGTCACGGCTTCAAGGCACTGATGGAAACAATCAGGTACCAAGTCCGACTGGCCTTCCATCCTCAGCACCAGCTGGGTGTCATCAGCGTACTGATGGCACTCCAGACCAAAACTACGCACCAGCTGGGCTAGTGGACGCATATAGATGTTAAATAATAGAGGGGAAAGGATGGCACCTTGGGGGACCCCACACTCAAGGGGGACCCTTTCCGAGACCATCCCTTCCCTCTCCACTTGCTGACCCCGATCGTGGAGGAAGGGGGCCACCCATTTAAGGGTGGTCCCCCTGACCCCCATCATGGCTAGGCGGTGGATCAATAATTTATTTATTTATTTATTATTGAGGCTTCTATGCCGCCGACTCCCGGGGGCTCGCGGCGGCTCACAAGAGCCAGAGGCATAAAACAAGTTAAAACATAAAACAGTTGGACAATTAAAACAAGCACAGCACAGGGAATAAAACAAACGGAGCAGCAACAAGTGCCACAGCACAGTACCCAGAGCACGCGGGCCTATTCCCAAGGCCTGCCTGTACAGATGGGTTTTGCAGGCCCGCCAATGGGAGTAGGTCCCTCAGGGCCCTGGTTTCGCCGGGAGGGCGTTCCACAGCGCAGGGCTATGACGGAGAACGCCTCCGCGGGTGGATGTCAGGTGTGCCGACTTTGCTGATGGTATTTCCAGGAGGTTGGCATCCTCAGACCGTAGTGATCTCGCTGGGCAATAAGGAGTGAGGCGGTCCCTCAGATACGCTGGCCCCAGGCTGTACAAGGCCTTGAAGGTAAGAACCAGCACTTTGAAGGCGATCCGTGCTCAATAGGTAGCCAGTGCAGATCCTGCAAGACGGGTGTTATACGGCAGCCTGCTGGCATGCCAGACAGTAGCCGGGCGGCAGTGTTCTGCACCAGCTTGAGCTTCCGGATCGACGACAGAGGAAGGCCGACGTAGAGCGCGTTACAGTAATCTAGTCTAGAGATGACCGTGGCTTGGATCACCGTGGCTAGGTCGCCCGGGAGAGTAGGGGGCAGCCTCCTTGCCTGGCGGAGGTGGTAAAAGCAGCCTTGCTGACCGCGGAGACCTGGGCCTCCATGGTCAGCTGGGAGTCCAGATGGACCCCAGGTTTCTTCACAGACGGCGCTGGGCACAGCGCCGCACCGTCCAGGGTCGGAAGCCGGGCACCCACCCCGCCCGGGTGACCCAGCTACAAGATCTCCGTCTTCGCCGGATTCACCCTCAACCTACTGGCTCGCAGCCATCCAGTGACGGCTTCGAGGCAATGCTGGAAATTATCAGGGACGGATTCCGGCCTGCCCTCCACCCCAGGATGAGCTGGGTGTCATCAGCGTACTGGTGACAAACCAGCCCATAACTCCGCACCAGCTGTGCAAGCGGCTGCATGTAGATGTTAAATAACAGAGGGGAGAGAATGGCCTACTGCATGGTCTAGTGTGTCAAAAGCTGCCGTGAGGTCCAATAACACGAGCAGCGCTGACCCACCTTGGTCCAACTGGCAATGAAGCTGGTCAGTGATGGCGACCAGCATAGTCTCAGTCCCGTGCCCAACATCAGCCACAAATTATATGACCGTGAATGGATCTTGGTGTGTGACCTCATGACACCATTTGGAGCCACTATCATCTTATGAGGAGACCATATTTAGGCTTCCTTTTCTAAAAGAGCTCTGTTCAGTCCTGCAAACAAACATAGTACACAAAAACGAAGAAAAAAAATGCTGGAATTGCACGGGCGCGCTATTGTTTCCACAGTAAACCACACGGAGCGTATGATTCATTCAAGAAGAATAACCACATGTTTTTTGTAGCTCGGTACCTTTTAGGTTAAATCCTCGGCACTGAGTCATAGGGTTTCCATGTCTTACATCTTGTCTTCGACTCCTCCTAAGACATTGAGGAAAAAGAAAGGAGGTGGCAGAATGTTATTTGGTATTGACGGAATACTCTTCCTGCAGAGTGCTTAGCTACCAGAAGACCAAGCTTAATAAAGTCCCTAAATGATACCCTTATTGCTGTGTAATGTACATCTAGATCCAGGGAAGTCATGCTGCCCTTCTATTCTGCCTTGGTTAGACCACATCTGGAATACTGTGTCCAATTCTGGGCACCACAATTGAGAGAGATTGACAAGCTGGAAGGTGTCCAGAGGAGGGTGACTAAAATGATCAAGGGCCTGGAGAACAAACCCTATGAGGAGCATCTTAAAGAGCTGGGCATGTTTATCCTGCAGAAGAGAAGACTGAGGGGAGACATGATAGCCATTAGAGGTAGATATCTCCTGCTTAAAATACTTTGAAATCCGTTATTTTTCGTATTTGAAATTATTATGACCCTATATTGACCCTTGTCCTCCAACCTAGTGACCCTTCTAAATCGAACCCGGGTCAACCATTTTACGTTTTTAGGTCGTTTCCGCCTTTGCTTGTCAGCTGCCCCCTCCACCCTCCTGTCGCCATCTTAAAGGGAACACACGTTGGTTTCTGGCCTGGCAGACGGGAAGGGAGGCATCGATGCTTCCCTTTGCCCCTGCCAGCCCAGAATTCAGCCCACGTCCCCTTTAACCCGGGTTGGATTGCTTCTTTCTCAGCAGGGAAAGAGGTGTGGATGCTCCAGTCCTCACCTCTTTCCCTGCTAAGAAATAACCCGCAACAAGCCATCCACTCCACCTTTCTTTCCCCCGCAAGAACAGAGGCATCCCAGATTATATTTAATCCGGGACGCCTTGAGCTTGGGGGGGGGGGGAGGGAGGAGTGGATGGGAACAAGCCCCATCCACTCTTCTCCCCCGCCCACTCAGATGCAACCCAGGATGCTTCTGAGGGGGAGGGAGGAAGAGTGGCTGGCTTGCTCTCCATTGTTCCCTCCCTGCCACCCCAGCTGAGAAGCATCGCACATTAAATTTAATCCACGATGCTTCTGAGCTCGGGGGGAGGTATAACAAACAATAACAAAAATTTGTTATTAATTACGTTTCAATTACGAAATTTATTTAAAATTTTTCGGAATAATTTCTATAACGACCCAGCAACGGAGATCCCCCCCCCCACGAGTTTAGAATCAATTTTTTATGGATCAACCACCCCTAATAGCCATGTATAAACATGTGAGGGGAAGTCATAGAGAGGAGGGAGCAGGTTTGTTTTCTGCCGCCCTGGAGCCTAGGACGCAGAACAATGACTTCAAACTACAGGAAAGGAGATTCCACCTGAACATTAGGAAGAGCGTTCTGACTGTGAGAGCTGTTCGGCAGCGCAACTCTCTACCCCGAAGCGTGGTGGAGGCTCCTTCTATGGGGGCTTTTAAAAAGATGCTGGATGGCCATCTGTTGGGGGTGCTTTATTTATTTATTATTCAAACTTATATACCACCACTCCCTGAAGGCTTGGGCGGTTCACAACAAAAACAGCATAATTGACAATAAGACCAATTTAAAAACCAGATTAAGTCATATTAATAAGATTCAAATGCTTGTCGAAAAAGATGTTGTGACAACCCCTTGTTGACCGGCCTCAGACTGGACAATCTTTCTATATCCAAACTGCTGACCCTCAATGCAAAGGGACCTTGAAGTTACCTCAGCCACTTCCGTCTTATGGCAGGGTAGACTATCTCCTTTATTAACCATTGAACTGCAGAGATTTATAATTTCTCAGTATCCACTTGACCACGCTGCCACCATTTATCTGTCCGACCACTGACCTTGAGGGCCACCACCAATAAAAGAATTAGGAGAGGTGTTTTTCTTTTAAGAATGCAAACTATTTATTATGACACAAATGGGTACAAAATCTTGGTTGGTTTTATACTTCCTCAGAGGCACAAACTTATTCTGTTACACAAAACACAATGGGGATATATTATAGGGTTTCCACTAAACCTCTATAAACCCCTGGACTCTTCCAACTTTAACTAGGGTCTCTACACCCATACAACTGGACTGCTCTCTTGCAGACCTTAAGACCAACTAAAATACTGAACTGTTCTCTTACAGTCCTCAGGACCAACTAACACAAAACAGAACTCCTCCCCCCTCTCATGTGGCAGTTGGCTTCCAACCGCTCTTTTTCCAACTGTAAAATTCAAACCTTGAACATTCTAAAAGCCTCTAGCCCTGGTTGCCATGGCGACAGCTCTTCAAAGCTTCTGCCAAGCCTCCCCTCTGTTTCACCCACAGCAACAATCCATAGAATATTCCCCGAAGTTGGTAGAAAACAACATACATTTAACATATGTCACACAACATTTACACACAAATAATCGACATCATTACAAGGCAAAGCGTTCCATAAGGATGGTGCCACAATCGTAAAGGCCTTACGCCTAGTTGCTGTCAGACGGAAGATCTTAAAGCTGGGAATTTCCAACTTCCGAACGAAGTGATCTCTGGGGTTGGTAGGGGGTGAGGCGGTCTCTCAAGTACGCCGGCCCTGGACCATATAAGGCCTTGAAGGTGAGAACCATCACTTTGAAGGTAATCCGGTGCTCAATGGGTAGCCAGTGTAGCTGCTGCAGAATTGGAGTTATATGACTTCTCGTCGGTTCCCCAGCGAGAAGTCGGCCGCAGCATTTTGCACCAGCTTGAGCTTCTGGATCACCGACAGAGGTAGGCCAATGTAGAGGGTGTTACAGTAGTCTAATCTTGAGATGACCGTTCATTACAGGGTTGTTCTAAATCAGAATTTTGAAGGTAAACAAAAACAATAATCTTATATTTATTTTTTTTACCTTGAAGAAGTTCAAGAAATATAATTTTTAAAAAATAATATATAAAAATATTGGCCGCATTTCACAACCACATTTCCCTTGTCTCAACAAGACTCTTCTTTTTGTTACGTAAAAGCAATTTGTTTCAGAAGGCCGCCTTTCGTGGGTTGCCCTTTTATCTCTAATGTCAAAACTTAAATGAGAGACTTTGATCTTTTCAAGACTGAACATAAGCACAGAATGTGGGTCGTTCCAATGAATTTGTGTATTTTGTTCCTTCAAATGTTCTGAGAAGGTTTGGAGACACCATTTTAAAGAAGACCAGCTACGTTGCCAGCTTGATGAAGTACTGCTTGTGTTACTGGATCTCACAGCAGCGTGTGATACAGTCGATTATGGTCTTTTCACGCACCGCCTTGCCGTGGCCGGAGTGAGGGGGCAGCTCTAAATTGGCTGTCCTCTTTCCTCCACAATCGGAAGCGGCGAGTGGAAAGGGGTGGACTGACTTCCAGGGGATCCCCCCTTCCTTGTGGGGTCCCTCAGGGAGCCATTCTCTCCCCTTTGTTATTTAACAAGCTTTGGGCTTGAGTCCCATCAGTACGCCGATGACACTCAGCTCATTCTGAGGATGGAGGGCCGGCCGGACTCCGTACCCAATAATTTCCATCTGTGCCTCCAAGCCATTACTGGATGGCTGCGAGCCAGCAGGCTGAAGGTGAATCTGGCGAAGACGGAGATCCTCTGGCTGGGCCATCCAGGCGATAGGGAAATCCAACTGCAAACCCTGGATGGTGAGGCATCACGCCTGTCATCATCAGTAAAAAGCCTGGGTGTCCATTTGGACCCTCTGCTGTCAATGGAGTCCCAAATCTCCAATGTCAGCAGAACTGCCAGGCCCGGATTACCCATAAGGCCACCCTAGGCCATGGCCTAGGGTGGCAGTTTTGGGGGGACAGCAGAACCAGACCCCCCAAAATTGGGAAAAAAATATTTTTTTTAAAAAAAATCCGATCTTTGGGCGCTTGCTTCTGCACCTGTGCAGTGAGATGGAGCAAGCGAGAAGGAGCCGGGGGGGGGGGGAGTCCCGCCGCCCCTAGGGTGTCTGACATGGCTTTGCCCCGGCTCTGCCCTTCCTTCCTTCACTGAAGGAAGGAGCGGCGCTCAGGAGAAGGAGCGTCCCACCCCGCCCCTATCTGACATGGTGCTCTGCCCTTCCTTCCTTCACTGAAGGAAGGAGCGGCGCTCGCCCGTGCGAGGGAGGAGCCGAGGAAAGTCCCACCGCCCCTAGGGCGTCTGACATGACTTTGCCCCGGCTCTGCCCTTCCTTCCTTCACTGAAGGAAGGAGCGGCGCTCGCCCGTGCGAGGGAGAAGGAGCCGAGGGAAGTCCCGCTGCCCCTAGGGTGTCTGACATGGTTTCCCCCCGCCGCCCCCTCGCTCACGTGGGATGGGTGCTGCCCCTTCCTTCAGTGAAGGAAGGAGGCGCCTGAGGAGGCCCCGTCAGGCAGCCCTAGGGGTGGGACTTCCCCGGCTCCTTCTCCCTCACACTGCCCCCCCACAAGCAGCCCCGCCCCCTCAAGCGGCCCCATCCCCCAGGGGCGGCATTTACAGAGTGTGGCCTAGGGCGCCACAAAACAATAATCCGGGCCTGAGAACCGCATTTTTCCACCTGCGACAGGCGAAGCGTCTGGCTCCCTATCTCTCCCGGAATGACCTAGCCATGGTAATCCAGGCCACGGGCATCTCAAGACTTGACTACTGTAACGCTCTTTACATTGGCCTACCCTTGACCGTGATCCGGAAACTTAAGCTAGTGCAGAACCTTCCGCAGAGCCTACAAGACGCACTTGTTCAGGCAGGCTTTCAAATGCTTGTGATTTTATTCTGTGTTTTTACTGGTGTTTTTATTGATCACCTGTACTTATTGAACTATGTTGTAAACCGCCCCAAGCCTCTGGGAGTGGTGGTCTATACGTGTAATAAATAAATAAATAAATAAATAAGTCCATAAACCTTGTAAAGAACATATTAAGTATGAAAACGTCATTTGGGAAGATGTGCTGTGGGTGTAATTTGAAAACAGGAACATACCTTGGGGTCTTTTTTGGAAATAAAATTTAAGTAAGTAAGTAAAATGTAGCATGAATCTAAAAGGGCAAATAAATAGCAGAGTTACTACTTTTGTCTAGACTTTGAGACTTGGCTCCTATTATGGTTGGTGAGGTTTTTTTAAGAGATAAAGGGAAAACTTTCTTCTTAAATATGAAAAACAAACTTCATTGTGTATTCATTTATCTCACAGTACAAAACATAGAAAATAAACAATACATGATCTAAATAAGACAACGTTTTTTTTCCTAATGTGATGGAAATGTTAAAAATATCTACAGACATGTCTAAACTTTTGGCTAGACTTAGATCACACTTCTGCTTACTCGGAAAATGGATATATATTCTAAAAGTTAAAATTTCCAAATTACTTGTGTAGTAAGAGAGTGTTGACTTCTAGGATACTATGGGGAAGTATAGTAATACTGTAATACTGTGCCTTCGCTGCTCCAAATTTCCAAGAATAAACTATTGTTGTTATGGGTGCCCCCCCCCCCATGTTGTGGCAATATAGTGCCTCTCATCCAACATCAATGACTGTACTGACTATGGTTAATGAGAGTTGCAGTCCAATACCCAGGCCCGTATTACCCATAAGGCCAGACTAGGCCATGGCCTCGGGCGGCAGGTTTTGGGGGGCTGAATCCCCGAAATTAATAAAAACCGCCCTCTCGCAGCGCTTTCCCCCTGCTCTCTCCCGAGAGAGTCAGGAGAGGGCGGGGGGAGAGCGCTGCGAGGGGGCGGGGAGGAGGGAATGGCGCCCTCCCCTCGGCTGGGCCGCCCCCTTGCAAAGGAAGGAGGCGGCGAGGAGGAAGGGAAGCCAGCGGGCCGCCTCCTTCCTGGCCGCCTCCTTCCTTAGCAAGGGGGCGGCCCAGGCAGCGAGGAGGAGGGCGGGACTTCCCTTCCTCCTCCTCTCACCTTTCTTTCCTTTCCGGGAGGAGGAGGTGGACGGAAGGCGCGTGGCACCGTGGGGCTTCCATCCGCCACCTCCTCCACCTCCCGCGACCGAAAGGAAGGCGCGAGGAGGAGGAAGGAAAGTCCCGCCCTCCTCTTCGTGCCCTCCTTTGGTCGCGGGAGGTGGAGGAGGCGGCGGACGGAAGCCCCATGGTGCCGCGCGCCTTCCGTCCACCTCCACCTCCTCCTCCTCCCGTGACCGAAAGGAAGGCATGAGGTGGACGGAAGCCGTGGGGCCGGTGCCGCGTGGCTTCCGTCCACCTCCTCGGGCCCTCCTTCCGGTTACGGGAGGAGGCGGCGACGGAAGCCGCAAGCCCAGGGCTGCTGCTGCCAGCAGCGCCCTGCGGCATGGCTTTCGCACCCTGGGGCATGGCTTTCCCATGGCACCCCCTGGGGGCATGGCTTTCCGTGCCCTGGGGGCATGGCTTTCCACCCTGGGGCGTGCCCTGGGGGCATGGCTTTCCGCACCCTGGGGCATGGCTCGGCATGGCTCCGTGCCCTGGGGCGTGGCTGCCCTGGGGCATGGCGTGCGGAGCGTCTTGGCCTCGGGCGGCCGAAGACCTTAATCAGGGCCTGCCAATACCACCTGACTTTCCATATAACAATCCCTGCCCTAAACCAAGCACAATTAAAAAGGGAAATCCCACTTGGTGGAAAGTTCTCCTTTCCTGCAAAAGATCTTCCTAGTTAGCTTGTGCCATAAAATGTCTTACAACTTATGGTAACTCAAACGTGAAGCTTTCATGGGGTTTTCTGGGGATGAGAGTGTGTGACTTGCCCAGATAAACTGGGTGGATTTACAATGCCGGGCTGGGAACCGAACCCGGGTATCCAGAATCATAATCCAACGCTGAAACCAGTACATGCACTGGTCTCCAACTGTGGTAATAAAAAAGAACAAGGCAGTGGAAATGGAGATGCGCGATCTCCGGATACACAGCAAAAGAAGCACAGCGGCTGCAACATTTTCCTTGAGGGGAACGCTGCCAATAAGCGATTCCATTAATTATTAGTAAATGAGCAGCTTGTCTTTTTGCTGGCAGTGATCCACAGAAAAGTCAGACCCTCCAAATGTGAAAAAGCATGAAGTCTTCAAGGGCTAAAGCTGTTTGATTAATAAATTAATACCCTAGATCAGTGTTTTTCAGCCTTTTTGGAGCCGCAGCACAGTTTTTACATTTACGAAATCCTGGGGCACACCACTAACCAAAATGACACAAAATGACACTCTCACACAGTCATACATATAGTTAATATGTTTTTAAATGTATTTATACACTCAGTGTGAAACCCGGGCCTGTTTCGATGCACACAACATAGATATCCTGGCAGGAATGGCAGAAAGACACACACAAAGGTCTTGCTCAACAGCTGGGAGTTATAGTTCACCTGCAATCAAAGAGGATTCTGAACTCCACCAATGATGGAATGGAATCAAACTTCCCACAGAACTTTTTTACAAAATCCTGGGGCACACAACTAACCAAAATGACACTCTGTTATTTTACTAACTGTCACTCTCCCCCCTCGTGACGCTGCTGCTTCTGCCAAATCCCCCCTCCCGCCCCTCCCCTGAGGCCCACACGCAGGAGGCCTGTCACCGTCCCGCAGGGGAGGCCTGCACTGAGTGGCCGATGCGCATGCGGGCTCGGCTGAGCAGGATGAATAGGAATAGAGCACACGGGGTGGCTCCGAGCCTCAGAACAAACTGCTGCGGAGGCTCGCAGCCATCACCACCCCCAGCTCTCCTTCCCGAAGGGGTTCAGCCCCCCCCAGGAGTGCCTCCCCCCTCACGTCCCTTCGGCTTCCCTGCTGTTGCCTTGGGGCCAGATCGGGAAGGAACCAAGCTGGGTTGTGGAGCAGCACGTCCCCGCCTCTGCTCTCCAGCGAATCCAGAGCCCAGCCAGGAGAGGACAGGAGATGAAGGGTTGCTCCCCTTCCCCAGCACTGAGGGCTTAGAGGGCAGAAAGCCTCACCTCGAGCCTCCGGGAGCGGGGTCGGATGGGGGCTGCTTCCGCGGACTCCTCCCCCCTCTCCTCCTCCTTGCTGCCGGAGGGGAGGAGAGCAGAAGAGCGCCCAGGAGCCAGGAAGCAGGAGGAGCCACAGCCTGGCCAGGTAGACCTTGGCGCGCAGAGGGAGGGAAGGAAGGAAGGGAAGGAGAGAGAGAAGAGGGAGGGAGGAAAGTTCTGGATGCCGAAGGCTCTCCCTGACTGCAGCCAGGCTGGCTGGCGTTGCTGCTTCGGCCAGGAAAGCCTCATTCCCACTGCCTGAACTTTCCTGCTAGGCGCTCTCTCTCTCTACACTGTAATTTCCCATGGCACACCTGATTATTCCTCACGGCACACTGAGTGTCCCTGGGGGACCTAAGTGTTGAGGACGGAATATATGGTAGAAGGCGTTTTTCAAACTTTTTTGAGCCGCGGCACACTTTTTTACATTTACAAAATCCTGGGGCACACCACCAACCAAAATGACACTCTAACACAGTAATACATATAGTTACTATGTTTTTAAATGTATTTATACACTCAATGTGAAACCTGGCCCTGTTTCAATGAACACAACATATATATGACTTCCTCTCACATATGTTTACATGGCTATCATGTCTTCTCTCAGCCTTCCCTTCTTCAGGCTAAACATGCCCAGCTCTTCAAGCCGCTCCTCATAGAGCTTGTTCTCTAGACCTTTGTGAAATTTCACCCTGAGTGAAACTTGCTTCCAGTTAACTATGGATGTCATGAAGCTGTTATAAACAGTTCCTGGGGGGGGGGGGCACTCTCGAAAAATAGAGTAAAATAGAAAAAAAACCATTTCTAAGCGGAGAGGCTCAAGTTGTTACTTGGAAACCTGTGAAGGGGCTGCTAGGAGGGGGGAGGTGCCAATTTCCCATGGCACACTTGATGATCACTCTCGGCACACTAGTGTGCCATGGCACACTGGTTGGGAAACACTGCTCTAGAAGGCCAGGCCTTGCCAAATATGTGTGTAGGACACATCCCAGGTAATTCAGAAGTGATCAATGAAAGACTTTCCCTTCCAATATTTTACGACATGCCCAGAATAGAAACCGAAGCTGCACATTTCTTTCTACAGATCCCATCATCCCCCCCCCCCAATATTTATTCACCTTTTCCCGGTTGGGTAGAATCTGGAGCAGGAGTTGCCATCCCAGGCGCAGTAGGGGTCTCTGGCGAGGCAGCAATCGGCGCAAGCCGTCCCGTATATATGGCAGCGGTGCAAAGAAACCTGGGTGACCCCTTCATCCGAGCTCACGTACAATTGTTGCTATTTAACAAGAAATCGAGAGAGATTTATTTCAGGTGCTGAGATTAGAAAAGGAAAGTGAGCCCGGATGCAACTAATGAAGGGCGAAAGCTCTCCTATCCCTTCCGCATTAACAACGAAAGCATGGGGTGAGCTACTGATGGGCGAAGAGCCAAAGTCCACAGAGGGATCTTTCGGGTTAATCCACCTCTAATATTATACCTTCCTGTTAGAAAATGCTTAACACATTTTAAACACTGTGGGTCATTGTTTCTTTCTGTCTGGAGGAGGGTGAAATTCGGCTTACGAGATCTGATATGCGACGCCTTTCCCATATATTAATCCCACCACCCCCAGCTAGACATTGGGATAAGGCCCACAAATCTTAAGAAACCTCCATTCTTCTGCACACAATCTTTGGCTTCTCTTTTACTTTTGTGGCAAGAGGGAATAGTCTTTGGGTCTCGAAGAAGGCACAGCATGTATATAGCTGGAGCCACACCAGGGAGGGGGAGGGGGAGATGGGAGCCAATGTTTCACGGTTAGTCTGGCCAGGAAAGCCGTCTGGGAACTGCGGCTAAGTCCCAGCTCAGCCCAACAAAGACTGAGAACGTTTGGCTCAGGGTGCGTCAATCACTCAGTGGCCTAAACTTGCAGAGTAGGCAACCGGGCCTTTGCCCATCACATTGAACACTTTCCTCAATTGTAGAGTTCTACCTTCTTCAATCCTCACAGCTGCGAAAGTGACTATAATGACTCACACCACACTCAAACAAGTGGGTGACCAAGTATCAGACACTGACAGTGTGAACAGAGAAAAGGGAACCTACAAGCCATTGCAACGTGGGTTGGGTCCGGATATGCAGTGCAATTTTACTCATGCCTACGTGGGAGTAAGTCCCATTCACCTGCAGGCCCGGATTAAGCCCTTTTGGTGCCCTAGGCCACACTTTGGAAGCCCCCCCCCCGGGCCGATGCTGGGCTTCCCTCCGCTTCTTCCTCCTCGCGCCAGCCCCTCCTTCCTTGAATCAAGGAAGGAGGGGCCGGCGCGAGGACGAGGAGGGAATGGCAGCCCTGCCCCCAGGCCAATGCTGGGCATGTGCGGCATCGGGCCCAGGGGCAGGGCTTCCCTCCGCCTCTTCCTCCTCTTGCTGGCCCCTCCTTCCTTGAATCAAGGAAGGAGGGGCCGGCGCGAGGACGAGGAGTGAAGGGAAGCCCCGCCCCCAGGCCAATGCTGGGCATGTGCAGCATCGGGCCCAGGAGCGGCGCTTCCCTTCGCCTCTTCCTCCTCGCACTGGCCCCTCCTTCCTGGAATCAAGGAAGGAGGGGGCGGCACGAGGAGAAGGAAGAAAGGGAAGCCCTGCCCCCGAGCCAATGCTGGGCATGCGTGGCAGTGGCCCTGGGGGCTTTCCTCCACCGCCTCCTCCTCCTCACACCACCCTCCTTCCTTGGGTGCAAGGAGGATGAGGCGGAGGGAAGCCCCGCCGCTGGGGCCACCGCTGGCGAGCATGCGCGCGTGGCAGGAGGGCACGAGCGCCTCTGCCTCCTTCCCAATGTCCCTGGGTGCTGCGCATGGCCGACAGCGGCCCCGGGGGCTTCCCTTCCTTCCTCCTCTCGAGGAGGAAAGAAGGGAAGCCCCCGGGGTCGATGCCGGCCATGCGCGGCACCCAGGAACATGGCGGAGGAAGCAGAGATGCCCTCCTGCTGTGCGCGCATGCCCGCCAGCGTCCCTGGGGGCGGGGCTTCCCTCTGCCTCATCCTCGCGCCCTCCTTCCTTGACAAGGGGGTGGGGGTGCCATTCCCTCCTTCCCTGCCCCCTCGCAGAGCTCTCCCCCACCCTCCCGAGAGAGAGAGAGAGAGAGAGAGAGAGAGAGAGAGAGAGAGAGAGTCATCATGCCGCACGTTGCGGTTTTGTTTGAATTTTTTTGGGTCCTTGATCTGGCGCCCGCCCCCCTAGGCCTGCGCCCATAGGCCATGGCCTAGTGTGGCTTTATGGGTAATCCGGGCCTGTTCACCTGAGTGGTTAGGATTGCACTATCCAATGCTTGATCTGAGATGCCACTGATCTAAACAGACTCAAGTTCAACTGGATTTCTTAGGATCCATTTGTAAATATTTCAATTAAGATGGGTAATTGTATCTTTAAAAAATATTTATGAAATGTTCTTCTCTTTACCTTCTTAGATGAAATGGCCATCGTTGTTATTGGAGCATTATTCTGCAAGGGAAAAATTCAAGAGAGTTCAGAATTTATTATTTTATTTATTTATTTATTTCAATTTATACCCGCCACTCCCCAAAGGCTCGGGGCAGTTCACACTCGAAAATACACTACTAAGTACAAAGGGGTAGGTTGCTGTAAAGCTACAGACAAGGATGAACCAATACAGTATACACAAATATAGTAGTCACACAATCAATGTATTATGTACAATAACTTTCAAATAAACATCACCATTGAACCTCAAATAATGATCATATCTTGCCCTGAGTGGGCTCCTACCCCTCGCAGATTACAAGTCCAAAAGTCACCAATTAGTGTCCGTGATCAAGTAAGTTCAGGGTAGTTAAAAATGAAACTGATTGTAAAGAGCTCCAGAAAGATCTCTCGAAATTGAGTGAATGGGCAACAAAGTGGCAAATGCATTTTAACCTAAACAAGTGTAAAGTCATGCACATCGGGGCAAAGAACCCCAACTACACCTACCAATTGATGGGGTCAAAGCTTTCCGAGACAAACCAGGAAAGGGATCTTGGGGTCTTGGTGGACAGCTCAATGAAGATGTCAACCCAGTGCAGCAGCAGTGAAAAAGCAAATTCTATGCTAGGCATGATCAGGAAGGGAATCGAAAATAGGTCAGCAAATGTTGTATTGCCTCTCTACAAATCTATGGTGAGGCCACATCTGGAGTACTGTGTACAATTCTGGTCTCCGCACCTCAAGAAGGATATAACGGAACTGGAAAAGGTACAAAGAAGGGCAACAAAAACGATCCAAGGGATGGAGCAGCTCCCTTATGAAACCAGGTTGCAACGCCTTGGTCTTTTCAGCCTTGAAAGACGGCGTTTAAGAGGTGACTTGATCGAAGTGTATAAAATCATGCATGGGATAGAAAAGGTGAATAAAGAAAAAATATTTTCTTTGTCACAAAACACTAGGACTAGAGGGCACTCCCTGAAGCTCCAAGGTAGGAAAGTTAGGACTAATAAAGGGAAATATTTCTTCACCCTGAGGGTCATTGGGTCATGGAACTCACTTCCAGAGGAGGTTGTGACAGCGGTCAGCCTGGACAGCTTCAAGGCAGGATTAGACAGATTCATGGACACCAAGGGAATCAGTAGTTACTGAAAAGGACACTCAAGTGCCACCTCGGAGTTGGTTGAGGTAGGCAGGATTTCCCCGGTACTGGTTGTGGGGTCGGGAGCAGGTCAGGGTTTTGCCCTCCCTTCTGCTCGAGATCCCCGTGTACAACTGGTGGGCCACTGTGTGGTACAGAATGCTGGACTAGATGGGCTGAGGTCCGATTCAGCATGGCTCTTCTTATGTTCCTATGTTCTTAAGTTTCCAATGTCAAGAATTATAATGGTTGTAATCCAATGTAAACGTCTTTCAAAGTCAAGTAACAGGTTCCAGGTAAGTAAATCCACAGTGTTGAGGTCCAAATGGATTTAAGCCGCAGAGTATACTCAGTAAATCCACAATAGTAGTGCAACAGAAAAACACAAGGGTGTAGAAACACCAACTCATAACATGCACCAAATGGTGGTAATTGAAAAGGTGTCCTTGAAAAAGACCCCGTGGGGGTCGAAATGGGAGGGGATTCCTTTATAACGACTTCCTCGTCGGCCAACCTTATTGCCACCATTTGGTGTATGTTATGAGTTGGTGTTTCTACACCCTTGTGTTTTTCTGTTGCACTACCATTGTAGATTTACTGATTATACTCTGCGGCTTATATCCACTTGGACCTCAACACTGTGGATTTACTTACCTGGACGCTGTTACTTACCATGACTTGGAAAGACGTTTACTTTGGATTACAACCATTATAATTATTGACATTGGAAACTTACTTGATCAAGGACACTAATTGGTGACTTTTGGACTCGTAATCTGCGAGGGGTAGGAGCCCACTCAGGGCAAGATATGATCATTATTTGAGGTTCAATGGTGATGTTTCTTTGAAAGTTATTGTACATAATACATTGATTGTGTGAATACTATATTTGTGTATATACTATATTGGTTCATCCTTGTCTGTAGGTTCACACTCGAAAGACATACAAAACACTTTAAAGGTTTAAAACAAATTCAAGAAATTCAGCAACAAAAACAAGGTACAAAATACTAATGCAATTTCAGCTACATTTTAAATTGCACTTTGCCAAGATTATAACATTTTCCAATACATCCAATAATAGTTCATTTTTTCTAGAAATACTTTCTTCGCAGCTTCATAATTAGATCTTCAGCAATCATTGTCTGTGACGGCGCAAAGTTTGTCTGAGCCAAGCGCTTCTATCACTTGAGTTAAGCCCTCTGTCCAAACACTCGCGAGTCCTAGACAATTCCCAACGAACAGCTCATGAAGAACCACCTCAGGAGTGAAGATAGCCAACCGATGCCTTCAAACCACCGCTTTCTCTTTGCAACAAATCCTCGTATTCATGCTTTGAAGCTGATAGTGCACTTCATTTTATGTCAAACAGCTCATATTTAATTAGCACATAAGCAGGAGGAGGAGAATATCTGGCATTTCCTGCATACAATGCATAATAGTGCTCATGGTTTTAGATAATCAATGCCAAATGTCAGTATTAAAAATTAAGTGTTTGTCCACTTGACATTTTGTTTGCATTCAGCCTATTCAACGGGCAGACTGAGCGAGCGAGCACTTTCTTCTCACGTACGGCTTCGATGTTAAGTACGACTCAAGAAATCACAAAGCAGCATGTAGACATGATAACGGGTGTCTTATGTAAAATGGCACCCTATATTTAAGAAAAAATGCTGATAACACAAAATGGCATAAATCAGTGCTGGGCCCCATTGAATAATCATAGTAGAAAAATGAAGTTGTGGCAGACAAAGTTGAGCTGTCTTCAACTACAAGGAAATGCCAAGTAAAATAGAGGGAAATAAAGGCGACGGAGGTAAAAGGTAGACTGTGATCTACTGGTGGCCCAGTCTAGTTCTACTGTTTTCACTGTTTTCACTGTTTTATTGTGTCACTCATGCCTGATGTAAGCCGCTCCGAGCCTCCTTATTATTATTTGAAATAATAATAAATGGCTTGGCCGACTTACCGACCGAGCGGGTTGCGGTGGGGGGCATGTTCTCACCGCCATCTTGTTGGAAGAAAGGGGGTGGGGGCTTCTTCTTCCCAGAAGCCCCCTGGGTGGCGGGAAGGCTTCCCGCCACCAGCGCCGGCCGGCCAATTGGAGGGCTGGCCCCGCCCCCCCTTCAACATCAGCATACTTAAGACTGTCTGGGCTGCTCTGCTGCCACGCGGGGCCAGATTTTTCTTTTCCTCCCACCCTCCCTACTTGTATTCATTGCTTGTTTGGTTTGCACTTTGTATTGCTGTATAATCATCGTTTGCACTATGTTTATGTTTCTGTTATTATGTTCTATGTCGCAACTCTGTGTTTGGCGTGTGGCATGGGCCCTGGATCTGGTTGGCTTATCGCCCCTTGGTCGTAAGGGGGGATAATGCCCTGGCCGCCTGGGGTGCCAAGTTCCAGTTGACCGGTATTGGGCCGGTGGCACCCAGGCATGCAAGTGTCTTCGGAAATTGTGGCTGTCCTTCCCATGATCCAGGACCCATGCATGGCCGCCAACCCTTATTCCTGTTTTTAATAAATGAGTTGTGGCCTATTTTCATCCAAATTCTTGTGTTCGTGCCTCATTGGTTTTATGGCGGGAGGTGTATCACCCATACACACGCAATAATAATAATAATAATAATGATAATAATAATAATAATTCATAGGTAGATTTCGGGGTGTTGCGAAAAGAGTTCTGGGCCTGGTGATTCTGGGTCTGATCAAACAAAACATTTCATTCTTCAACAAAATTCAGGGGAACACTGGATACGATCTTTCCTTCCCACTTTCATGGTTTTGTGTCCATATTTCAGGTTGTATGCGGTGCCAACACTTGTCTTTATAAATATTTATTTATTTGTCAGGTTTCTATACCGCCCCTCTCAGCCCGAAGGCGATTCAGGACAGTTTACACAACGCAGTCTCTGCCCTCAATACAACACAAGCAAACAAACAAACAAAAAATAGAAAAAATAACCATATAACAACAAATTAACAATTAAAAACATACAATTGCAGTCTCAGCATCATGTTGAAATCAGTTTCCATCACATCGTCGTCATTCCATATATCTCATTAAACCTTTGTATTTCTTCAGCAAATGCCTGCTCAAATAGTCAGGTCTTGACTTTCTTGTGAAATGTCAGGAGGGAGGGGGCCGATCTGATGTCTCTAGGGAGAGTGTTCCAAAGCCGAGGAGCCACCACTGAAAAGACCCTGTCTCTCGTCCCCACCAATCGCGCCTGCGAAGAAGGCGGGTCCGAAAGCAGGGCCTCTCTGGATGATCTTAAACATCTTGATGGTTCATAGGGAGAGATGCGTTCTGACAGTGAAGTAGGACCCGAGCCATTTAGGGCTTTAAAGGCTAAAGCCAGCACTTTGAATTGTGCCCGGTAGCAAACTGGCAGCCAGTGGAGCTGGCACAACAGGGGAGTTGTGCGCTCTCTGAGTGCCGCTCCTGTTCTCAACCTGGCTGCTGTCCGTTGGACTAGTGGCAGCTTCCAAACAGTCTTCAAAGGCAACCCCACGTAGGGAGTGTTGCAGTAATCTATACGGGATGTAACCAGAGCATGGACCACCGTGGCCAAGCCAGACTTCTCAAGGTACGGGTGCAGCTGGCGCACAAGTTTTAACTGTGCAAATGCTCTCCTGGTCACCACCGAAACCTGGGGTTCCAGGCTCAGCGATGAGTCCAGGATCACTCCCAAACTGCGAACCTGCGTAAATAAGCTATCCATCATTCCTTTTCCATCATTCCTCCCCGTTGCAGGCCCGGGCTGCTCTGGAGAGCCAGATGCAATCTTGAAAAGAGCCACATCTGGCTCCCGAGCCGTTTGTTCCCTACCCCTGCTCTACAACATGGCCATGTAGCCCGAAAAAACCTACAACAATCCATGCTAGTTATCCTTTCTCATTTAGAGGGATGAGTGAGGGTTATTTGGGAAACAGAGAACTTATATCTCCCAAATAATCATCATCTACATAATGCAAGCTGGGAATAATCCCCTCCCCCCCCAGGATGTTCCAGAAGTTCTAGACAACATAGCTAAGGACGAGGGAAGCTGGGAGATGCAGTTCAACAACATCTGGAGGACCACATGATTACCCTGCCCGAAACAGGGTCTTTAAATGTAAAGCAGGTAACTTTGATTTATTTGAGTGCGGTAACAGGACTGCTCATCTCAATTTTATGTTTAACTACAGAGGGATCCGGAAAAATTATTGACAAGTGCCGCTCCATTCTATGGCTTTTCCTTCGTAAATTAATTGTGCATTTTGTGGTTATGGTTGATGGAAGCCTATGACTTTCCAACACCAGTAACATCTGGGTTTTTAAAAGTACAAGGGGAAAAAAGAGAAGCCAAGGCAATTTTACTTGAGAAGCCATACCTCAGCATCAGAAAGCTTTTTGGATAATGAAAAAGAATGGCAATCTGGCCAGCCGCAGCAACCGATTGCAATGATGACATAGCAAAAATATTTGCTTCTGGCAGTTGCTGCAACGGAGGGGTCGAAGGAGAAGATGTACTTATCAAAATCCTTTAATTCAGGATGACAACATAAAAATCAGTTTAACTGCGGTGTGAAAGATTTAAGCTGCTTTTCCCTTTTACTTGCAGAATTCCAGTTACGCAACAAAGAAAGTTACAGGGCTTCACGTTCGATCATGTATCAAAGACATTTCAACGTTGCCAAGCTATTTCGGATCAAAGTGTTTTGACAGAGGAAGGACATGTCTGAGGAAGACCCACCTTAAACACTTCGAGTTCTTCTAAGATGAGTTCCCCTCTTGTCGAAGTGTTACTGGGCAGGACCACAACTTTCTGCACCGTGCCATGGTCTGCAGTGAGGGGAAAACAAAAACAGAGTAAGCAATTGGGTACATTGATGTCGATAGAATCGAAATTTTATTTATTTATTTATTTATAATTTAGATTTGGTAGACTGCTCTCTCCGGAGCCCAGAGCGGTTTACAACATAAAATCAGTAAAAACATCAAAACAGATAAAAGACGTATACCCAAAGGCCCCACTCCCCACAATAACCCCGGCAAGCAACAATGTGCAGAAGCAATGCATGGCAGGACGGGATGTTGGCAGCTGGCAAATAGGAGGCATCAGTTGGGACCAAATGCCTGCCTATATAGCCAAGTCTTCACAGACTTGCGAAAAGCCAACAAGCCCCCCGTAGTGCTCGTGATCTCCTCTGGCAGAGAGTTCCAGAGGGTCGGAGCGGCCACTGTAAATGCTCTCTGCCGGGTGCTCGACAACCTACAGCTCTTAATACTAGGGACCTCTAGTAGATTAAGCCCCTCTGAGCGCAGTGATCTTCTGGGTTTGTATGGGGTAAGACGCTCCCTCAGGTACACTGGCCCCAAACCATGTAAGGCCTTGAAAGTTAGAACTAACACCTTGAAGGAGACCCGGAATTCAATGGGAAGCCAGTGCAGTGCACGCAGGAGTGGGGTCACATGCGCAGATCTTGGGGCTCCCAATAGCAGCAGGCGCTGCTGCGTTCTGCACCAGCTTAAGTTTCGATCGCCCGACAAGGGCAGGCCGATGTACAGCGCATTACAGTAATCGAGCCTCGAGATGACCGTGGCTTGGATCACCGTGGCCAGGTCACAGCGGAAGAGGTAGGGAGCCAGACGTTTCGCCTGCCGCAGATGGTAGAACGCTGAAATTGATGTTGATGAAAGTGTGACTTGGAGGTCCTTCATTCATGGGACTGCAATAGACATGCCTGGATTAACACCTTTTTGCGCCCTAGGCCACACATGGAATTACGCCCCCTTTAAGCCAATCTCTACCCTCCCCCCCACACACACCACTCAGGCCCACACTTGGCTGGCTTTCGCCATGGTGCCTCCAGAGCAGAAGAGAAAGGCGAGTAGGCACCATCCTGCCACCTCCAAGGTCCCCATTCCCACCGGCTGGAAAGCTCCGCTGTGCTCTGAAGGTCTCCTCGGGAGGCTTGGGGAGAGCGCAGCAGGTGCAAACTCGCTCCAAAGGTGCGCATGAGAGAGAGAGAGAGAGAGAGAGAGAGAGAGAGAAAGCGAGCAAGAGAGCAAGAGCAGAGAGAGAGAGAGAGAGAGAGAGAGCAAGAGAGAGAGAGAGATGTCCGCTTGGCGTGCACGCCCACAGACCGAAGGAGGATTCAGGTTGGGGTTTGTGCGGTTTTTGTTTGGCTGCTCCCGAAGGCAGGAGAGCCGGACCCTGGCCTTGATCCTTCCCTCCCTCCCGTGGCTCCCTTTGGCCAAGCAGGTCGCCCCAGTTTGGTCCGAGAGCGCAGGAGCGAGCCTGGGTTGGTGTGGTCTCGTGCTGGGGACCTGGGAGAGGTCCACCCAAGCTACGCCCTTTCTCTCCCCTCTCCCTCCCTCTCTTCCTTCTTTCATTACTTACTTTCTTTCCTCCTAGTTGCCTCATTCTCCTCCTTCTCCCCTCCCTCCCACCACCCTCTCCCGGACTCTGCCGCTTGGCTCTGGCTGCAGGAATTTACAGTCTGACACTGGGGGAGCCGGGCGAGTTGCCATGGAGACGGCTTCCCCAGGAGCCAGGAGGTCAGGCCAGCCAGAGACCCGCGGGCAAATCAATGGATCAATGTGAGGGCCACGCCACAGCCCAGAGAGCGAGAGATGGAGGGGACGGAGCAGAGACTTTGCCGGGAGAAGGAGCGAGGAGGGGCATGAGAAAGGGGGAAAGAGGGGCGCGGACCACTTTATTATTATTATTTTTTGGTCCGTGATCTGTGCCCCCCCCCCTGGCTTGCACCCCTAGGCCATGGCCTAGGTTGGCCTTATGGGTAATCCGGCCATGGCAATAGGTCAGTTTTCTTGATGGCAGTTAACAACAAAGGTATGTATGTATTAGGCATGAGAAAAATGAAATGGAAATTAAAAGGATTCGTAAGAGATTCGTATGTAATGGGACTTTTGAGCTTTTACGGATCGCTGCCGCGAACCCGGAAGTAGACTTCCTTTTACGGTCCTTGAGGCCAACAATTTGCGTTAGGATCATAATCAATTCTTAATTCTTAATTAATTAATTATTGTACTACGTACTCACTTCTCCCTTTTCTTCTCCCCCTCATTTCCTTCCCGCCTTCATTCAGCTTCTTCTTTTTCCCGCATTTCTATGGGGAACTGGAAGTGACGCTGCTGCTAGGTAGGCAATGCATTCTGGAAAGTGTAGTCCTCCATGCTTCCCCCCCTCTCCTTCTCTTCCCCGTTGCTCTGCTGCCATGCCCCATCGCAGGGGCCAGCTTCACACACACACACATGCGCACGCTTCTCCTCCTCTCTCTCCCTGCGCTCTCTCAGATGCTTCTCTTCCCCGTTGCTCTGCTGCCTTGCCCCATCGCAGGGGCCAACTTCAGCCCTCCAGGTACGTGTTTTGGACTTCAACTCCCACCATTCCTCACAGCCTCAGGCCTCTTCCTTTTCCTCTCAGCCTGGGCAAACTTGGGCCCTCGCTCCCTCAGGATCGGGGTGAGAGAGAGGCAGCGAGGAGCGAGGGGGCCCTCTTCCCTTTCGCTGCTCCCACGAATAGAATACCCCCTCCCTCCCTCCCTTCCTCCTTCCCTCCCTCCTTCCTATTTGGAGAGTCCCATCTAGAATTCAGTGTGGTTTATTCAAGTTTTGGCCTACAACTCCCAGAAATCCCAGCCAATTTACCTGCTGTTAGGGTTTCTGGGAGTTGTAGCCCAAAACCATCTGGCCTGCGCATGCTCTGGCATACGAATTACTAACAAATTTCGTTAGTACTTAAGTTACATTTCCGAAATTTTTGGAAATTTTTTTGTAAGTCTTTCTTTTACTAATCAAAAAAAATCCCCCCCCCATTTGATTTTAGAATCGCCATTTTTGGGTTCTAAAACATGCCTAGTATGTATGCATTTGGCCACTAGTCAATATATTTTCACGCATGTAAACATAACCCAGCCAAAAGAGAACACTTTAGCCACTACCATGAGCTTCAAAAATTGAATTCTAGACATTTCAAAGCTCCCCCGCCCCCAAATAGCCTCAGGGAAACAAGTTAGCAAAAGACAACAACTGAAAGAGCGCACTGTCCACATCAGAAAAACCACAACACAAATATAATAAATACTGGATGACATTTTTATGGAACATAGCAGGGGAAAATATGCCTGAGTTTTATTTTGAGGTGGTCCCTATTTCTTTCAAGTATGAGATAATTGCAACTCAGGCTCAAATATGAACGCAACCCACACAGCTCATTCAAATACACGAGGGATTGTCTGCCCTTGAGATCAAGAAAACAAAAGGAGTAGCAAAAGAAATGCTTAAAAATAAGCCTGTTCTCTCGCTCGCTGGGATGGAGAAAGACTGCCTCCATCTAATTGCAAGGTACTTCTCTCATCCCTATTATCATCTTGTCAAACTCTTTTTGTGTTCCTTTCAGAATGGCTTGCTTGTCTCTTCCCGCCCAGAAACCCCTCAAATTCACATTGTCATTTTACTTCAGGTGAAACATGGGGCTCATTTAGAGACTTATTCAAAGCCTAGTTTGTTTCAGAACTATTTTATATGAAACCATGAGAGCTTTCATTACAATAAGCAAAATGTCTTAGCAGGGAAAAATATCCTGCACGACTTACCGGGCAAGGAGGTTGTGGCGGCTTGCACACCCCACCCGCCATCCTCTCATCAGGGGTTTTCCTTCCCAGGAGCCCCCGCACCCTGAGCCAGGCCCGGACCAATACCTTTTGGCGCCCTCAGCCACAGTTCAAAATTACGCCCCCCCCCATTGGCTGCCGCTGCCGCGCCAGTCCTCCTGCTTCTGCTAAGGCATAGCAGAAGCAGGAAAAGCTAGCGTGGCGGCCACAGCCAATCGGGGATGCCCGAGGCGGTGCTTAGCAGCTAAGCACCACCTCGGGCACCCCATTGGCTGCCGCCACTGTGCTAGCTTTGCTTCTGCTATGCCTTAGCAGAAGCAGGAAAAGATACTGTGGCGGCGGCGGCAGCCAATCGGGGGCGCCCGAGGCGGTGCTTAGCTGCTAAGCGCCGCCCCGGGCAACCCCCATTGGCTGCCGCCACCGCGCTAGCTTTTCCTGCTTCTGCTAAGGCATAGCAGAAGCAGGAAAAGCTAGTGCGGTGGTGGCAGCCAATCGGGGCTCTTTACGACATGTGCAGCAGCTGCGCAATGGTAGCTCCCTGGCGCGGAGGTGGGAGGGTCGCTTCTGGGTTCTTCTTTTACATGGGCTGGAATCACTGGGAGGCGGAACTTCCGCGGCCGCGAGACTACATTACCCAGAAGTCTCATGGTACCGCGGCGCAGGCAATAAAATAGTATTAAAATAAAATATTTATTTTTCACCCGTGATTTCTGCACCCTCCTCGAGTTACACCCCTAGGCTGTGGCCTAGTGTGGCCTTATGGATAATCCGGCCATACCCTGAGCGCTTTGGCATGCTCTCCCGGCAGCCAATCAGGGGCTCTCTCCAGCCTGTGCCCTGATCGGCTGCCCACAGGCCCCACTACATTCCGCCAGTGTGGACAAAAGCAGGGGCAGACCAGCACTGGGGGCCAGACACCTCTCAGCTGTCCTCTCCCTCCCACTTTGAAATTGTATCATTGTATGCAGTTATTGTTCTATCTCTTAGCATATTCTCTCATCACAACTTGTGGGCATGTGGCCCTGGATCTGGTTGGTGTACCTCCCCCCTTTATTGGTGGGGAAGGTGGCACAACATAAGAGACAGAGAGAGAGTTATAAAAATACACACACTAAACAAATAGAATATTTTTACACTATGCTTAGTAGTAATAAGATGCCACATCACATGAGGATGTATATATGTATTTATGAATTCATTTATTTATTATTTTGAGATTTATTCATCGCCCATCCCAGGTGGCTCTGGGCGGTTTACAATAAAACACGCAGCTAAATATCTAAAACATTTAAACAATTTAAACAATCTAAGCAGTTCCTCAGCCGAACACCCTCTCAAACAGTCACGTTTTACAAGCCGTGCGAAAATCTTTTAAATCACAGGTAGCTCTGATGTAGGGAGGGAGGGCGTTCCAGAGTGATGGAGCGATCACTGAAAAAGCTCTATGCCGGGTTGATGTCAGATGGGCTTCCTTAGGGCCAGGGATCTGTAATAAGTTCTGATGGTCTGAGCACATTGATCTCCAGGATCGACAGGGAGAAAGGTGTTCCCGTAGGTAAGCTCGCCCCTGGCCATACAAGGCCTTGAAGGTTAGTACCGGCACCTTGTGGGTAATCCGGAACTTGACTGGAAGCCAGTGCAATCTGTATAGAGCAGGTGTTATATCATTCCTCACGGGGATTCCCGTGAGGAGTCTGGCCACCACATTCTGCACCAGTCGAAGTCTCCGGGTCACCAACAAGGGAAGACCAACATAAAAGGCATTACAGCAGTCAATTCTTGACATTACCGTAGCATGAACTGCTGTGGCCAGATCATCCTCGGATAGGTAAGGCACCAGCTACCTAGCCTGCCGAAGATGGAAAAAGGCCTACTTGCTGATGGCGGAGACCAGGGCCTCCGTTGTCAGTAACAGGTCAAAAATGACACCAAGGCTTTTGACGGTGGCATATGGAAGAAGAGGCTCACTGTCTAAGGTAGATAACTGGACATCATCCAATCCAGGGCGACCCAGCCACAAGATCTCCGTCTTTGCCGTATTCACCCTCAGTCTACTGGAACTCAGCCAACCAGTTACGGCCTCAAGGCAGGATGTGAGATTATCGGGAACCGAGTCCGGCCAGCCATCCATCCGCTGAAGAAGCTGGGTGTCATCAGCATACAGGTAACACTCCATCCCATAACATATAGATGTTAAATTACAATGGAGATAAAATGGCCCCCTGAGGGACCCCACACATAAGTGGTGATTTCTCAGAGGCCATCCCATTCCATTCCACTCATTGCCAATGGTTTCGGAGAAAAGAGCCCACTCAGGTAAGGGCAGACCCTCAAACCCCAGAAGCGGCGAGGCGGTGGGTCAGAAGATCGTAATCAACTGTATCAAAGGCAGCCGTAAGATCTAATAATACAAGCAGTGCCCATCCACCTTGATCCAGCTGGTGTCGGAATTGATCCGAGATGGCAACCAGCACAGTCTCGGTCCCATGTCCAGAATGGAAGCCGGACTGGTAAGGGTCCGGCTAGGCTGTGTCACCTAAGAATTTCTGGTCTGCTACCGTCCTCTCAACCACCTTGCCCAGGAACGAAAGATTTGGAACCGGGCGATAATTGGAGTGAACCGAAGGATCTACAGTAAACCCGACTTTTTCAGTAATAGGAGGACTAGGGTTGCCATATGTCCCTTATTCTAAGGGACGTTCCTTATTTTGGCCCTAAAATTTGTGTCCCTTATTTTCAGGCCCTGTCCCTTATTATTGACTAGCAGGACAGGACTGGGCGGGGTTGACCAGAGGAAGGTGCGCGCTGCGGTTTCCACGGCAATGCCTGCCCGGGGATTCCAACTCTCAGGGCAGCCTGCGTCCCCGTTGGAAGGAAGAGGCGATACAGGACTTTTTCAAAGTACAGTAGACTAATTAACCGTTACCCAAGGGGAATGTTGGATCATGTTGGATAAAGATAGTTTGGGGTTGCTTGAGAGTTACTCTTAAAATAGGCCTAGCTGTGCATCCCAATACTATACAATGCTGTGTATCCCATACTATACTATACCATTAACTATTGACATAATAAT
This sequence comes from Anolis apletophallus, assembly GCA_030556195.1. Lineage (NCBI taxonomy): Eukaryota > Metazoa > Chordata > Lepidosauria > Squamata > Anolidae > Anolis > Anolis apletophallus. The sequence continues at coordinate 553,051 of JARBWK010000012.1, forward strand.
AATGAAGATGTACTGTCTTATAAAATTTATTTTATTTTAATGTTTAGACAGGGCACTTTTAAAGTCAGCAAAGTCAAGGACTAAATACAGAGGGAGAAAATATGGTAGATGTAATAATGTTATTTCTGCATGACAAAACATGCAGAAACATACCACGTCCTGTTAAGAGGGTGTAAGTCAGCTTCTTTTGTGAGTTTCAATCATTATCTTATTCTGTTAATAAAACTATTTATACCTAATGTTTGAGTTTCTAGTTTTTATGAAGTGTCCCTTATTTTTGTGAAAAATCCCGTAAATGTCCCTTATTTCTTATATCAAAAAATGGCAACCCTAGGGAGGACCACTGCCTCTTTCAGCCTATCTGGAAAAACTCCTTACTCAAGGGAGCCATTAACAATATCCATCAGAGGGCCTCGTAACCCCTCTCAGCAGGCCTTGACCAACCAGGAGAGGCACGGATCAAGGGAGCAAGTGGTTGACTTCACTCCGGTCAGAATCTTGTCAACAGCCTCTGTATCCAGCGTGGCCAACTGTCTGAGGGCAGGTCCAGCAAGTGACCGTGGGTTTTTAAGCTCGGCCACTGTATCTAAGGCAGCGGGGAGATCTTACCCAAATGTACAAGCCTAGCACAGATTTGTTCAAGTTGAGCAATGAGTTTAAACACAGACTTTAGCTCGGAATGTAATTCATGACACCACAGAATGGGTGCAAGAATGAGGTCAAAAACGTATTGACCGATTCATAAGTAAAATTCTGTATGAAGTCAGGGGAGAGATTAGACATGCTACGATGGTAAAGAGAAGACAGGGGGCTTCTGGCATGTCTACAAAGAAAACACAGCAATTGCACGGCTCCCGAATCACTCAGTGCTTTTGTTTTTGTATTGGTTTAGGAAATGCACCATAATTAACTCTTGTCTAGCACTCCCATCGGCTTTGGGATGGATTAATAATTGAACATTTTCACCTGAAAGGCTCCCTGAAGCAAAAGGTTTGTGCAGCCGGCCATCATCTCTGCGGGGCGCTTGAAGGTATTGGGATGGAGGAGGGAATAATATACACTAATTGTGACATCATTATCATTCAGAAACCAGGCAGCCTATCACATAATTGTCTGCTTATAGGTTTTACTTCACTAGGTGAAAATGCAAAAGGACCAGCAAAATAACAATAAAGCTTAATATCAAGATACAATATCTATGTTTTTTTTCAACTTAAATGTCTTTATATTGTTGTTTTATATATCAGAGTAATACTCACGGACCCAAAATAAACATCAATAACAATTTCGCCAGATCTTCATAGTTACAGTCCAATATTCGGTTTAACACAAATATTCACCAAAAGTCCAATATTTCATAGTAGATAACAGGGTAGGAGCCGGCTCCTACATTGATTTGATTGGCTCCACTCCGGATTATCTTTACATTATTGGGATTATACCCTGTTATCTACTATGAAATATTGGACTTTTGCTGAATATTTGTGTTAAGTTGTATCTTGATATTAAGCTTTATTGTTATTTTGCTGGTCCTTTTGCATTTTCATGTTCTGAGGTAGTAACGGCACTTCTTTGAATTACTTATTTACTTCACTAGGTCCATAGTTACCGACTGGTTAGTACATAGCAAATATGTGTAGCTGCTGCGAGATTGGCACAACCACCTAGGATCATGGGGGGCAGGTTGCGTTTATTAAATAGTATGTACAAAAATGACAGATTTGATTGTGTGTTTTTACTACATGTGTCGGATAAAACCCCCAGCTTTTAATTATAATTCGTCGCCAACTTGACAGAGGTGGATCGGTACAATTGGTACGCTTGGATCTTACGGTAAATTATGATCTGATGATCCAATGACTACCAACATCTGGAATCCAGGGCCAGGCCTTACAGTGGTTTAATTCATTCCTCTGAGGTCGTAACCAACGGTTGGAGCGGTCGGGCCAAGTATCTGAAAGATCCCCTCTTCTCTGCGGAGTACCTCAAGGTGCCATCCTTTCACCGGTACTATTTAACATCTACATCCAACCACTTGCCAGTTTAGTGCGGAGCTTTGGTTTGGAATGCTTCCAATATCCTGATGACACTCAGCTTCTTCTTCTTCTTCGCCTAGAACCTGGGATAACGTCAATACCGGATAATTTCACCCAGTGTCTCGGGGCCGTAACAAGATGGCTGCGCACGAACAAATTGAAGGTAAGCCCAGTTAAAACGGAGATGCTATGGCCTGGTCGACCATTAGAATCAGCCTGTCCATTGCCCACCTTCGATGGAGAACTTCTAACTCCTTCCACTAAGGTGAAAAGCCTTGGTGTTATATTGGACTCTCAATTGATGATGGAGGCTCAGGCAACCGCCATTAGCAAGCTGGTCTTTTTCCACCTTCGCCAGGCAAGGCAACTGGCGCCCTACCTACCAACAGAGGCGTTGGCAACAGTAATCCATGTCACTGTTACTTAGAGGCTGGATTACTGTAATGCATTGTACGTTGGCCTCCCTTCATCAGTGACCTGGGAGAGCCAAGTTGTCCAAAATGCGGCTGCCAGATTACTCCCGAAAACACCCATGAGACATCATAGAACGCCGACCTTACAACATCTGCACTGGCTCCCAATTGAATATCGGGCTTCTTACAAGACACTGGTGCTGACCTTCAGGGCCCTTCATGGACAGGGACCGCTATACCTTAGGGCACTGTTTCCCAACCTTTTTGGAGCCGTGGCACACTTTTTACATTTGCAAAATCCTGGGGCACACCACCAACCAAAATGACACAAAATGACACTCAAAGTAAAAGGTCTTTAAATAATGGCACACTCACAGTCATTAACAAGAGGAATTGAGCTTTATTCATATGGCAGAGCAAAGAGGAATCTTTTAAATGTATCCCTTATACTCAGGCCCATCCCCTCTGCTGTGTGAAACCTGGCCAAGCCTGCTCTGGCTGAGGCCTGACACAGTAATACATAGTTAGTATGTTTTTAAAATGTATTTATACACTCAGAGGGAAACCTGGGCCTGTTTCAATGAACTCAACACAGATATCCTGGCAGGAATGGCAGAAACACACACACTTCCCACACAGAACTCCCATCACCAAGAGAAAATACTATAAGAGCTTGGTGGGCATTGACCTTGGGTTTTGGAGTAGTAGTTCACCTATATCCAGAGAGCACTGTGGACTCAAACAATGTTGGATCAGGACCAAACTTGGCATGAATACTCAATATGCCCAAATATGAACGCAGATGGAGTTCAGGGGAAATAGACCTTGACATTTGGGAGTTGTAGTTGCTGGGATTTATAGTTCCCCTACAATCAAAGCACATTCTGAACCCCACCAATGACAGAACTGGGCCAAACTTCCCACACAGAACCCCCAGGAGCAAGAGGAGGCCTCTGCTTGGGGAAAGGGAGGCGGGTCTTCCCAATGCATGGAGAGGGAGAGACCAAGTAGACAACGGGTGGGGAGGGGGGTGTTTGTAATTTTGTGCCTTTATTGAGGTAGGTTTCTTAGGGTTTTTATACTTCAACACACTAGACTCCCCCCCCCCCCCCCTTCCTGGAGGCTCCAATTTCCCACGGCACACCGGATGATCGCTCATGGCACACTAGTGTGCCCCGGCACACTGGTTGGGAAACACTGCCTTAGGGAGTGTCTTTCACCCCTTCATTATAAGAGACCACCGTGACCAGCTCAAGAGAACCTTCTCTACATTCCGGGCCCCAGGGAGGTACACCTAGAGTCCACAAAGTGTAGGGCCTTCTCGATCTCTGCCCCAATCTTGTGGAACTCTCTACCACCAGAATTAAGAGCCATGCCTGACCTATGGTCATTTATGCAAACACTCAAGACATGGCTCTTTGGTAAAGCTTTTAATGTGTAACTATTTTAGCTGTAATTGTATATTCTGTTTTTAGTGTGTAAGTCACTCGGAGCACTCTGGTGGAGGGTGACTCATCAAGTAATAAACTGATTGACTGATTGAATTCAGGAAATACATACATGCGTATGTCACTGAAAGCTGCCCATCCATCATGTTAAAAAAGAAACTACAAGTGTGATCCCAGGGAAATAGTTGTTCTCTAACAAAGACTTGTCTTCTCTTGAAAGGAGCTTTGAGGGGTTTTCTACACGTAGGAGGAATATCTATGGCCCACCACTTGCTCGGCTGGTGCGCAGCTTTGGGCTGGAGTGCCACCAATACACGGATGACACCCAGCTCATTCTGGGGATGGAAGGCCGGCCCAACTCCGTACCCAATAATTTTCATCGCTGCCTTGAGGCCGTTACTGGATGGCTGCGAGCCAGTAGGTTGAAGGTGAATCCGGCTAAGACGGAGATCCTGTGGCTGGGTCGTCCGGGTACGGGAGAGATCCAGCTCCCAACCCTGGACGGGGCGACGCTTCGCCTGTCTTCATCTGTCAAAAGTCTGGGAGTCACACTGGACTCCCAACTGTCGATGGAGAAGCATATCTCCATCGTCAGCGGAGTAGCCTTCCACCACCTCCGGTAGGCGAGGAAGCTGGCTCCCTACCTGTCCCGCTACAACCTAGCCACAGTGGTCCAAGCCACGGTCATCTCAAGATTGGACTACTGTAATGCTCTTTACATTGGCCTTCTTTTGTCGGTGATCCGGAAGCTTAAGCTGGTGCGGAACGCTGCAGCTCGGCTCATGGCAGGCCTTCCATCTCGCTGCCACATTACGCCTGTTCTGCGCGAACTGCACTGGCTTCCAATAGAGCACCGGATCACCTTCAAGGCATTGGTGTTAACGTTTAAGGCCTTGAATGGTCTGGGGTCAGTGTACTTAAGGGACCGCCTCTCCCAATACAGTCCCCCAAGACCACTGAGATCTGAGTCCTTGAACCTCCTGGTGGAACCGAGCTGCCAATCCCCCCACCTGTCATCAACGCGACCCCAGCTCTGGCTCTTCCCCTCAATCCGACATATCAATCTATACAGTAAGACAGCAACACATCATAAAACCACGAAAGATAAAAGTTATTTATAATGCAATTCGACAGTAGCAGTAAACAATTATCAAATATCCGGGGACAGCAACACATTAAAACCACGAAAGTCAAAACTTGCAAGCCTGAACGAGAAACAGTTTTGCAAGCCCTTCAGTCAAAAGCAAGCCTGAACAACCCCAGGCCGCCCAATATCTTTTGTAGGCCGTGAGAGTTATCTTGATATGTATGTGTTTGTATAATTTTAACCTGTGTAATTTTAATGTGTGGACTCTGGTCCGTTGTTTTTATAGTGTTTTTATGGTTTTAGCTCATGTAAGTCGCCCCGAGCCTATCGGAAGGGGTGACCAACAAATCGAAATAAATAAATAAAGAGGCAGTTCTTCACCTTCAGTCCAGAATAGTACAGTCCTATAAAATCCAAACCCAAGATTTATCTGCCTAGATCAGTCCAGAAGCTAAATGGAAAAAGGTTTTTTTTTTCCTGAACCTGGCATGGAAACATGCTACTTTGAAGAATGACTCATGGTGACAAACATGACAGGCAACATTTCAATCCGTCTTCTGTGCCTAGACATATTGCTGAGCTTAAATGCCACCGTTCTGCCAAGTGTCATCTGCCATCGCCAAAGGCACAATGGAGCCTGCGGCAGCAATTCTCAACCTTGCCAGTGCTGTGTGATGCCACTCCTCTCCCTCCCTCCTTCCTTCCTCTCCTGTTTACTTTTGCCAGGAGGAAAACAACATAATCTTTTAATTAGACCATCTTACCCATTCCAACTTTCTCTGCTGACTGACATCTTCAGCAAATGCTTTCCAGGCACAATGTTTGAAAAAAAATATCCTTGAAACCCATTAAAAATAACACATGTTCACTAGTTATTGTATGTTATCAGGGCATCTTATATATATAAAGGAAGAGTCGTCATGGAACGACCGTCCCAAACAGAGAAATCTTACAATGCAGAGACACCAAACTTGCCAACAGAAATAGGCCTCAAGCAAGGTACGTTTGTAGCAAAGAAACTTTCACCCCCAAAACCTAAAAGGCCCCCAAAACAACGAGTAAAAAAACCCTACATTTCCCAGCATCCTCCAGGGCTGCCAACGACTCTCCCAGCCTCTACATTCTGACAACATGATTGGCTGCAAATAAGGGCGGATTTGCATAACTCCTGTACTGGCCAGCCAACATGAACATTCCGACCCATAATAAACTGTCAGAGGAGGATAAGGCAAAAGGGCTGAGGCACAAACACAAACACCCAAATCACTTCCCACAGAAAATTTACACCCCTACAAATCACAGACCACACCCAAAATTGGCAGTAAGGCTTCATTACCTTAATTTCCCTGACTAGGCCTCACTTAATGGAATGCTGTTTACGCTCTGAATTGACAGTAAGGCTTCATTAACTTGATTCTCCCGACCACGCCTCAGCTCATTGGACATTGTGTATGGCCTGAATTGACAGTAAGGCTTCATTAACTTACTGTCCCTGACTAGGCCTCAGCTCATGGGACATTGTTATGGCCTGAATTTACAGTAACCTGCCTTGCCACACAGAGCCCCTATGACCCACGCTACATTCTACTACAGTTTGGAGGAGGGTGGACCATGGATTATGGGACTTGAAGTACCTCCATGGATAATGGGATTTGTAGTACTTCAAAACCCATCATTCCCCACAGACCACTGTGTCCCAGAACCAAGACCGATACAGACCAAACTTGGCAAACAATGCCCCCCATGACCCACACTCCATCCGACTGCAGATTAGAGGAGGACACACCATGGATAATGGGATTTCAAGTACCTCCACTCACTTCCAAAGTACCCCACCCACACACGCATCAACCATCAACACAGCAGACGGAAAGACAAAAAACATTGTATATCCACAAGCTATGCAGAACGCCAGCAACACCACACAACAACAACTCCACAGGACTCCAACATCCCACCCACAAGAACAACCCACAACAACACAGCCATGACCCCAACAACACCATAACTAACAACCCCAACCCTTACATACTCAGACTTCCTCGCATCTCCAAAATAGGGCACAGCAACGCGTGCCGGGTACAGCTAGTTTTACATATAGGCAAAGTAAAGGGAGAAAAGGATCCTACTTGATACATTTGCATTATTGTTAATTTTATTTATACCCCGCCACCATCTCCCCAAGGGGACTCGGGGCAGCCTACATGAGGCCAAGCCCAATAACACATAACAAATATTCTTCCCATCCCTAAATAAATAAAGGTAGGCATGCTTTTCTTACCTGTTCCAAGAAACAAAACATGGTATCTTCCATCAGCGGCACTGACACGGTCGACAGCTATCTTTGTATATTTGTAATCGGTGCCTGTTCGAATGATCAGAGGCCTCTTGTGGATTGGGTAAATAGGATTGAACATTAGGGGATGATTCCTGATAAAAGTCACCACGTCATCTGGAAACTCCTTAGTTGTCCGTATGTTGGGTGTGAAGGCTCCGCCAGGACACTGCAGAAAAGACAGGCAGTCCTCAGCAATCACACCAAACAGTGTTCTGTTCTTTTGGTCGAGTCTGGCAAAGGTATTTTCCAAAAGCCCAATTCCAAGATGAGAGTAAATGCAAAGACACGTGTCACCACAACCAAGGCTAAGATGTCCATAAATGGCAATATCAGAGTCATACAAATTGTATAAGAGTAATACATTTTGTTTGAACATTCTGATTGCCAATCTCTTTCTCTATATATACTGTATATAAAGAGACATGGCATGCTTAGGGGCTTATAGACAAAGAAACCGCGGAACCCAGAAACACCAAATCAGGCCACAAAACCCCTAACCAAACGAGGTATGTTTAGCACCCGGAAAAATCCCAAAAAACTCAAACAAAACACCCTAAAACACCAAAAACCCAGGGGAACTACAATTCCCATGATCCCCTGCGCCAAAGACAGACAGCGCATGTGCAGAAATACTGCGCACACATACTGGGCCCCTCTCCCCCACCCCACCAAAACAGCACCTCCGTTGCCAGTCCTCGGCCAGGTGTGTCCCCGCGAAAAGAGTCCCAAACAGGCAGGTAGAGAGGGAGGCCAAGGGGCCACGGAGAAAGGTGTGAAGAAAGGAGGAAGGGAAAAAGGGAAGGAACGAAAGAGGGAGAAGGGGGAGAAAGGTAAGAGAGGAGGAGGAAGGGAAAGCAGGAAGGAAGAAAAGAAGGAAAGAGATAACCAGAGAAGGAAGAAGAGACAGTAGACAGGAGATAAAAACAAAAGGCATGACAGAGGAAAAGAAGGATGGAAGGCGAACAGACAGGAAGGAAAGAAGAAAGGAGGGAGGGAAAAGGCAAAGGAATGAAAGAGGGAAGGGGGGAGAAAGGTAAGAGAGGAGGGAGGGAAAGAAGGTAGCACGGAAGGAAGGAAAAAAGTACCACAGGAAGGAAGAAGAGACTACACAGCAAACACAAAGGCAATAAAGGGCTATAAAGGACAGTGAAGCTGGTGAGGGAAGGAGAAAAATTAAGGAAATAAAGGGAGGAAGGGAACTGAGGGAGGGAAAGAAAGGGAAGGAGGAGTGATAGAGAAAAGGAAAGACTAGGGGGAAAGGAGGGAAAGGAAAGACGGAAGGAAGGAGAAAAGAGAAGGAAAGAACTGAAGGATGAGGGAGACAGGGGGGAGAGCAAGAACGAAAGGCAAGAAGGGGTGTTGCTGTTGTTCTTTGCCACAGCAACGCGTGGCCGGGTACAGCTAGTAGCTAATATAATTATAGATTCCCCAAATAAGGAATAAAGGAAGGGATGGTGGAAGGGAACATCAACGAGTGCATCAACTTGTTTCCTTTTAAGAATATGTAAAGCTTTGGACCTCCGTTGCCTCCGTCTCAAGCCCAGAGTCTGTTTCAGCTTGTCAGGTGGCGCAGAACTTTAAATGGCTCATTTCCCTATAGCAGCTCCCTTCCCAAACTGATTTAATACCCCTGACAATAATGTTCTTTTGCTTTGGCCTGTGTGGCCCTTCCTAAGATGGGTCTTTTAGCGTCAATAATTTATTTATTATTATTTATTTATTATTCAATCTTATATTCCGCTCCTCCCTGCAGGCTTGGGGCGGATTACAGCATGTAAAGCATACAATAAAACATACAGTAAAAACATACAATAAAACATACAGAAAAACATGGTACATGACCATGATATCAACAGGATTGTGGTTCTTGACTCAGGCGTACGTACGCCGGTTATTTGGGTTTAGCCAAAAGCCAACCTGAAAAGAGCAGTCTTACACGCCCTTCGAAAGGGGATAAGTTCTGGGATCAACCGAATGTGACCGGGAAGCGAATTCCAGAGCGCAAGAGCCGCAGCAGAAAAGGCTCGCTGTCTCGTACTGGACAAATGGCAGGAGCGGGACGGTGGAATAACCAACAAATTCTGCTCTTCCGAGCGTAGCGATCTCGGGGGAACATACGGGGTAAGGCGGTCCCTTAGGTACACAGGCCCTAGACCGTGTAAGGCCTTAAAGGTTAAAACCAATACCTTGAAGGCAATTCGGTACTCGATGGGAAGCCAGTGCAGTTGCCGGAGGATGGGAGTGATGTGCTCCCTCACTGGTGCTCCCACCAGCAAGCGAGCAGCGGCATTCTGCACTAGCTTGAGTTTCCGGATTGTCGACAAGGGAAGGCCGACATAGAGGGCGTTACAGTAGTCCAGCCTCGAGATGACCGTCGCTTGGATCACCGTGGCCAGGTCGTCCCTGGACAGGTAGGGGGCCAGTCGCCTAGTCTGTCGTAGATGGAAGAACGACGTTTTGCTAACCATGGAGACCTGGGTCTCCATGGATAGCAAAGGGTCCAATTGGACACCTAAGCTCTTAACAAGGGATAACGGGCTAAGTTGCTCGCCATCCAGGGTAGGCAACCGGCACTCATCCAGCCCAGGGCGACCGGGCCACAAGATCTCCGTCTTCGACGGATTCACCTTCAGTCATAAAAATTAAACCATAAAAATTAAAAGTGTTCTATCTATTCATTCTCCTCTAACAAAGCACATCCCACAATGCTAGAGTCCAGTAGTAAAGATTTATTTAAAAATTTCAGTATTCTCGTGATAAGGCATGGAGGACTGGCTTTAAATGCCAAGAGGTTCATGGGCTTAGACTTGTGGCTTCGTCCTCGAGAATCCTATAAACATGTAACTCACACTGTTTCTAAGGTCTGTTTATTTGGTGTGTTAAAAGTATTCTTATCCCATTCCAAGCTTGACCAAGGTGGGTCTGCGCTGCTTGTGTTATTGGACCTCACAGCAGCGTTTGATACAGTTGATTATGATCTTTTGACGCAACGCCTTGCCGTGGCCGGAGTGAGGGGGACAGCTCTAGATTGGCTGTCCTCCTTTCTCCACAATCGAAAGCAGCGAGTGCATAGGGGTGGGTTGGCTTCCGGGGGATCCCCTTTGCTTTGTGGGGTCCCTCAGGGAGCCATCCTATCTCCTCTGTTATTTAACATCTACATGCGACTGCTTGCTCAGCTGGTGCGTAGCTTTGGGCTTGATGACACTCAGCTCATTCTGAGGATGGAAGGCCGATCGGACTCCGCACCCGATAATTTCCATCTTTGCCTTGAAGCAGTTACTGGATGGCTGCGAGCCAGCAGGTTGAAGGTGAATCCAGCGAAGATGGAGATCCTTTGGCTGGGCCATCCGGGCGGTAGGGAAATCCAACTACCGACCCTGGATGGCGAGGCATTATGCCCGTCATCATCAGTAAAAAGCCTGGGTGTCCATTTGGACCCTCTGCTGTCAATGGAGACCCAAGTCTCCAGTGTCAGCAGAATTGCATTCTTCCATCTGCGACGATATCCGCTGCCAACTAGACAAGGGAGGCTCAGTAGTTCTGGTATTGCTGGACCTTACCGCCGCATTCGACACGGTGGACCATGATCTGCTGATACGACAACTTGCCGCCATAGGGATACAAGGAACAGCTTTAGCTTGGCTTAGCTCCTTCCTGCACGGACGTAGCCAGCGAGTTGAATGGCTAGGCCAAACATCTAGGAAATCTCTCCTCGAGTGCGGAGTGCCCCAAGGCGCCATATTATCACCAACGTTGTTTAACATCTATGTTCGGCCGTTGGCTGGTATAGCCCGGAGCTTCGGCCTAGGGTGCTACCAATATGCCGATGACACCCAGCTCCTACTGAAACTGGAGCCTGGCGCAACTTCGGTGCCCGAAAACTTCACTCGAGGCCTAGAAGCAGTGACAAAATGGCTCCGCGCCCACAAACTTAAAATAAATCCATCAAAGACGGAGATCTTATGGCTGGGCCGCCCAGAACCACCTTTCTCGCTGCCCCCCCGCTGATTCCGTCCCCCTCAGTAAAAAGCCTTGGTGTTATCCTGGACTCCAAATTGTCGATGGAGGCCCAGGTTGCCTCCATGAGCAAAAGGGCCTTCTTCCACCTGCGCCAAGCGAGACAATTGGCGCCCTATCTTCCGACGGAAGCGCTACCTACAGTAATCCATGCCACGGTTACATCAAGGCTGGATTACTGTAACGCTTCGTATGTAGGTCTACCCCGGTCACTAACCCGCAGGCTCCAGATTGTGTAGAACGCGGCCGCCAGGCTTCTCACAGGAACATCAATGAGATGCCACATTACACCATCTCTGCAGCGCCTGCACTGGCTGCCCATTGAGTATAGAGCCTCACACAAGACCTTGACCTTGGCTTTCAAAGCCCTACATACCTAAAAGACCGCTTGTTGATGCCTGATTACTCAAGGACCCCGCGGCCAGCAAACAAGAAACTTCTTCACGTACCAGGCTTGGAAGAGGCCCACCTGGAGGCCACAAGATGGAGATCGTTCTCCGTTGTGGCCCCGTTCTTTGGAACTCGATGCCACCGACCAGAGAGCCTCCTCGACCTGCCCCAGTTCCTGACCGCTCTGAAGACCTGGCTATTTAGGAAAGCCCATGGTTAATGCAGAACCAGGAACTCAAATACCGAGCCTGGCCCCTGCATTTCACCACTGAATATTTTAATCTAGTTTTAAATACTCTATTTTAATTGTGGAATTTGTTGTGTGTAAGTCGCCCGGAGCACTAACGTGGAGGGCGACTCAGAAATAATAAAGTCAGTCAGTCAGTCAGTCAGACAGGTGAAGCGTCTGGCCCCCTATCTCTCACGGAACGACCTAGCCACGGTAATCCAAGCCACGGTCATCTCAAGACTTGACTACTGTAACGCTCTTTACATTGGCCTACCCTTGTCCGTGATCCAGAGATTGAAGCTAGTGCAGAATGCTGCAGCCCGGCTGCTTGTGGGGGAACCTACGAGCTGCCGTATAACACCTATACTGCAGAACCTGCACTGGCTACCGATTGAGTGCTGGATCAGTTTCAAGGTGTTAGTTCTTACTTTCAAGGCCTTGTATGGTCTGGGGCCAGTGTACCTTCGGGATCGCCTGATTCCATATAACCCCCCGAGATCACTTCGTTCCAAGGATCAGAACCTCTTTGACGTCCCTAGCGTGAAGGCCTTCCACTTGACCTCGACAAGGCGCAGGGCTTTCTCCATCATTGCCCCTGTATTGTGGAATAGGTTACCACCAGAAACGCGGGCTCTGCAAAGCTTAGCTTCCTTCCACAGAGCCTGCAAAACGCACTTGTTTAGACAGGCCTTCGAATGCTCGTGATCTAACTGTGTTTTATTATTGCCCTATTGTTATATTTTTACTGTACGTTTTATTCATTATCTGCTCTCCTCGAGCCATGTTGTAAACTGCTCCGAGCCATTGGGAGTGGCGGTCTACAAATCCAAATAAATAAATACATAAAAAATAAAATAAAATAACATCAGACTGAATTGAACTTCAGCCGAATACTCTTTGCAATACAGCATAAAAGGGAAAAAGTGAGGTGATATTTTTTTTCTTGCAGACACATAAAATAGTACATGCACACACACACACACACACACACACAAGGTATTCTGTTAGTTTTGAAAGACATAGAAACAGACTAAAAGTCAAGAATCCTGCACTTTGTGGCCATGCCTTCAGAAGGAGGTCATGCTCGGAGGAGAAGAAAACATTCCCCTATTTGCTCAACTCAGCGCACTGTGTTCTTTCACGAATTACAAGACCAGCATTCATCTCTAACAAAAGCATGTGGGCATGCCCAAGGCAAACTGAAACAGAAGGAAATATTACTGTGTTGCACTTTAAATGTATTTCTCTATTTAGATTGGCTTCTCTTAACTGGCAGGAAGGAACGTACTGCTCTCGAGCCAGGCACCCCCCTTTCTGTATCTCTGCGTTTCATTTTTTTTTCTGCCTAAGTGGATTATTTCGCATTTGTTTCTGTTGAACTCAATTTTGTTTAGTTTTGGCCAATCATCTCTCGACTCTGTTAAGATCGTTTTGAATTCTGCTCCTGTCTTCTGGAGTATTGGCTCTCCCTCCCAATTTGGTCCCGTCTGCAAACTTGATGACCATGCCTTCTCACCCTTCGTCTAAAGATCTTGAACAGGACCGGGATGCCCAGGAGGGAACCCTGCGGGACTCCGCTCCTCACTTCTTTCCATGATTAAGACGAAGCATTGGTGAGCACCCTCTGGGTTTGCTCGCTTAACCAATCACAGATCCCCCTAACCATAGTTTAAATCGCCCTTGTGCTCCATGAGCTAAATGCCTGCCTAAGTGAAAAGGCATTTGGCCTGCTGGCAGGATGAGAGGCAAAAGCCATTTCTGTTTTTGTTGTGAAGTGTATGGTTTTCTAGGTTTTCTTTGTTTTTTGTTTTTGTTTTGTATTGCTGATTTTGCTGCATTCAAAGGGTGGGAAATGACCTTACTCCACCTTTATAATAATAATAATAATAATAATAATAATAATACTTTATTTATAACCCGCATCCATGTAGAGTGGGTCATGAGGGCTCTGTGTGCCAGATTTGGTCATTGAATTAGGTCTGTAGCAGTCTTGGAAAGTGAGGGAAGGTACTGCAAGTCCCATCATCCATGTTCTGCCCCCCCCCCCTGCAAGCTTCGGTAGGATGTAGAGTAGGTCACTGGGGCTCTGTGTGCCAAGTGTGGTCTTTAGCAGTGTTTGTTGGGGGCCGCAGTGGTCTGTGGAAAGAGAGGGGTGTGAAAGTAGTACAAATCCCATCATCCCTTGTCAGTCCTCCCCCGAACCTCACCAGGACGTGAAGGCAGTCATGGGGGTTATGTGTGCCAAGTCTGGTCTCGATCAGTAATTGGATAAGGGTCGCAGCGGACTTGGGAAGTGAGTAGAGGTATTTCAAGTCCCATCATCCATGGTCCGCTCTCCTCCCAAGTGCCCCAGGACCTAGAGTGGGTAATGGGGGATGTGTGTGCGAAGTGTGGTCTGTATTGGTCCTTGTAGGTGGCCGCAGTGGTCTGTGGGAACCAAAGTGTTTGAATGTACTAAAAATCCCATAATCCGTGGGCCATGTCCCCCAAACCACACCAGTACGTAAAGTGGGTCAGGGGGGTTATGTGTCCCAAGTTTGGTGCAGGTCCATCACCCGCGCTGGTCCCTGTGGCCTGTGAAAGTGGCAGCCAATCCGAAAGCTGCCACATACATACATACAAACAAACATACAAACAAACATACAAACATACATACATACAAACATTCTGCTTTATTATATATAAAGATAATAATAATAATACTTTATTTATAACCCGCATCCATCTCCCCAAAGGGGACTCGGAGGGGCTTACATGGGGCCGTGCCCGAGCAACACATCACAAAAAAGATCAAAAACATCAGAAAACAATAAACACAATAAAAGCAATAAACACAATAAAATAAATACATCTTTGAAAACACAAGAACATAGGTGGATCTAAAGCGTAAACGACAGGGTGAGCCACATGTAGATATAAAATGTTTAAAAACTCGGGGGAGATAACTAGAGTGGGGTCGAAACACAAAGGGTCACATAGAGGAAGAGGTCTCGCCATTCACCCCCCGAAGTACAGGCAGGCTGTGAGCAGAGGACTAAATGACCGCGGCTTAGATTCAAAAGGTAACCAAGTCAGTAGCAGTTAATTTGCGATGGAATACACTTAGATGATATATTCCTTTGGCAATAGCTATGCCCTCCAGGATTTGGCGTCTTATCACAGCATACTAATTACTGCAGATATTTTTGCCACAATCAAGGCTAAGTTATTGAAAATCAAAGTGTCGTAATATACCGGCTCACGCTGGGTCGGAGGCTGTGCGTTAAATCTCGCCTGTCATTTGCACAAATCATCCTGCGGAGCAACAGCATGTCGGAGAATACATTAGGAGCTTTACTTCATTCTTTGTGTATGGAGGTATTTTGGAAGTTGAGGGGCTATGTAGGATCCCGTGATTCTGCTCAGGGATGGGAGTTATGTGGGAGAATTGTATGTGTTAGAAGCCTCATCCTCAATTACCAGGAGGTAAGCCAACAGAATAGCCTAATAACCGAATTTAGATCCTTCGGTTCCCTCACCACCGCCCAGTCTCAATCAGCTATTTTATTTATTTATTTATTTATTGTTTAGCGGGACTGCCCTTAAATGGGTGGCCTCCTTTCTCAAGACCGGGGACAAGGTTGTATGCCACTGGCCCAACTGGTTCCTTTGGTCTGGAGTGCCATCCAAAATGGCTCAGGAAGACGGTTTGTGGCCCGGTCGCCCTGGGTTGCATATCAACCAATTTATTTTATTTATTTATTTATTTATTGTTTCATTTGTATGCCAGTCCTTCCAAAATGGCTCAAATATCAACAACAGCAAAAACAATCCAAGAACACAATAACAATACAAGACAGATTAGTAGCATTAGCCCAACCAGGGTGATTACTGGTTAAATGCCTGATGGAAAAGGGTTGTTTTACATGCTTTCCGAAAGGCGAGTAAGTCAGTAGTTGCCCGGACTTCAGGTGGCAAGGAATTCCACAAACTCGGAGCGGCCACAGAGAATGCTCTTTGTCTTGTTGAAGACAGGTGGATATTTCGAAGAGATGGAATCTGCAAGAGGTTGTGATCCTCTGATCGAAGCGATCTCTGGGGAACATATGGGAGTAGACAGTCCCTCAAGTACACTGGCCCCAGACAATGCAAGGCCTTAAAGGTCAAGACCAACACTTTGAAGATAATCTGGTGCTCGATTGGCAGCCAGTGCAGTCGCTGCAGAGTTGGAGTGATATGAGCCCTGGCCGGTACTCCCGCCAAGAGTCTCGCAGCAGCGTTCTGCACCAACTTAAGCCTCCGGATGACCGACAAAGGAAGACCAATGTAAAGGGCATTACAGTAGTCTAGCTTCGAGATGACCGTTGCCTGGAGTACCGTGTCTAGGTCGCGTTCAGTGAGATAAGGGGCCAGCTGCCTAGCCTGCCGTAGGTGAAAAAAGGCAGATCTACTGACAGTGGAGACCTGGGCCTCCATTGACAGTAGCGGATCCAATTGGACCCCCAAGCTCTTAACCAAGGGCGACGGACGTAGTGTCTCGCCATCCAGCATCAGCAGTCGACCCCCCCCCCCCCACCTGGGCGACCCAACCAAAGGATCTCCGTCTTCGATGGGTCCACCCTCAACCGACTGGCTCGTAGCCAACCAGTCACAGCTTCAAGGCAAAGTTGGAAACAATTGGGTACAGCGTCCGGCCAGCCCTCCATCCTCAGCACAAGCTGGGTGTCATCAGCGTACTGATGACACTCCAGACCAAAACTTCGCACCAATTTGGCCGCATGTAGATGCTAAATAATAAAGGGGAGAGAATGGCTCCCTGAGGGACCCCACACTTTAGGGGGAGCCTCTTGGAAACCATACCTCCCCTTCCCCGATTAAGGAGAAAGGAAGACACCCATTTAAGAGCAGCCCCTAACCCCCCACGGCTAAGCGGTGAGTTAAAGGTGGTCTAAGACACCCGTGATTTAAGAGCAGTCCTCCTTGGTCCAATTGGCCCTGGTCTGTGATGGTAAACCAACAGAGTAGCCTAAAGTCCAGTCCACGGTTAAGTGAGTCCAGCATCCAGGGATAAATCAGAATCAATGCTGGGATTCCTCATAAAACTGAAGAAAAATATAAACCAAGAGTTTTTCTACACTTTGTATTATAACTAGATTGGGGACCCAGTGGTGCCCAGGTTATTTGAGAAGACATTGTGTGCCAAGGTTGGTCTTTGGTACTTCAAGTCCCATCATCCACAGTCCATCCTCCTCCAAACTGCAGTAGAAGATAGAGTGGGTCACGGGGGCTCTGTGTGTCACGTTTGGTCTTGATCATTCATTGGATAAGGGTTGCAGCGGACTTGTAAGGTGAGTAAAGGTACTTCAAGTCCCATCATCTGTGGTCCATCCTCCTTGAAACAGCACCAGGATGTAGACTGGGTCAAGGGGGTTCTGTGTGCCAATTTTGGTCTGTATTGGTCATTGGATGAGGGCCGCGTTGTTTTCAGGAAGTGAGTGAAGGTACTGCAAGTCCCATCATCCATGGTCCATCCTCCTTCAAACTTCAGCAGGATGTAGAGTGGGTCATTGGGCCTCTGTGTGCAAAGTTTGGTCCTGATTTGTCATTGGTGTGGGCCGCAGTGCTCTAAGGAAGTGAATTAAAGTACTGCAAGTCACATCATCCATGGTCCATCGTCCCTCAAACTGCACAGGATGTAGAGTGCATCTTGGGGAATCTGTGTGTATCAAGTTTGGTCTTGTTCTGTGATTGTTGGGGGCCTAGTCAGGAAAATCAACTTGCTATCAATTTTGGGCCTAGTCTGTGATTTTTAGGGGCTACAGTGTTGTTTGAGAAGTGAGTGAGGTGAAGGTACTGCAAATCCCAACATTTGTGGCCCATCCTGTCCTAAACCACACCAGGTTGTGAAGTGAGCCATTGGGCCCCTGTGTGCCAAGTTTGGTCCTGATTCGTCATTGCTGTGGGCCGCAGTGACTGACTGCCTGAGGCCTTTCCTTTTCCCTCTGTCTGGTGCCTTAGAATGTTGGAGTTCTAAAGCTGGCCAATCAGAGTCCTTTATGCAAATAGTCCCACAGTGGAAACCAATAGAAATGCTGGCACATATTCCTCCCTCCGCACCACCGCAAACACTGACTTTTATTATATAGATAGATAGATAGATAGATAGATAGTAGGCATGGTTTAGAACCCAAAAATAGCACATCGAAAATCTAATGGGGGATTTTTTTATTATTAGTATATCAAAGACTTACCAAAAATTTCCCAAAAAGTTCTAAAATGTAACTTAATTACTAACGAATTTCGTTAGTAATTGTATGCCAGCGCATGCGCATTCAGATGGTTTTTGCCTACAACTCCCAGAAATCCTAACAGCTGGTAAATGGGCTGGGATTTCTGGGGTTTGTAGGCCAAAACTTGAATAAACCACACTGAATTCTAGATGGGACTCTCCAAATAGGAAGGAGGGAGGGATGGAGGGGGCATCCTATTCTTGGAAGCAGCAAAGAAAAGGAGGAGGAGCCCCCTGGCTCCTCGCTGCCTCTCTCACCCCGATCCCCAGGGAGCGAGGGCCCAAGTTTGCCCAGGCTGGTCATATACCTACATTCTATGCACATGCAATAATACAGCAGTAATAACAATGGATATAAGAAGAGGTAAAATTCAAACCGAAGTATTCTGACTGGTCTCTCCTCATGCGGTGCAAACGGGCTCTTCTCTGGGAGCCGGGAAATTAGCCCGGAAAAGACAGCGTTTTCTGCTTGGGTGCACACACATACATATTCTTTTGGGGGATTTGCTGTAGAATCCCGGCCTCATAGAGAAGATTCTGCAGCAAATCCTCCCAAGAATATGTATATGTGTGCTCCCAAGCAGAAAACGCTGGCTTTTCCCCGGCCTAATTTCGAGCCCTCCCGCTTGCACCGCATGAGGAGAGACCAGTCAGAATACTTCGGTTTGAATTTTACCTCTTCTTGTACCCATTGTTATTACTGCTGTATTATTGCATGTGCATGGAATGTAGGTATGACCTCTTGGATTACTTATAATATTAGGCAGTGGCACTTACAGTAGCATTCATTGTATTATACATTAGGTTGGTTTCTCACCCCAATACTCTTTGATGCCTTAGATCCTGGCTGGCAGGAGAGGCAGGGAAGCCTGGGAAAAATGTAAACAGAGAGGATTACTCAGTAAATCCACAAAGAAGGGCCCTTCATCCAAAGTGCCCTCCTTTGCAGATTTACTTCTGAGTAATCCTCTCTGTTTACATTTTTCCAGGCTTCCTTCCAGCCGAGCGAAGGAGCGAGTTTAGGGCTTGCTTTGCCATAATATTGGCAAGGGAGGCGGGAGGGTGGTGAGAGAGAAGGAGGGTGCCCCCCCTTATGCCCCCCCCTACGACCTCATAACGACACTTAAGAAACTCCTGGCCCCCAAAGGTCGAAAAGTTAAGTCCCCTGCCTGGTTGGCGTTCCAGGTGCGGAAAAGCTCGAAAGTAGCATTTCTTACGAATTTCTTACGAAACGAATCATTTTCATAACTTTTTTCTCATGCCTAATAGATAGATATTTTTATGTATTCTGACTAGCTATTATTTCAACCCAATCAGCACTAAGATAATTGCTTTCTTTCAAAAAATCCAAACACCTGAATTTCAGGCCCTTTTAAACTATGTATTACCAATGTCATTTAGTCATGCATTTTTCAACATATAATGTAATTGAAAGGGCCATAATATGTCCAACTGGCTCCCAGCTATGTTTTTTCAACTAATTCAATTTTTGTAAACTGACTTTTGAGACCATATTTTTATTCCCATGATTCCAACCCTAGGCACACAAAACCAGCTTCTTGGACGAATCCTTTCATAGAAATGTCATCGGAATACTCTAAAAATAATGAAATCCCGCCACGCACGCTTGGTATGCCGCCTTTATCTTTCCCCACCTTTTATCTCTTAATACCCTGAGCTCATAGTTCATTTATCAACAATGTGCAGTTGAAGTGGTACGCTTGATGCTCCAAGGGAATTGCATTTCACTTGTGCCTTGCGCCGCTCAAACTTGGAAATCCCAGATGCAGGAACCAGATACGCCCAAGCTAATCAAATTATTTTAATCGTCGGTGCCATTAACAGCCATTATGCTACAGTTACAAGTGTATCAGCCCAAGTCTCACTGCTAATCAGCCGGGTAACTGATCTCGGCTCACACGGCTGCTGCAGTTCCCCTGCCTGGAATCACTGAGCTGTTATTGCAGGCTCCCCCAGGACCGAGGAAAGGGAAGAGCGGATATTGGGAAATACATTGGCCATGACCTTTGCAGAGGGCTGCAATGTCGTTCATTTTGCACTCAAGGAAAAGCAAAGGAAATGATTACCTTTCTCCTAAGTTATTAATAGGAAGCTGCCTTGGGTTGTTAAAAACAGAGCTTGAAAATTGTTTAGATCAGGGGTGGGCAATTATTTTTTCAATGGGGCCACACGAGAGCCAAAAAATATTATGGAGGGCCGCACGTAAAGGCTGAACTACATTATAATCTACATTATGTATTTATTTATTTACGACTAGCTGTACCCGGCACGCGTTGCTGTGCCCTATTTAGGAGATGCGAGATGTAAGGGTTGGAAATGATGTTACTTACGGTCTTGGTGGGGTCATGTAGGCATGAATTGCGCACTTTCTATGTGTGCTCCAAATGATGTCGCAAGTGGTGGTAGAGAGACTTTGCCAGGCTAGGCAGCACATTCCTGTTGTTTCTGCTGGGTATTTCAGGGCTTTGCAGTGTGTGCAGATGTGCGTTAGGGTGCCAATGTCGGCCTCTGGCACCATGCTGTAGTCTTCTGCAGCGTTGTATCTGAAGGCTAGGGGTGGAATTGGTTGTGGTGTTTTTGAAGTTTGTTTTCTGTGTTGCGACGTCGTGTTTCTTGCGCTCCTTATGCGCTGCTGTTGTGTTGCATTTCTGCGTCTTTGTTGTTCCTGGTCGCGCTTCTTCTTGTCGTGCAGTTCTTTGCATTTGGTTCTCAGCTGTGCGTCGTGCAGTGACCTGTTGTCTGTGTCTCTGCTGCGCAGTGTGTTTCTGTTCTGGCGTTTTGTTCTGCCCCTTTTGTTTGATGTATGTAGCGTTGTGAGTGTGTCGTCCGATGCTGTTATTTTTATAAGGCATGGCTTGTCTTTTTGGGTCAGTTTATGTCTGTGGAAGGAAGGAATGGTTTTAGTTTGTGGTGTTTGTAGGTGTTGTGTATAATTGGTCCCGTAAGGTTGGTGGGATGGGTTGTGATTGAAAGTTGTGTTGTGTTGTGTGGGTAGGAATTTGCTAGAGAATTGCTCCCTCAGAGTTTGGTTTTGGCAGTTTAACCCTCAAACACCAACTGAAATCTCTCAGCATTCTATCCTAGCCTTGGATGGCTCTTGCCAGCGTTGCTATGGTTACAGCAGTTATGCAAATCCGCCCTTATTGGCAGCCAATCATGTTGTTCAGAATGTAAAGGCTGGGTGAGTCGCTGGCTGCCCCGGAGGATACTGGGAAATGTAGTTTTATTTTTACTGTTTTTTGGGGCTTTTAGGTTTTGGGGAAGTTTCTTTGCTACAAACGTACCTTGCTTGAGGCCTATTTCTGTTGGCAAGTATTGTGTTTCTGTGTTGTATGGTTTCTTTGTTTGAGGTATTTACTATATATTACACATCATTAATATTAACATATTAATATATCAAGAAATATTCATATATTATTAGCATTAATATCATAATTATTATATTATAGTATATATAGACACTATAATATATTGAAATTTTAATATAATATAACATTATTATATTATATTATTTATTATATTATTATAAAATTATTACAAAATATTAATAAAAACCACTAAAATTAAATTAAATTCAAGAAGACAAGGTGCGAACCAAGATGAAGGCTGACATCCTCAAGAGAGGGATGATCCCAAGATGGAATGGCCCAATGGACCCAGCCCAGAGGATAACAAAGTGGACCCAGCCGCTACCGCAGCAGAGCAGAGCAGAGCAGCAGACAATCGGAGGCTGCAGGCCTCCGCTTGCTCTCGCCCCCAGCCTTTCCCCAGCTGATCGCCCTGCCATGGAGTGCCTGCCATCCCGGCTTTGGAATGCCTGCCATCTTGGGAGGTGATCCGGGCCTGCAGCATGAGCAGTTGGCAAGCTGCGGCGGGTGATCGCCCTGGTGAACCAGAAGACGATCAAGTCTTCCGGGTTGCCAGGGCGATCAGCCGCCGCAGGTTGCCGACTGCTCCCACTGCAGGCCTGGATCGCCTCCTGGGATGGCAGGCACTCCAAAGCCGCCGCTCCTCCAATTGTTCTCCGGAGTGGCAGGCTGTCTGCCGACGCAACCTCACAGCCCGCGATGGGATGGTGGCAGCAGCACCCCTTCCTCTTGGCCCCGTCCCTTCTCCCCGAGCCAGACAGAATCGGCTGCCAGGCTGCATCCGGCCCACGGGCCATAGGTTGCCCAGGTCTGCTCTAAAGTTTTCTCTGTATTATCCCCAGCTTTGAGGTAGTGGGGACAACTAGATTCAGAACAGGTCCACTGCCCAGGTTGTGCACCACCTCCACCAGCACGCGGATAAAAAGATGAACAATGCCTTCATTGCCAATGTTGCCACTCCCAGATGACCACGGAGTAGAAGATGGGGAGTTCAACTCCCTTTTTCTTTCTGGTCGTATGGGCATTTCTGCTGCTGTCTGAGTGAGGTACCCAAAGGAGCTCTGTGTCCAGGTGGGAGGAGCAACAATGACATAAGAGAGGTGATGGCTCAGATAGGGCAATACAGTCTCAGCCCAGCTGGACAATGTAGACGTCAATGCAGGATATACTGAAGAATAAATTAGATAAAAGAAACACAAAATGGTAATGTATAATATTGTTAATATGAGTACTTACTGTCCCAGGTCGTGGATAAGGAATTCTTCCCTGATAGGGAATTAGTTGGTGGTTTGGGCCTTCCTTGTGTGCAAACGGACCATTGAAC
The DNA here is from genome assembly GCA_030556195.1 of Anolis apletophallus. Classification (NCBI taxonomy): domain Eukaryota; kingdom Metazoa; phylum Chordata; class Lepidosauria; order Squamata; family Anolidae; genus Anolis; species Anolis apletophallus. The sequence goes on from JARBWK010000012.1 coordinate 575,990, forward strand.
ACTCTTTGGATATCAGACAAATGGTACACACACACTGCCGAGCCTTTAAATACAGAACTGTATGACCAAAAAAAGAAACATAAAGATGTTAATCCTACCTCCTTGTCATCTTGCAGATGAAATCTCCAGATTATATTTGACTGGCTAAAATCGCAAATAATAGCTTAAGAAAAATTGTCAGATATAATGATTAGTAAGATTAAAAAATTGTCCACGTATATCACCAAAAATTGGTCTAAAAAGTAATGAAACACATCATTCACGAAGTGTTGAAATGTTGCTGAAGCGTTACATAAACCAAACAACATGACTAAATATTTGAACAAACCATAACGTGTCTGGAATGCCATCTTCCATTCATCTCTTTTTCTGATTCTCACCAAACTGTATGCTCCTTGTAAGTCTAACTTGGGATAGACCTGAGCCCCTTTCAGGCATTCCAATAACTCCGGAATCAAAGGCAACATGTAGCGATTGTGAATGGTAAAGTTATTCAAGGCTCCCTGAGCTTGGCATACTTGAGCCACCAAGCAATTATGATGGCAAAACTCTGAGGCAAATTGTAATTCCCTTCAAGACCATGAAATGTTGGAGTCATGCAGGGTCAGCCAGGACACCCTGAGAATCACAGGGAAGTGGAGTACCTTGGTCATTAACAAAGAGATATCCTCCACATGTTCTCAAGCCCACATCCACTTGTGCGCTGTCCACTGGCTGACAGGACTCGACTTCAAGGGCCAATCATTGCTGGTTTGTACAACCCAAGAGTCTTTTAAATCTTTATATTGTAATCCCATGGAATCAGCATAGTCTTTGTCAATAAAGTTGTTAGTTGCACCCGAGTCCAGCATGGCATGGATCATAACCAGACCTCTCTTGGCTGACCACAAGGTGACCAGCAACAAAAATAACATTCCGGTCTGTGGCTCTTGGGCAGGAGTATCTACCCTTTCACTTGTTGCTGAGACCATCTGTGCTGCTGGCCATTTATTGGCAGGGCACTCCTGGGAGAAGTAATGCCCAGCCTCACAGTCCCATCAAAAGTTCAGCCACTGGTGCTGGGCTTTCTCCACTGCATTGATCCAGGGCCACACATGTCCTAACTGCATAGGCTCCTTTGCAACCGCTGGGGCTGCTGGGGAACTGGGCTGCCATGGCATGCGTGGGACTGAGTGTCAAGGGGGCCTATCCCGATGCATGTCCTCCTGCTCCATGGCTCTACTGCCACCAGTTGGTGATCATCCCATTCAGCCACCGGCATAAAGCAATAAGCTTCTCCAAGGTGTCAGGAGGTTCGACTTGCACCACCTCCCCTTGCATCTCGTTGTTGAGAGAGATGATGCAAGACTCTGTGACTAGTATATGTAGGAGGCTCCAAGCCAGCTTCTCCCTTCCCATGTGGCTGATGCTAAGTGTTGGATGTCTGTGCAATTTGTCTGTGCCAGTAAACGCTGTTTGTACTCATTCTGGGTCTGCAGGAGTATTTTCTTCCACACAGCTAAGGAGCTCAATATTCTGTCAAATGGTTATGGGCCCTGAGCTAAAAGCCCTGCCATAGCTTTCTGAGTTGCGCTGGAGCTTGCTGGTGGTGGATTTCGGACCTGAGACCGGAGTGGAGCTGAGTGTTGGATTTCTGGAGCTTCTGTGGCGTGACGCTGTGTCTTCGGAGGAAGGTCTGTGTTTGGAGAAGCAGAGATCTGCACAACGGGGCGTGCTGGAGCCTGATTTATGGCCAGACCAGACATGTGGAAGCAGTAAAGTGATAAATCCATGATGTGCCTTGATGTTGAGAAGATCGCAAGCTGTATACTAAGTCACTTTTAAATCCTCAATGGGAAATTCTGCTCCTTGTGCCACCAAATAGGCTACACATTGTATCTTGGAAACCTGCACTTGGTGAGCCTTCCCCGAAAATTTGGAAGGCAAAGCCAGAACGGGTTGGTGTGCAGCAACATGGCCCTCTTGGTCCCTCATTCACTGGTATTCCTCCACAGAGATTTGCATCTGGAGCTGAGCGGCTGACACTGCTGCTGAGTCCATTCTGGAGTGAAAGTTCAAAGGTGCTGTTTGAGAGGAGTCGAACTGTCACACACCAGGGCTGGGAAGGCACCTTCACACCAACCTCACACTCCAGAAATCAGTTTATAAGCAAAGCAGTTTATTAAGGAATGAATGTACAGTAGCTTCAGCAAAAAATGGTTAAAGGATCAAAACTCAATACAAAATATAATCCATGTAAAACAAGGCATTTGAAAAAAAACCTTGAAAGCAATAATCCATACGTCCAGGACAGAGGCAAGATCTTTAAACTGGAGTCTTTAACAAAACACAGCAACCCAGTACACAGTCACTATAACATAAACCCAAAGATACAGAAGACCATGAAACCACTTGATGGCATGAGTCCCTGAATTATCACACAGAAAAACCTAAGACTTGAGTCCATGAATCCCATGCACATGAGAAAACTTGAGAGGAAACCTGAAGCATGTAAGTTGAATCCAGATATTGACTCCTCTTAGGCAGGGTTTCCCAACCTTTTAACATTTACCAAATCCTGGGGCGCACCACCAACCAAAATGACACAAAGTGACACTCTAACACAGTAATACTTATAGTTAGTATGTTTTCAAATGTATTTATACACTCAGTGTGAAACCTGGGCCTGTTTCGATGAACACAACATAGATATCCTGGCAGGCATGGCAGAAAGACTGAAAGTACTGAAAGGGTTTGCTTGGGAATTGACCTTGAGTTTTGGAGTTGTAGTTCACCTATATCCAGAGAGCACTCTGGACTCAAACAATGTTGGATCAGGACCAAACTTGGCATGAATACTCAATATGCCCAAATGTGTACAAAGATGGAGTTTGGGAAAAATAGACCTTGACATTTGGGAGTTACAGTTTCTGGATATTTATAGCTAACACACAAACAAAGAGCATCCTGAACTCTTGCAACAATGGAATTGAACCAAACTTGGCATATTGAACTTTCATTACGAACAGAAAGTACTAAAAGGATTTGCTTGGGAATTGACCTTGAGTTTGGAGTTGTAGTTCACCTACACCCAGAGAGCACTGTGGACTGAAATAATGATGGTTCTGGACCACACATGAAATGAATACTCAGTTTGCCCAAACAGATGGAGTTCAGGGGAAATAGACCTTGCCATTTGGGAGTTGTAGTTGCTGGGATTTATAGTTCCTCTACAATCAAAGAGCATTCTGAAACCCACCAATGATAGAACTGGGCCAAACTTCCCACACAGAACCCCCAGGTGGCTCCCTTCCCGAATGGCTCTCTCCCTCTTCCACGCCAGAAGGGAAGGCACTCACTCGGACTGCGGTTGCCTGCCTGCCTTCCTTCTTTCCTGCGGTTCGAAAGAAGAAGCTGGTGGGCCTGCCTCGGACTGCACTCCTCACTTCCGCTTCCGTTCCCTGCCCTCCCTCGATTGGAGGCTGGCTGGTGAAACAGCCAAAGGAGGCAGCGCCCCGGCCCCTTCTTCTTCGCCGCCGCCCGGCCCTTCTTCTTCCTCCTCCTCCCCCAAGCAGCAGCAGGAGTTTGGCAGGAGAGGGAAGAAAGGGGGAAAGACAGGTTTTCCCGCGGCACACCAGGATATCTCTGACGGCACACTAGTGTGCCGTGGAACAGCGGTTGGGAAACACTGCTCTAAGGTATAACCCAAAACAAACCTTCTTTATACCTAAAAAAAAACTATGGTGCTTCCCTTGGGAACGCTCTGCATGGCCCTTTCTCATTAATGGTCACTAGGAATGGCACATCCCTTCAGCTGCTTGTCTTTGTTGACAAATTGCCCTTCTTCTGTCTAACTCAGGAGAAACAGGGAGCCAGGAGACACGTCTGCAATCACTACATTCCGGTCGGGGACGGACCTTGGTTCCCTTGAGAAATCTAACTCAGGCCTGCCAGCCTCTATATCCGTCTCCAACTGCAAATCCATTGCTGGCCTAACATTCCCAGAATCCCCAGCCCCATCAGGAACAGAACCAGACTCCTGTGAGTCCTCAGGTGCTGACACAATCTCCTCTGAAACCTCAGACTTTGGTACAATCACAGGCTGAACCACAACAATTAGGAAGTTTGGGAACCGCTGTTCTAGATGATATACCATTACAAAACATGACGCAAATAAATATTTGATGGAAATGATTCACCACACCTCGTGTAAAATTAAATCTGAATACTCCATTTAATAAATGTATAAAATTACCTGGAGGTTGTGAATACACCGTATATCAATGTTGTCCTAGGATTATCTGTTTCAAGAAGAAACACGTCCTCTGAAGGGGAAAAAACAAGACAGTTACTAATTAGATTTGTATGCACGGCTTTGTGATTTACAGCCTGCAGGATACATGCCGTAACGTTATTCCGTTTGAACTGTGACATTTGTTGCATTTTGTTTTGGTTTAGAATAAATGGAAACGAACTCACATTGTATTACGGATCTCTTCTACCAGACATTCTTTTTTTTTTTAAGTAGTTGAAAAATATGTGCCACTGTAATTGGCTTATATGACAACTAAATAAGTTAGATAGATAAATTTTATTATGGTCCAGAAAGTCTTTTACCTACATTTCTAGCCAACATGTGTTTAAAGCAGTTTTAACTATTGTTAATGTTACCCATCTGTGTGCCCAATTGATTGGTTGTTCTTAATCTCATTAACTGCATACCGTGAGGCTGAAACACGCCGGCACTATTATCATCATTGGCTAAGGCAGCACAGCCATTGTAGGTTTAGCACAGCGGTTAGAACAACAGCTGCTAAAGATCTTATCAACCGATAGTTACAGGTTCGAGACCCCGGGCTGGTTTGGGCAGCCAGCTGGCAGCCCTGCCTCTGCTTACCTAAGCAGTCGAAAACAGCCTAGCTGTGAGTAGAGAAATTAGGGACCGCTTTGCGGGGGAGGACTTTTATGATGCCAATAAATAAGGAAGACTGATTGCCGGAAAGGTGGAAGTCCTAACGGGCTGGCAAGCTCTTCGTCATAGGAGGATGAAGCCCAGGTTTCGGTGGTGACCAGGGGAGCATTCGCACAATGAAAACTTGTGCGCCAGCTGCGCCCGTACCTTGGGAAGTCTGACCTGGCCACGTTAGTCCATGCTCTGGTTACATCCCGTATAGTTTACTGCAACGCTCTCTACCTGGGGCTGCCTTTGAAGACTGCTCGGAAGCTTCAATTGTTTCAAAGGACAGCAGCCAGGTTGATAACAGGAGCGGCACTCAGGGAGCGCACAACTCCCCTGTTGCACCAGCTCCACTGGCTACCAGTTTGCTACCGGGCACAATTCAAAGTGCTGGTTTGGCCTTTAAAGCTCTAAACGGTTCTGGTCCAACTTACTTGTCAGAACGCATCTCTCCCTATGAACCATCAAGATGCTTAAGATCATCCAGAGAGGCCCTGCTCTCGGTCCCGCCTGCTTTGCAGGCGCGTCTGGAGGGGACGAGAGACAGGGCCTTCTCAGTGGTGGCTCCTTGGCTCTGGAACTCCCTTCCTAGTGACATCAGGAAGGCCCCCTCCCTCCTGACATTTCATAAGAAAGTCAAGACTTGGCTGTTCAAGCAAGCACTCGCAGACGAACTTTAATTAATCAAGATCAAAAGATTAATATGACGATGAAACGGAAACCGATTTTAAGATGGTGGAGCTGAGATTTGTATTTTGTAGTTTTAATTGTTAATTTATATGGTTTTAAATGATTGTTTTAATCTTATTATGATGTGTTGTATGTGAGCACTTGTTGCCGCTTGTTCACCGCCTCAAGTCGCCTTCGGGCTGAGAGAGAGAGGCGGTATAGAAGCATAGCAAATAACAAATAAATAAATAAACAGTACCCCCTGTGGCACAATGGAGCAACTGCACCTGGTGATACAACGAACCTGGAAGAACCTGGCTCAACTGGAAAAAGAACCTCCTACTGTATATGTTGTATGTGATGCATGTCAAATATAAAATGGCAGGGATTGCCTGCTTGTATGTGTACTGTAATCCGCTCTGAGTCCCCTTCGGGGTGAGAAGGGTGGAATATAAATAAAGTGAATTATTATTATTATTGTAATGTATTAATAAATGTACTGGGTAGTCTTACTAAAATCATAAAAATGTCTAATGGTGGACAATGTATGCAGCATGAAGACAAGGCCCTGTTACCTTACATACATCTACTTGAGAGAAAGTAATATTCAATTGAACAGGACTTATTTCTGCCCTATACATGAGAAGAATCATCTTGCTCTGGTGGGTTAGCCTAAATACAGTACAAATCACACTCAGTGTTTGTGGTGTTTCAGCCTGGTGCTCATGTGCCTGCTAGGGATGATGGAATTGTTCCTGAAAATGCTGATGATGGAATTGTTCCTGCAAATGCTGATGACGAGATAGATGCAAAGTGACTTTTCAGATGAGGCTTGCTTTCCTGGGAACAGTTCCCTTCCCAGGGCCTCAGTAGATGGGAATTATTGTGTTCGGGACTCTGAAGGTCTTGATGTTGATAACGGGACACCTGGGAATTTTAACAAGCTTACATCCAACCGCCGAGATAGAATTAGGAAATCTAGGCAGGCTGCCAGCCTGCGATGTAGCAGTCGGTTTGCAAACCGAAACTGATTTGTCTTTATATTAGATGGCTAGAGAAATTGTCTTCAGTTTCCAGGCTTCGTTTAGAATACCATGCCAGATCTTGTCTTGTCTCCAAGCTCCTGATTTTGCCTAGCCCTTTGTGCACGTTTTGCTTCTATAGCTGCCCCTTGTATTATTCATGGGATTTTCATCAAGCATTTTACCTTTGCCTTTGGATTTTGGGATTATATCTTTGCCTTTGGATTTTGGGACTATTTGAACTGTGTGTTTTACCTTGGATATATTCTACTATTGATCTTCTTTTAACCCTTTTGTTAGACACTATATTTGCTTCAATAAAAGCCTATTTATTCAGACTGTCCGTTGTGTGTGTGACTAGGTGGGGTGCTCCTTGTCTGAAGTGCAACAGTGTTCAACAACCTACATGGAGGGAGCAAGTGGCCACTATGAAAACACGAAACAAAGGACACTTAAAAAAATAGTATCCTTTCCCCTAATGTTTGGGAGAGGATAAATGACATTTGAAATAACTCCATCAGACAATTGTGCCAAATACAATATATCATAGGTGAAACGTATTGTTATATCATTCAGTTTAGAAATTAATACCACTGTACCTAATTCATCAAAGTAGGTCTCTGTGCCATCCTCATCCATTACTGAACACACAAGCCTTGCTTTCAAATAAGTTGTCCACTTGTTTACAAGGCTACGCTGCCCACCCGTGTCATTCTGGAGTGAAAAAGGAAAGAAATGAATAGCTTACAGACTGAGGAGACACATATTCTGACATTTACATTCCTTCAAGTACCTTCTTGAATCTTCTGAGCAATCCTTTGATATAATTTGCTTAATGCTGTTGTGACATTATACATTTGTGTTTCTCTTGTGCCATTGTTTTTGTCTGTTTTAAGCTGTATAGGTTTTAGTCTTGCGAGCCATCTCGTTCCAGTTTAGGGTGAAAGGCAGAATATAAATCAAACAAATAAACAAATAAAATTATGAAATTAAAGCTTAAAACAGAATATCAGATGCTTCCAATGTTCCCCTTCACACCAGACACCATACCTTGTGGAATCAAATAATGAATTCACCCTTTGTTTATGGATGAAACAGGCACACGTCTCCAAACTAATGTCTCCAGATGTGTTGGAGGCCATACTTTTGAATACCCCTAGTTGGTGGTGGATATCTCCAGTTTAAAATATTTTGAAATCATTTTTGATTCGTATTTAAAATTAATTTCAAAGTTTTTTGACCCTCGTGGCCCAACCCGGAAGTGTAATTTCTAGACCGAACCCGGGGTCGCCATTTTTTTGTAAAGGTCACGTTATTACGTCATTGTTTCCCCGCCGCAGTTCTCAACTCGCGAGAGGAGTCTGGAGGGCAGCAGCACCGCCTTTCTCCTCTCCCGAGCTGAAACGGGCGCTTCATTCCCAAGCAGGGAAGGAAGGGGGCGAGTCCCCTCTTCCTCCTCTCCATGGGAATAATGCGAGAGTTAATCCCTATCTTCCTCTCCTCTGGCAGGGATGTGTGTGTCTGTATGCACACACACACATCACTGCCAGAGGAGAGGAGGAGGGGTTAAGAGTTAATCCCTATCTTCCTCTCCCCTGGCAGGGATGTGTGTGTCTGCATCCACACACACACACATCGCTGCCAGAGGAGAGGAGGACGGGGGTTAACTCTCGCATTAGTCCCATGGAGAGGAGGAAGAGGGGACTCGCCCCCCCTTCCTTCCCTGCTTGGGAATAAAGCGCCCGTATCACCTCAGGAGAGGAGAAAGGCTGTGTGTGTGTGCGCGCGCACATGTGTGTGTGCATGCAGATGCACACATCCCTGCCAGAGGAGAGGAAGACGGGGTTAAGTCTTAACCCCATCTTCCTCTCCTCTGGCAGGGGTGTGTGTGTGCATGCAGACACACACATCGCTGCCAGAGGAGAGGAGGACGGGGATTGAGAGTTAACCCCCGTCTTCCTCTCCTCTGGCAGGGATGCGTGTGTCTGCATGCACACAGACACACATCTCGGCCCGTGGTGGGGGGGGGGGTTAAGAGTTAACCCCCGTCTTCCTCTCCTCTGGCAGGGATGCATGTGTCTGCATGCACACAGACACACATCTCTGCCAGAGGAGGGGGGGTTAAGAGTTAACCCCTGTCTTCCTCTCCTCTGGCAGGGGTGTGTGTGTCTGCATGTACACACACATCGCTGCCAGAGGAGAGGAGGGGGGGGGGTTAAGAGTTGCCCTCCATTCTTCCCTCCCAGCTGGCTCACGGCTTATAACGAAAAGTCGTTATTAATTACGTTTCAATTATGAAATTTACTTAAAAATTTTCGGAATAGTTTTTAAACTGCCCCAGCAACGGAAATCCCCCCCCCCCCACGAGTTTAGAATCATTTTTTTATGGATCAATCCCCCCCCCCAGCCAACATAATTGGCTGACTGAGATGAATAAAGTGCCATCCAACACATCTGGAGGACCGTCAGAGGGTATTCCGTGGTTGCTGACCCACAAAATACTCCTCCGTTCATAAAGAAGAAGTGTGTCCAAAGAACACTATTTCCACATTTCTACAAGGGGGGAGGTTTTCAAAAAGAAATCACAGAATCTGAAACAATAGAAGCATAAAAGAGATATTACTTTAGGTTCTGCTTAGTAGGAGTCGGAAGCTTTGGTTTCAAGTGCCTGATGTATCTCCTCTGGGGGCCCTTCCACACAGCCCTATATCCCAGAATATCAAGGCAAAAAATCTCACAACATCTGAGTGTGAACTCAGATATTGTGGGATTTTCTGCCTTGATATTCTGGGCTACAGGGCTGTGTGGAAGGGCCCTGGCGTTTGGCGCTTTAAGGGAGCTCTCCTTGGTCCTGAACCAAGTGATTCAGCACCTTTTAGGTCTGGACCTAAATTCACTGACCAAGGGCCTTTTTCACACAGCCATATAACCCAGAATATCAAGGCATCTTGCTAACGCACATTTTACTAGGTTAAAGTGCGCGTTATTTGCAAAGACTGTTATTTTATGCCAGTTAGGCTGCTTTTGAGTTATTTTTTACTGACTTTCAAGTGCCTTTTGTTCTTTTGAGGGTTTTTGAGCACAGAGACTTTGTGGACAATAAACTCTTTTGTTAACTCTTTACTGGGTCTGGCTCTTTAAGAGGCGTCTGCTGCGACAGCATTGGCTTATACAGTATTGCTTTAAAATAACAGCCTTGCATTGTGTATGTGATATAAGATACGGTGGTCTAATAATTACTATATGTTGTTAACATTACATAGTAACTCCCATTGGTAGGATTTCATAGTTCTTGTATAATTACTTACATAGTTCATTGGTATTATATATTTACTAGCTGTACCCGGCACGCGTTGCTGTGCCCTATTTAGGAGATGCGAGGAAGTCTGAGCATGTAAGGGTTGGAGTTGTTGTTAGTTATGGTGTTGTTGGGGTCATGGCTGTGTTGTTGTGGGTTGTTTTGGTGGGTGGGATGTTGGAGTCCTGTGGAGTTGTTGTGTGGTGTTGCTGGCGTTCTGCATAGCTTGTGGATATGCAATGTTTTTTGTCTTTCCGTCTGCTGTGTTGATGTAGAGGTTGATGCGTGTGAGGGTGGGGTACTTTGGAAGTGAGTGGAGGTACTTGAAATCCCATTATCCATGGCGTGTCCTCCTCTAATCTGCAGTCGGATGGAGTGTGGGTCATGGGGTGCATTGTTTGCCAAGTTTGGTCTTTATCGGTCTTGGTTCTTGGACACAGTGGTCTGTGGGGAATGATGGGTTTTGAAGTACTACAAATCCCATTATCCATGGAGGTACTTCAAGTCCCATAATCCATGGTCCACCCTCCTCCAAACTGTAGTAGAATGTAGCGTGGGTCATAGGGGCTCTGTGTGCCAAGGTAGGTTACTGTAAATTCAGGCCATACACAATGTCCCATGAGCTGAGGCCTAGTCAGGAACAGCAAGTTAATGAAGCCTTACTGTCAATTCAGGCCATACACAATGTCCAATGAGCTGAGGGCTACTCGGGAGAATCAAGTTAATGAAGCCTTACTGTCAATTCAGAGCGTAAACAGCATTCCATTAAGTGAGGCCTAGTCAGGGAAATTAAGTTAATGAAGCCTTACTGTCAATTTTGGGCGTGGTCTGTGATTTGTAGGGGTGTAAATTTTCTGTGGGAAGTGAATTGGGTGTTTGTGTTTGTGCCTCAGCCCTTTGCCTTATCCTCCTCTGACAGTTTATTATGGGTCGGAATGTTCATGTTGGCTGGCCAGTACAGGAGTTATGCAAATCTGCCTTTATTTGCAGCCAATCATGTGTCAGAATGTAGAGGCTGGGAGACGGTCTTTCCATGACGACTCTTCCTTTATATATATAGATTCAGAGCTTCACATTCATTGATATATTGTGTACAGCCTTCTGTGTTTTGTTCTGTTTATGGTAAGGCGGGACACCGTTTCAGCATAATTTTTATACTAAACCAGAGCTAGTTTACATACTATTTACTTCCTTACATAAGGAAACAACATGGGCTAAGATATGCATAGAATTTGACATTTTGAATAAATATTTGTTTCGCGTTGCTATGTATGTTGCAACTGTACATGGTATAAATCTATAGTGCTCATTATATCCAAATAAGAAAAAAAAGGTTATTTTCTTACAGAGGTGTAGTCTAGTCTTAATTATCAAGAAAAAGCTTTTCTTTTTCTTTTGTTTCTGGGCAGGGCATATTGTTCTTGCTTTTTGTAACTCCTTTTTTCTGTACCTCTTTTTGTTTGTTTATATGTTTATATTTCTGCTCTATTGAATAAAAATTAATATTTAAAAAGATAAAATATTATTGTTCCTCATTCATTCTATGGGAGATATATTTTGCCTTTGACATGGTAGATCACGCACTATTGACCCACCATTTAGCCGTGACGGGAGTTAGGGGGACTGCCCTTAAATGGGTGGCCTTCTTTCTTCAAGACCGGGGACAACGTGTGGAGGGGGGAGGGGTGGCCTCGGGAAGACTTCCCCAGGGTGCCATCCTTTCCCCTTTATTGTTCAATACCTATGTGCGTCCACTGGCTCGGCTGGTTCGCGACTGGTCTGGAGTGCCATCAGTACGCTGATGACACCCAGCTGGTGCTAAGTATGGATGGCAGGCTGGATACTGTACCCGATTGTTTCCATCAATGCCTAGAAGCTGTGACTGGTTGGCTGCGTTCCAGCCAGTTGAAGGTGAATCCATCGAAAACGGAGATCCTATGGCTGGGTAACCCTTAATTAGGTGGATGCCGGTTGCCTACCCTGGACAACGAGCTCTTAAGCCCGTCGTTTTCAGTAAAAAGCCCGGGGGTTTAATTGGACCCGCTGCTGTCGATGGAGATGCAAATCTCCATGGTATGCAGGACCGCGTTTTTCCATCTACGACAGGCTAGGCGGTTGGCTCCCTACCTGCCCAGGAACGGATAAAGTTGTTAACCCATGGAGTCCTTTGGAAATCATCTGGTTTTATATTGTATTATACTGTTGTCAGTGCCGGCCTTTGGCATTCCGCCATGTAAGCGGCCGCGTAGGGCGACGGGTCCTGGGAGGGGCGTCGCCGCCTGCGACGCCACCACGCTGGCCGCACCTCCGCGCCGCACCTCCTGCCCGGGAGCCAGTGCTCCCCGCCGGCGCCGGTGATGCAGCCGGCGGCGAGGCGGCGCAGGCGGCGATGATAGCCGCGCCGGACATCACTGCGCATGCGCGGCGCGTCGTGACGCACTCGCGCAGCTGCGCGTGACGTCACCTCGCATGCACAGGTGTCTTGCGGCGTCGCCGCACGGTGACGTCGCCACGCGGGCTGCCGCGTCCAGCAGCCATGGGGGGCGCAGAAATGAGGCTCGCCTACCCCCAGGAGAGGTGAGACCACCCCTGACTGTTGTTATTAACTTGTTATTAAACCTGTAATGTTGTTGTTTTAATTGATTTTATGTAAACCGCCCGAAAAGTAAAAAGCCTGGGGTTTAATTGGACCCGCTGCTGTCGATGGAGATGCAAATCTCCATGGTATGCAGGACCGCGTTTTTCCATCTCGACAGGCTAGGCGGTTGGCTCCCTACCTGCCCAGGAACGGATAAAGTTGTTAACCCATGGAGTCCTTGAAATCACCTGGTTTTATATTGTATTATACTGTTGTCAGTGCCGGCCTTTGGCATTCCGCCATGTAAGCGGCCGCGTAGGGCGACGGGTCCTGGGAGGGGCGTCGCCGCCTACGAGGGGCGCCACCACACTGGCCGCCCCTCCGCCGCACCTCCTGCCCGGGAGCCAGTGCTCCCCGCCGGCGCCGGTGATGCAGCCGGTGGCGCGGCGCCGCGAGGCGATGTAGCCGCACGGACATCACTGCGCATGCGCAGGCGTGCATGACGCACTCGCGCAAGAGCTGCGCGTGGCGTCACCTCGCATGCACAGGTGCGCCACGGGTCCTGGGAGGGGCGTCGCCGCCTACGAGCGCCACCACGCTGGCCGCCCCTCCGCCGCACCTCCTGCCCGGGAGCCAGTGCGGGCTACCGCGTCCAGCAGCCATGGGGGGGGCGCAGAAATGAGGCTCGCCTACCCCCCCAGGAGAGGTGAGACCGCCCCTGACTGTTGTTATTAAGTTGTTATTAAACCTGTAATGTTGTTGTTTTAATTGATTTTATGTAAACCGCCCCGAGCCTCCTGGAAGGAGCGGTATACAAGAGTGAATAATAAATAAATAAAAACCATACACCTAATTTCCAATGGCCGTCCTGCAAAAAAAAAAATGGTATCTCTAAACAGAATCCTGTAGGAATGTTTCCAGTTTTGATTATCTAATTAACATGGACAGCTCATCTGCTGAACAGCGCAGCATATGGAAGACGGTGCTTACCGGGCATATTCTGGCAATCATGGAGTGGATCTGCTTTGTGCTGCCACTGTTGTCCATCAGTTTCTCTTTGAAGAAGAAGTATACTTTGGCATCATTTGGGTCCATGCCATCTGGGATGAGATGGGCATCCACAAAAATAGGCTCTGGGGTTATATGAAAAATAGGAACATTTATGGAAAAGAAGTTTTAATTTTTCAATAACTGGGTCCATCAGGGAAAGCGTGTATAAAATGTCCTAAAGAAGCTCTACAACTCCCAAAGGTGATAAGCAAAATAGATACATTCCATTGGGATGCAAAACACACAAAGATACCTTCTTCCACACTTGGTGGACTTTTTGGGGAAAGGTAATCAAGGAAACAAACAAAATAATTACTTTAAAAAGGTGAAGAAATACCCAGAAATGTGCCTCTTGTGTTTACTTGGGCCCAGCTGGCCCGCGACTTTGGTCTGGAGTGTTATCAGTACGCTGACGACACCCAGCTTCTGCTGAGAATGGACGGCAGGCCGAACACCGTACCCGATTGTTTCCATCTATGCCTTGAAGCTGTGACTGGATGGCTGTGTGCTAGCCGGCTGAAGGTGAACCTGTCGAAGACAGAGATCTTGTGGCCTGGCCGCCCTGGGCTGGATGAGTGCCGGTTGCCTACCGTAGATGGCGAGCAACTTAGCCCGTCATCCCTTGTTAAGAGCTTGGGTGTCCAATTGGACCCTTTGCTGTCCATGGAGACTCAGGTCTCCATGGTCAGCAAAATGTCGTTCTGCCATCTGCGACAGGCTAGGCGACTGGCACCCTACCTGTCCAGGGACGATCTGGCCACAGTGATCCAAGCGACGGTCATCTCGAGGCTGGAGTACTGTAATGCCCTCTACGTTGGCCTCCCGTTGTCGACAATTCGGAAACTCAAGCTGGTGCAGAACGCCGCTGCTCGCTTGCTGGTGGGAGCACCAGTGAGGGAGCACATCACTCCCATTCTCCGGCAACTGCACTGGCTTCCTGTAGAGTACCGAATTGCCTTCAAGGTGTTGGTATTAACCTTTAAGGCCTTACACGGTCTAGGGCCTGCGTACCTGAGGGACCGCCTTACCCCGTATATTCCCCTGAGATCACTACGTTCAGAGGGACAGAATGTCTTACTTGTCCCACCAATCCGCTCTTGCCATCTGTCTACAACTAGGCAGAGAGCTTTCTCTGTGGCGGCCCCGGTGCTGTGGAACTCCCTTCCGGACAGCACCCGAGCGATCCCAGAACTTGCCCCTTTCCGAAGGGCTTGTAAGACCCCCCTCTTCAGACTGGCCTTCAATTAGACTGGTCGGCTCTGGTGGGTTCTGTTATCTGAGTCCTAAGGAATTTGTAATTCCTCTGAAATTTTATCTGTACATTGTTTTATGCTTTATGTTTTAATGTGTAGCTGCTTGGCCTTGTTACACGCAGCATGTTTTTACTGTATGTTGTGATCTGCCCCGAGCCTGCAGGGAGGAGCGGAATATAAGAGTGAATAAATAAAATAAATAAATAAAATAATACTCGGTGGGGAAAAAAATCAGGAAAGAAGATATAGAAACGTGTCAATACAGTTTTGTAGCTGCAAGATTAATAATATCAAAATCATGGAAGAGGAAGAAAGAGCTGTTGTTAACGGACTGGAGAGGAAAATTATTAGACTGTGTTCAAGTAGCCAAGCTGTCCAGCGGCACTAGGGGAGGGCCTTAGGAAGACTTTAGTTTGTCGTATGCTTTTGTTTGGGCCCATTTAAGAAAGACCTATTCCAAAACAAAAACAAACAAAAACCAGAAAGCAAAACTCTTTTTCATCTTTTTTCCAATACTATTTGCAGGAAAGCCACAGAGACTATAGACCAGTAGTTTTCAACCTTCCTAATGCTGCGACCCCTTAATACAGTTCCTCATGTTGTGGTGACCCCTAACCACAACATTATTTTCATTGCTACTTCATAACTGTGTTTGTGTGTGTGGGGGGGGGGGGGGGGGGGTTGATTTTGTCATTTGGGAGTTGTAGTTGCTGGGATTTATAGTTCACCTACAATCAAAGAGCATTCTGAACTCACCAACAATGGAATTGAAAACAAACTTGGCACTCAAAATTCCCATGACCAACAGCAAATACTGGAAGGGTTTGGTGGGGCATTGACCTTGAGTTTGGGAGTTGTAGTTCACCTACATCCAGAGAGCACTATAGACCCAACAAGGATGGATCTGGACCACACTTGACACTAATCCTCAATATTTATTTATTGGGCTTCTATGCCCCCACTCCCGGGAAGCTCGGGGCGGCTCACATAAGCAGGATACAAAACAACATATTAAAAATAGGTTAAAACATGGCAAAGTACAACAACAATCTAAGAACAACAAGATTAAAAGCCTGATGTGGAGAGTACAAAGCACAACATGCACAGGAGGTTACAGACATGACGGGCTGTGCATAGGAAGAACCTATAGGCCAAAAACCTGTTGGAATAAATAGGTCTTGCAAGCCCGCCTGAAAGGCAGGAGATCTTGGATGGCACGCGTTTCGGCTGGGAGGGCATTCTACAGTGTGGGCGCAATCACGGAAAACGCCCTCCTACGGGTTGCCGTTAATTTAGCTGACTTCGCAGAGGGGATATCTAGCAGGTTGGTACCTTCCGACCGCAGTGATCTCGTAGGGCAATATGGGGAGAGACGGTCCCTCAGATACGCTGGCCCCAAATGTGAACACTGGTGGAGTTTGGGGAAACTAGATCTTGGCATTTGGGAGTTGTAGTTGCTGGGATTGATAGTTCACCTACATTCAAAGAGCCCCTTGCACCCCACCAATGATAGAATTGGGTCAAACTTCCTATACAGAACCCTCATGCCTTGAAAGGACTAGCTGGCGTGAGCATCCATCCCACCTCTCACACTCTCCCTCACCCACACATGTACATCATGCTGCCATGCGCCAAGCACTCCTGCTCTCCACTCCCTGCTTGGAGTCTCAGAATCAGCCCTCCCCTTGGCTGGGAGGCCTGCCAATCACAGCAGAGGAGAGCTTTAGGTGGGAGAATTCGCAGTCTGTTTCCAAAAAGAAAGAGAAGGACAAGCGGAGAGATCTTCAACCTTCTCTGCCAAAGGGCTTCTCCTAAGACCATCAGAAATATATGTTTTTTGATGGCCTTTGGCGACCCCTCTGAAACCCTCTCGCGACCCCCCTGGGGGTCCCGACCCCCAGGTTGAGAAACACTGCTATAGACGGTCATCTTACCACTTAGCCACTTGGAGTTGTGCTGATCGGTCCTCACAGCATTTCGTCGGGTTAAACTGCGAAAAATGGCAGCATCAGTTCCCATGAAATCGATGTACATTCCTGAAAATAGTTCTTCATCTGCAGAAATTGGAAGAGAGGAAAAAGTGAATGCGCCTTTGGGGGGGGGGGGAATCCATTTTTAGCGGCCTATTTCTGTTTGATGCGTGCCCGTTTTCTAATTCTGTAACCGGTGGGAGAAGAGTGGGATTTCCTCTGAATCATGATTAAAAACCCACCAGGTTTGCAACAGAGCATCCCGTCTCAATGGAAAGCTTAGTGGAATCCTATAATTAAAGAGAAAAAGCCTAACCACAAATGTGGAGAAAACGTTTCGACCGGAATGCCATTTTTGTGGTTGAAGCTACTAGGAGCCAACTCCATAAGCCAGAAAAAGCAACATTAAGAGTCCAATTTTATTTCCTAAAGGGAAAAAGAATGAGATCCTAATTTGTATCCCATTATGAAAGTAACCAGATAATGTATTTATTAGGCCTGGGCAATCATGGTTCTCAAGTACTTACAAAACTAAAGTTCTGGTGGTGCACACTAGGTGGCGCTGGTGCTTTGCTTCTACACTGTTGCTAAAGTTCTGGTGGTGAACATTTCAGAACTCTAACAAAACTTTCAAAACTTCATTATTATTTCATTCTTGGCAATTTTTAAAACAGAACCAATTAGGAACTGCCATTTATAACGAAATTTTCAAGGTTTTGTTAAGAGTTCTGAAATGTTCACCACCACGCAACAACAACAACAGGCAATGCCGAAACTATATAAACAAATCATAAAATACAATCAAAAGCCTAAAAAAATATCAATATTCATTAAAACAGTTCACCGGGTTAGAAAGGGGAAAAAAGAAAGAAAAACCCTGAAAATAGTTTAACTAGAAGCATAAAAGACATTTCAGCAAACAAAAACCATGTCCTATTTTGACTTCAGTCCGCATACAGTCAAGAATATTGAAGGTGAACCTATGGTCTGCCATATATTTTGGACTATAGTTTTAATTCTTCCCACTGGCCATGATGGTTGGAGCTTATAATTTTTGACCCGTTTTTGACCCGTTGCTGTCGATGGAGGCCCAGGTCCCCAGCGCCAGCAAAAACCCCTTTTCCCATCTGTGGCAAGCTAGGCGTCTGGCCCCCTACCTATCCAGAGACGACCTAGCCACTGTGCCCCAAGCCATGGTCATCTCGAGACTGGACTACTGTAACGCCCTTTACATCTGCCTGCCCTTGTCAGTGATCCGGAAACTTAAGCTCATCCAGAATGCTGCTGCTCGACTTCTCGCTGGTGCTCCAGTGAGATGTCACATAACACCCACCCTCCAGCAGCTCCATTGGCTTCTGGTTGAGCAGAGGATCACCTTCAAGGTGACGATGTTAACTTTCAAGGCCTTGCATGGTCTGGGGTCGCTGTATCTGAGGGACCGTCTCCTCCCCTACCAACCCCAGAGGTCACTTCGTTCTGAACAAATGAACCTCCTTGAAGTGCCGACCTTCAAAGCAATCCGTCTTACATCGACCCGGCGCAGAGCCTTTTCTGTAGTGACGCCGTCAATATGGAACACCCTTCCTAGCAATTTGCGGGCCATGCAGGACTTTCTCTCCTTCCGCAAGGCCTGCAAGACTCACTTTTTCCGGCTAGCCTTTGATCGCTACACCAGAAATCTTTTTAAGCTAGTAGCCAACGAGTGGAGTGGCTGGGCCAACTATCTGAGAAATCCCCTCTCGACTGTGGAGTACCCCAAGGTGCTATTCTATCGCCAATGCTGCTTAACATCTATGTTCGACCTCTCGCCAGGCTAGTCCGGAGATTTGGATTAGAATGTTTCCCATATGCTGATGACACCCAGCTTCTCCTAAAACTAGAACCTGGAACAATCTCAGTACCGGATAACTTCACCCGGTGTCTTGGAGCGGTGACAAGATGGCTACGTGCCCAGAAATTGAAAGTAAATCGGGCAACAACTGAAATCTTGTGGCCTGGCCACCCATCAGAATTGGTCGGTCCATTACCATCTTTTGAGGTGGAGCCGTTAGCTCCATCCCCCACTGTGAAGAGTCTCGGTGTTATCCTGGATTCCCAAATGACGATGGAAGCCCAAGTTGCCTCCACTAGTCAAAGGGCCTTCGTTCATCTACGCCAAGCGAGGCAGTTGGCACCTTACTTACCAACAGAGGCGCTGGCTACGGTAATCCATGCTACGGTTACGTCGAGGCTGGATTACTGCAATGCTTTGTATGTGGGCTTACCTCGAGCAGCAATTCGCAAGATCCGAATTGTGCAAAATTCAGCCACTGGACTCCTCACAAGAACATCAATGAGGTGCCATATAACGGCGTCTCTGCAGCGCTTGCATTGGCTGCCGGTTGAACACAGAGTCCTCTACAAGACCCTGGTCCTAGCATTCAAGGCCCTCCGAGGTCAGCGTCCTTCATATCTAAGAGACCGTTTAACACCACTCCACCACCAGAGACTGCCACGGTCAGCTCATGAGAACCTTCTCTATGTCCCTGGCCTTAGAGAGGTCCCTTTGGAGTCCACAAGACAGAGATCCTTCTCCATCGCGGCCCTGACCTTGTGGACCCTCCCTCCCGCCAGACCAAAGAGCCACTCCTGATCTACATACATGTTTAGGGGCACTCAAGACCAGGGGCGGTCTAAGGTAATTTTAAATGGTAAGCAAACATTATTTTGGCGCCCCCAAAAAAACATTATTTTGCCCCCCATGTAACACAAATATACAATTAGTATATCACAATACCATTAGTAGTATTATATTGTATCAATGTATATACAATATATGATACCATACTCATACTAAATTATATCATAATTATATTATACTACATTGCAATATAATTATATTATAATATATTGACATTATAATATAATATAACATTCTATTATATTATTACTATTATAAAATAATAAATAAAATTATTTATTTAAATAAAATTATCTTCTACTAAATATTTTCATGACTCCTATAAAACTCAAATAACCCAAATTAAAGTAAAATAAAATATTATATATTACTATTTTGTACAATACCACTATACTGCAATATTGTTTGTAATATTACAGGTAGTATAAAATATATCATTATTCTATTGTTATATTGTATTTTTATTATATTGTATGACAATATTAAGCAGAACTGTATAATAATCAACAAGAAATGCAATGTAAATGCATCAAAATCAGAATATATTATCTACCACCCATCTCATAATTCATAAGAGTCTCCCATAAGTCCAAAATTAGGATCCCAATGTCAATGTAAATAGAAAAACAGCCAAAATGTTCAAATGAGGTTGAATACAGGCAGTGCGGCCTGGGCAAACTTGGACCCTCCCTCCCTCCCTCTAGGTGTTTTGGACTCCAACTCCCACAACTCCCCATAGCCTCAGGCCCCTCAGGTCTAGGCAGAAATAGAGCCGAAGAAAGGAAGGAGGGAGAGAAGAGGCCACAGAGGAGGAGAGCCCTTCATTCATTCCTTCACTTACACTTCCTTCACTGATTCCTTTCTTCTTCCCCATAAACGCGCGTGCGGCGGAAACAAAAGAAGAGGGGAAGCACTCCCTGCCTGCCCGATAGGGAGTGCTTTGCTTACAGGCTTCTGCGCAAGGGAGCTACTGGGCATGCACAGAGGTTTTTGCTCATGTGCAGTTGCTCCTGCGCTCAACTTCAGCTCTAGAGCAACTGCGCCTGCGCGAAAACTTCCATGCATGCCCAGAAGCAGCGTCGGAGCACACAAGGCCGGGGCCCAAAAGCAGGCAGCTGCGGCGCTGCCTGAGGAACATCGGCAGGGCCAGGATGGCACCCCCTTCCCAGATGGCATCCTATGCGGCCGCTTACTTGGCCTACCTGTAGGACCGCCCCTGCTCAAGACATGGCTCTTCAGAAGAGCCTGTGATTGTTAAGTAACAAGCAGTGACTATGTAACCTGTTTATTTTAATTGTGTAAGTCGCCCAGAGCACCTTTGGTGGAGGGCCACTCATCTGTATACCTTTATAAAGCAGAATGTTTGTATGTATGTGTGCGGAGGGCGGGAGGGCGGGAGGGCGGATATGTGGCAGCCACTTTCACAGGCCACAGCGATATGTGGCAGCTATTTGCATAAAGTCCTTTGATTGGCCAGCCTTGGCACTCCAAAATTCTAAGTGCCAGCTATTTGCATAAAGTTCTTTGATTGGCCAGCCTCGCCACTCCAAAATTCTAAGTGCCAGCTATTTGCATAAAGTCCTTTGATTGGCCAGCCTTGGCACTCCAAAATTCTAAGTGCCAGCTATTTGCATAAAGTCCTTTGATTGGCCAGCCTTGGCACTCCAAAATTCTAAGGCACCAGACAGAGGGCATTGATAGCCACTGAAAAGCCAGCATCCCAGAATCCAGGCCTCTACATTCAAACAACAGGATTTCTTCCCACTGAGGGGAAAAAATGCACCATCAACATTCCCTCCCCACTTGGCTCTGTGAAAACAAAATGGAATCCTGTTTTCTCCTCCCCCTCAGCTTTTAGAAAATGGCTGCCTGCCATTCCGCCTTTTAAAGTTACCAATCACCAGCAGAACAGGCCAGAACATTACAGGCCCCAAAAGAGAGTTTAGGGCAGGATGGCCCACGAATGATGGGATTTGCATCCCAATTCACTTCCCAGAAAACACTGTAGCCCCTACAAATCACAGACCAGGCCCAAAATTTACAGTAAGGCTTCATTAACTTGATTTTCCTGACTAGGCCTCAGTTAATAGGACATTGTGTATAGCCAGGCCCCAAAAGAGAGTTTAGGGCAGGATGGGCCACGAATGATGGGATTTGCATCCCACTTCACTTCCCAGAAAACACTGTAGCCCCTACAAATCACAAACCAGGCCCAAAATTTACAGTACAGCTTCATTAACTTGATTTCCCTGACTAGGCCTCAGTTAATGGGACATTGTGTATGGCCTGAATTAACAGTAACCAACCTTGGCACACCGAGCCCCTATGACCCATGATTCATTCTACTGCAGTTTGGAGTAGGGAGGACCATGGATGATGGGACTTGAAGTACCTCCACTCATTTCACCAGACCATTGCCAACCTCATCCAAACACTGATCAAGACCAAACTTGGCACACAGAGCCCCCATGACTCATTCTACATTCTGGTGCAGTATTGAGGAGGATGGACCACGAATGATGGGACTTGAAGTACCTCCCCTCACTTCCCAAGACTGCTGCGACCCTCATTCAATGACTAATGAAGACCAAACTTGGCACACAAAGCCCTCATGACCCACTCTACATCCTGTGCTGTTGGGAGGGGGATGGACCATGGCCAATGGGACATGCAGTACCTTCACTAACTTCCTGAGACCACTGCAAGCCTCATACACATCTAATAGGAACCAACCTTGGCACACAATGCCTTCCTCAAATAACTCGGGCACCGCCGGGTCCTCAGCTAGTCAGAAATAAAGATAGTTAGTTAGTTAGTTTAATAGGTAGGCTTTTACCTCTGTGTGTTTTACCTGATTGTAAGCCGCTCCGAACCCTCAGGGAGTGGCGGTGTACAAGTCCAAATAATAAATAAATCAATCAATAAAATGCAAAAAATATGTCTGAGGCACCCAAGGTTCTCCGTCCCTGATCTGAAGCTGGAATAAGTTGAGTGGCAAAGCCTCTCCGAAAGTCACCGCCACCACATTAGGTCTCCACCATTAGACTCAACAAACAAATCACATTTAAGCTGCTAGCATGGATAGATTTGGGTGCAATTTTCTATGTGCCCTTCTCAAAAAAAAAAAACAAATGGAAGTAAACAGTCAAGATGAATAATAGAAAGAGGACTTGGTCGGAACAGCTGCTCTTAACAATGGAGGGGAAGGGATTCAGAAGCCATTTGTATGCGTTTCACTGCGGACGGCTATAGGTACATAAGATGTCAGATTCTAGGAAACAGGGGCCATATGGGAAGCCTCCGTTTCATGCGAGGCCTATGCCATGACACCCACAGAATGAAAAACCTCCTAATATTGGTGCATTTTGGGTGTTTAGTTTACTTATAGCATTTATAACTCCCCTGGACAGCAAGATGCTCAATGACCAAATAAAGCAGTTTACTGACACTTACCAACCAATATTATGGCATAATAAATAAGCTCTCAGACAGCAGCAGAAAACAATAAAATACAACATAACATTAAAGCAACAAAGTGCTTCTCTAAGGCTTTAAAAAGGCTTTCATCAAGTCAATTAAGGTTGTTAAAGATGAAGCAAAACAAGCTCCCTCAGGAAAAGTGCTCCAGAATTTAGAAACCATTAGGGTTCCACCTACTGCACTGCAGAATTAACGCCATTTGGCACCACTTTAATTGCCACGGCTCAAGGTTACGGAGTCATAAGATTTCTGGTTTCAGGAGGCCTCCAGCCTTCTCTGCCAAAGGACGCTGGTGGCCACAGTCTGCTAACAACTTGTCACTAGATTTTATTTATTTATTTGTTTGTTTCAACTTGTCGCTCGGGGCGACTCACAACACTAGAATACAGATAAAAGAAAATAAAATACAGATAAAATCGCATATATAAACAACACATTTAACCTAAACCATTAAAAATGGAATACGCAACATAGCGTATATAATTTATTTATTTTTATTTATTTGTCACGTTTCTATACCGCCCCTCTCAGCCCGAAGGCGACTCGGGACGGTTTACACAGGCAGTCTCTGCCCTCAATACAACACAGCAACAAGTCAACCCCCCCCCAGAAAAAAAACATATAATAACAATTTAACAATTAAAAACATACAATTGCAGCCTCAGCGTCATGTTGAAATCAGTTTCCGTCACATCGTCGTCATTCCTTATATCCAATTAAGCCTTATATTTCATCAACAAATGCCTGCTCAAATAGCCAGGTCTTGACTTTCTTGCGAAATGTCAGGAGGGAGGGGGCCGATCTGATGTCTCTAGGGAGGGCGTTCCAAAGCCGAGGAGCCACCACTGAAAAGGCCCTGTCTCTCGTCCCCGCCAGTCGCGCCTGCGAAGAAGGCGGGACCAAGAGCAGGGCCTCTCCAGATGATCTTAAACATCTCGATGGTTCATAGGGAGAGATGCGTTCGGACAGGCAAGTTGGACCCGAACCGTTTAGGGCTTTAAAGGCTAAAGCCAGCACTTTGACTTGTGCCCGGTAGCAAACTGGCAGCCAGTGGAGCTGGCACAACAGAGGAGTTGTACGCTCTCTGAATGGCGCTCCTGTTATCAACCTGGCTGCTGTCCGTTGGACTAGTTGCAGCTTCCGAACAGTCTTCAAAGGCAACCCCCATGTAGAGAGCATTGCAGTAATCTATACGGGATGTAACCAGAGCATGGACCACCGTGGCCAAGTCAGACTTCTCAAGGTACGGGCGCCGCTGGCGCACAAGTTTTAACTGTGCAAATGCTCCCCTGGTCACCGCCGAAACCTGCGGTTCCAGGCTCAGCGATGAGTCCAGGATTACACCCTATAACTCATCACATACACAGCATATAACTGGAGCAAGTTGTGCAAGTAAATAATATGCCTGAGGGACTAACGGTCAAGCGCCTGCTTAGGCCAGCAGACTGGTCAAGGCGCGAACCTCGGGCGAGAGGGCATTCCAGAAAGTTGGCGCAATGACGTGGAATGCTTTCCTCCTTGTTGCGGTCAAGCGAAGACTTCTACAGCTCAGGATCTCAAGGACGTTGTGTGTCTCTGAATGCAGTGGTCTGGGGGGACAATATAGAGAGAGGCGGTCCCTTAGGTACCATTCAAGGCCTTAAAGGTCAACACCAGCACTTTGAAGGTGATCCGGAATTCTACTGGAAGCCAGTGCAGTTCGCGCAGGATGGGCCTGATGTGGCAGCGGGTTGGTGAGCCTGCCAACAATCCCGCTGCAGCGTTCTGCACCAGCTTGAGTTTCCGGAACACGAACAGAGGAAGGCCAATGTACGTAGCATCACAGTAGTCTAGTCTCGAGATGACCGTGGCTTGGACCACTGTAGCTAGGGATAGGACGCAGGTCAGAATGAGCCAAAGTCTTATAGTGACTTCTGCTCTTTCTCGCATTCGGCCTGTGCCTACCGCCATATCTCCCCAGCCCGCAGACCACTGGAATAGTCTCCCTAGTTATTACAGGCCCACGGTCGGCTTCTTTATCGCGTCCAATTTGCGGCACACCCCGTGAAAAGGGGAAGCCGAAGTGTCCGGTAGTAAACGGCCAGTCTCGCAAGATGATGGGCTCTTGTTTCTAGGGAGGAACCCAGGGACTGGTGTAAAAATTGGCGTTCCTGGATATCAAATAGGTGGCGCAGGTGGTAAGCTAGGGGCTGGAGGAACTGCCCTTACATTAGGTCCAAAGGCTGCTTGTTGCTGGGACCCAAGGATGTTAGGGGCTGATGTTAATAGATAACATGAATGAGAGAGTGCTATTTCCCTTATTGCTTCTTTGCAAGCTTCCCATAGACACCTGGTTGGCTTCTGTGGACAAGAACGCTAAAGTACACCCCCCCCCCCAAAAAAAACCCTGGGTATTTTAAGTTTCAGCCAAAACACATTTTTGTCCCAAAATGTTTCTGTAAAGGGGATTAAGCATCCAACCTCCACTTGTAATAATGGGATTATGGGACTAAATCAGTTTTCATTGAAGAATTTAGCTCATATATCACGAAGTTGTACACTGTAAATAGGTATGAATTACAGACTTCCGCCTCCTCCCACCTGGGACCAAAAACAGAAATCCTGTAGGTTGGTACGTCAGTCCTGAGAAGGAAACCATTACCCCCCCCCCCCCAAAAGAAATCTACATGGATATGTACTGTGATCCGCCCTGAATCCTCTTCGGGGTGAGAAGGGCGGAATATAAATAATGTGTTGTTGTTGTTGTTGTTATTTTCCTTTGTAATTCATTGGCCCAATTAATTTACAACACCTCCTCATTTCACTCTCTGCACCTAATGATTTAATGCCGGAGGAAAGCCGGTTGTTTTCACTTACTGATCATAACAGAGACGGTATTCACGTTCGGGTTGAAAGAGCAGCGTCCCTTCCCAGATTCGCATTTGGAATCGATCTTGAAAACTTGCTCCTGTAACACAGAAAGAAATGGTTGAAGGCGATCTTCAATTTTGCCTGCCTGAGTGGGATGGTGCTTGTATGAAGAAATGGTCAAATTAATCGAGGCGTTTCCTTAGAATTGGCAAAATTAGCCCTACATTCCACATATAACAGGGCTGCCCAACAGACGGCCTGCGGGCCGTACACGGCCCACGAGCCCCTTGCCCGCGGCCCTCCTCTCCTCCGTAAAAAAAAATCCAAAAGAATTTTCCGAAAAAAAACTCAAAAAAAATTCAAAAAATCAAAAAATTTCCCGAAAAAATAAAAGAGTGTGCATGCGCACGGTTTCGCCTGCTTCTGACGCTGTCGTGACACTTTGGGAGGGAGGGCGGAGCAATGGGGAGCCCCCAGTGGCTCCTCCCTCTCTCCCAAAGCGTTACGCCAGCCGCGGAAGCCGGCGACCTTGCCGGCTGCCGCGGAAGCCGGTGACATTGGCGGCTTCCGCGGCTGCCATGATGCCTTGGAAGGGAGGGGGTCCCCCGCGGCGCCTCCCTTTCTCTCAAAGCGTCACGGCAGCCGCTGAAACTGGCAAAACCGCCGGCTTCCGCGGCTGCCGTGATGCCTTGGAAGGGAGGGGGTCCCCCACGGCGTCTCCCTCTCTCCCAAAGCGTCAGAACAGCTGTTCTGACGCTTTGGGAGAGGGGGTGGAGCTGCGTGGCCGGGGGCGTGGCCGTGCCCCCCCCCCCAGGTGATCACTCACCAGAAGTCCGGCCCTTGAGCCAGCAGAAGTTGGTCTGCCCTGACATATAAGACAGAAGCTTTGTTCAATCTAACTAATTAGCTTTGTTCAGGCTAATACATTTACGTAATTTATCTTTATAATTTCCCTTTGTTGCCGACACTGTAAGAAAATATCAGGGATGGCATTTCCTTAATCTTCTGAAATGTTTTGCCTAATTGAATAATTACCTTTCTTCAGGTATTTTGTTGTGTGTGCAAACATGTCTTTGTTATTTGGCCTTGGTTACTTGATCCCAATGCAAAAACCATGATGTTCAATGCTGATATTTAGGTAGCTTTTTTCTGAGAAAGAAGATATCCAGGGGCGGATCTTAGTGGAGGCAAATTAAGCGGCCGCCTCAGGGTGCCACGTGGCCAAAGGGCACATCCAGGGCCGGGCGCCATGCCCCCAGGGGTGCCGGCAGGGTGGGAGGAAGGCTCGCGCAGGGCGAGAGAGGAGGGGGCAGAGGCGCACGCCTTTCCCCTCTGCCTGCCTCGCCCTGCGCCTGACAGAGGTCGGCCGATGTAAAGGGCGTTACAGTAGTCTAACCTTGAGATGACCGTCGCTTGGATCACTGAGGCCAAGTCACGACGGGACAGGTAGAGGACCAGCCTCCGAGCCTGGCGAAGACGGAAAAACGCAACTCGGCTAACCATGGAGATATGGATCTCCATGGAAAGCTAAGTGTCCAAATGGACTCCAAGGCTCTTTACTGATGACGACGGGCATAAAGCCATGCCGTCCAGGGTTGGAAGCTGGTGGTCCCCACCGGCCGGGCGACTTTCCAGGGGTGAGCCAATGTGAATGTTCATTCTGCATAAACAAAAACTGTTGTATCTAAAATGTCTTAGTAAATATGTCTTCTCCTGGTATGGGGATGGTGGGAGGGTTCTGGTTGATTGGTTTCATTAATGCAGCCCGGCATCATTATACTCAGGTCACATCAACTCAAACTCTGGCTAGGGGCCTACACAAAGCACAGATGGAAGGTGATGAGCACTAGATATTGCGCAATGTAGACATGTCCCTTTCCCAATACAATCACTTTTGAAGAGAAGGAAAATGTTCGTCTTGTAATGCTCTTAGTAAGGCTGCCACATAGGAAAATCTGATCACTAATGTACCATATTGAACATGATCCTTGATTGGCTGTGCTAATGCACTGAAGAAGAAAGAGGATGGAAATGAAAATGGTGCCAAAACACTAGATCAAAGGTCTCAACTAATGTAAATGTGTACAAGAATATTTTGTTCAGGGCTATTTTGTCTTTCAAAAAGGATCATTTCTGCCCAGAAACTTCCTGCTTCCAAACAAATAAAGCAAGAAACAAGCCTCTCAATTTGATGCTGTAGTAATAGATTAAACTTCACCCCGTTTACTTTTTTTGAACGTGGCAGGGCAGACTATCCTTTATCCCACCGCTGCCACCAAATGTGACGAAGTATCGTAAACACTGCCGAAGGCTAGCATCGATCTTCGTTTGTTCGCACACCAAACTGAGTGAACCGTGTAGTACTGTGGCAGGGCAGGCTATCCTTCAATTCCACCGCTGCCACCAAATGTGAACAAGTTCCAAAAGCCTAGTACTGGAATCACTGTGGACGACTGACCACTGCTACCAATAATCAATGTTTTGCTTCTTTTATTATTATTATTAACTTCTTGCTGCCACCATTTGTCAATGCTTGACCACTAGATGTGAGGGTCTTTGTGAATAAACGACTTCCACAGATGTTTTGTTGAAAGTGTTTAACAGTTTATTTTACACAAGCTCAAAGCTTAGGTGGTTTCAAAACTCCGAAGAGGTACAAACTTGCAATTTTAAACAAGATAACACCGGGGTTTTCCCCTGATACAGTTACACACAAGTAACTACTTAATACTGGGTTACTCTCAACCCTGGGACTAAACTCTGTCCCACACACTTGGGTTTCCCTAAACCCGCACACACAGAACTGAACTGCACACTGCAGCTCCTACAGACAGCTTGCAGCTTCAGCAACTGCTAATTCCCACCAACTCTGGTCACAGCTGCTGGCCAACTGACATTCTCCAACTGTCAGATTCAAACGGAACATTCTAAAGCCAGAGTGGCCTCTGTTGTCATGGCAACAGCCTCTGCTTACAGCTTGCTGCTGCGAACATTCCATGGCTCACTCTCTGCAGCTTCCAAAGAATGTCCCTTCTAAATACATAAACAAACATGTGATTAACATATAAATAACCACCTCATCACAGATGCCATAGTCAGTTCAAATGAAGGACAAAGGAAAACAAAGGGCTGTACAAATAACCAGCTATTGGTGACACTGTTGGGCTTTTTATTTCAGATTAGGACTAAAATGAAACAAACATTTATTGCATTGAAGTGCCATAAAATTGGTTGGTAATCTGCATTCAGCATGGTGGCTGGAGTTTAGGCTATATTTTCCACAAATTCAAAGTTGTGAACCCTATTCCCCAACAGATTCAGAACTCTGGTTAGCTCCCAGAAAACCCAGCACGGATTCATTGACCTCAAACAAAGGAGCCTTCTGAGATAGCTTACACTGAAATGTGTTTCTGGAAAGATGAGTGTGGGGAAGTCATATTTCTTTATTACAGGTTTTAAATATGGTTGATATTTATATATATGTATATATGTTGAAGGGGCAAAAACTTAGCAAACCCTAAAGGGTTAACAGAGATATTAGCGTGCAGATATTAGCGTGCCAAGGGGTTTCCGTTACCATGGAAACAGGAGGCGGAGCCTACAACTGGCCTTAGAATCTTCGAATTCAAATTTTAGCAGTTGGGAGTTGGCCGTGAAAGTCGAAGGAGAGAGGGTGTGTGGAGAGTTGGAGAGTCCGTTTTAGCCAGCTGTCAGCCGGTTTTAAAAAAACAGTCTGACTACTCTGTGAGAGAGTAGAAGAAAAGCTGTGTCTGAACTGCTAGGAAAGCAGTTGGGTTTAAGGGCAAGCAGTTAGTGTAAAGACTGCTGAGCTATTGGTTCTGGGAGTGCAGCTATATAGTATCAAGTTGTATCTCCATGGTTAGTGTATTGTAACCTTAAGATATGTGCCTCTAGGAAGATACTGTAACCACCTAAGCTTTAAACTCTGAAACCTCTTTGAATAAACTTTACGTTTCTTTAACAAAGATATCTCCCCCCATAGTTCCTTCACACATAAGCCTTGAAAATAACTTCTTCCTAGTGGGTAGCCAAGTATAGTGAAGGGTGGCAGTGAAAGTTAACAAATAGTGGCAGTGGGAGTTTGGGTTAGAGGAATACCCTGCCTTGACACAGTAATCGAAAGGTCAGTGGGAAAACTGACCTGTGTGAATACTTATTACATTATATGGTGGCAGCAAGGGGAATTAAAAGAAGTCTTTATATAAAGTGGTGGTAAGGGTGGAATAAGACAACTGCCCGGCCACAGTTGAAAGTGAAATAAAGAGAGCCCTTACAATGAGTTTCATGGATCAAGGATACATGTAACCTCACCCCTATACAATAAGCATCAATGTCATGCAAGAATGAGCAGATTTTCACATTATTTACTTATTCTTAATCCTTTCAAACGCATTCTGTTATATGGCACAGGAAAGGACCTCTGCTGAGTAACACAAGCACAAAGCCCTTTCAGACATAAAACCCAGAATTGTTTGTGTCAGTATGGTTTGGATGCTTGAGAATAGTTCTGGTGTACTCTATAATAATAATATTCCAAAAACACAAAATAAAGCCTTTATGGTCAAAAGATGTACCTCAGATCTTCGTCCCCTGTTGAGATATGCACATACAGGGCTGAATGCCCCACTCCCACACACATACAGATGAGTACGGTTGAAAGTCTGTATGACGCGGACAAAATTGCCACAACCATGCTGCAGAAAAAAACAACAGATATTAATAAGCCTGAATAAGCAAATGCCATAATGATATTTATTGGTGAACTGAACAACAACAACAACAATTTTATTTCTTACCCACCTCTCCTTGTTGCTCGAGGCAGATTATAACATAGCTAAAACCACATAATTATATAAAATACACATATTAAAACATATTTATACAAGGTTCTTCAAATCTAGGAAGGGGTGCAAGCCTTTTCCCACCTTCGACAGGCAAGACATTTTGCTTGTTAACACACCTCTAATCACTTACAATATATAAATGAATCATACAGTCAATACATCACCGTATCCACGGTCGATACTATTTTGTGATACTCTATGATACGATTGTGGTAAGTCTGTTGCTTTACCACCTTCCAACCCTCTACCATATGTATGCTTTGGTTTTTGACATTAAATCCTGATTTTAGATATACAATTGAGAAGCCTTTCCAATACTGACTGACTATGGCCCTGATGAAGTCCAACACGAAACGGGCTGGTTCCATTAATTTATACCCGTAGGTGAGTCGGGCTTTGGCACAGTATTGGGCTACCATCCAGATACGCCTGTGGGATCCCCCCTGGGGACTTCTGTACTCGCCGCCCTGGACATATCGGAATTTTGAATGTTACTTTGCACTTTGGAAACTCTGTTTGCAGCCAATTATTCGCCGCTTGGGCGAGGTATTTACTTTGGGAATCGGGGCTGTGGAGCGACAGTGAAGGCATTTCGGACACGTCCACTACATCCTGGTTTATGGCCGGGAAGCCATCTGGGGATATCCCGGACACGCCATCACGGCAAATACTGAAATCTGGATTACAATTTCATGCTTTCTGCGTGCTATTTGCGACACTAGTAGCTAAAATCTTTGTGGACGCGCTTGCCCGTATCCCTTAGTGGATTACAAATACCAAGGAATTACTTACTTTTCCCCATACTTTGAGTGAACGCTCAAAGACTGATAAATTTTGGATATGTAAGTAGGATGTTATATTTGGACCACCCCTGTAGGACCACCCCTGGAGGAGATCGACTTAGAAATAAATTCCACATATTCCAGGTTACTGTATATAATTTAATCTCATTAAATTTTAATATCATTAAAAAGCGGTCACTAATAACTCTTACCTTTAAACTGATTACACTAAATGATATGTGGCAAATAAAAAGAATTAATGAAACAACATTTTGCATAGTAAGGGACAATACGGACCTGTAGTAGGCGTGATATATTACACTATTACAGCTGCCTGTGACAAGAAGCTAACACCATGCTACTGTTTTTAATCTAAATTAATTAAACAAAAACCACTGCAATCCATTACTGGTGACATCGTAATAAAAAAACACGATACCCTTATGCTTTGCAAGCCCGGTACTTTCTTCCCTTGAGAAAGTTTGATAAAAATATCAGGAGATTGCCAAGATATTTAATATGTACACTCCTTTTAATTACATCTCCATACCCAAATGAATGCTTGTTCTAATATAACACAATGCCACCAGTATTTAATTAAGATTAGATGCAGTTTGCCTCATTCAAATATTGGCAAACCGAGGTCTGAGATCACAGGACTCGGCCTCTCCCCTCAAAGCACGGGAGCCACGGGAAAATTATTTATTTATTTATTTATTTATATTATTTATTTCTTTATCTTGTTCTTCCCCGAACTCATTTCTACCCCGCAAAAGGCTCTACCCGATGCCAACATAATAAATACAATATAAAACCAAAAACATAGATCATTAAAACACATTAAAATACAATTAACATTAACACATCATACATATTCTCTTAAGTTAAAAACAATATTTCGTCCATAACAGGAGCATTGAGCCATAGCCATCAACTTGCCATTACAAATCCAGTCCGAAGTGCTGAATTGTGCTAATGTGCAAACGCCTGGTCCCACAGCCAAGATTTCACTTTTTTCCTGAATGCCAGGAGGGATGGTGCTGATCGTATGTCGCTTGGAAGCGCATTCCACAGACAGGGAGCCGCCACCGAGAAGGCCCTCTCTCTCCTCCCCACCAACCGCGTTTGAGAAGTTGGCGGGAGCGAGAGCAGGGCCTCCCTGGATGATCTTAAATTACTTGGTGGGACGTAGAGGCTGGTGCGTGCGGACAAGTAAGCTGGGCCAGAACCGTATAGAGCTTTAAAGGTCAAAACCAGCACTTTGAATTGAGCTCGGAAATGGACAGGCAGCCAGTGGAGCTGACACAAGAGGGGGATGGTATGTTCCCTGTATGTAGCTCCTGTTAGTAACCTGGCTGCCACAAGTTGGACTAATTGTAATTTCCGAACAGTCTTCAAAGGCAGCCCCACGTAGAGCGTGTTGCAGTAATCTATTCGGGATGTGACCAGACCGTGGATGACCTTAGCCAGATCAGACTTCCCAAGGTACAGGTGCAGCTGGCGCATGAGTCTTAACTGTGCAAAAGCTCCCCTGGTCACCGCCGAGACCTGGGGTTCCAGGCTCAGCGATGAATCCAGGATCACTCCCAAGCAGGGGCGGTCCTACCGGTAGGCAAAGGATGCCGCTGCGTGGGGCGCCATCTGGGTAAAGGGTGCATTCCCCCACCCGCCAGACAGCGTCCGGCCAATGTTCCGCTTTTGGGCCTTGTGCGCTCCGACGCCACGCCGTAGCAAACCTCCCTGTGTGCCGAATAGGGAGTGCTGTGTTTACAGGCTTCTGCGTCTGCGCACAGGAGCTTCTGGGCATGCGCGGAGGGGGGGGGGTGCCAAAATAATGTTTGGGGGGGCGCCAAAATAATGTTCACTTACCATTTAAAATTACCTTAGACCGCCCCTGCTCCCAAGCTGCGAAGAGGTGAAATCATTCATTATTGCTCTTATTTCTAAGATAATTTCCTAACGGCCTTCCCACAAAGTGCTTCCCAAGGTGATGCTGAAGATACTCAAATCGTAATTAAACAAGTGATTGGTTTGTTTGACCCAGAATCACTCGGAGGCTGAGATTCTAGTAGGTAATTGGATCAGCAGATGTTTCCTTTGAAAGGCTTTGGTTTCGCCTCCAATCATGGCCGTGCCTCGTTTACCTGCTTTAAGGAAGTTCTGCTCTTTTTCAGGCATCTGTTTAAAACGTGGCTTTATGGAACCAATAAAAGACACTTTATGATCAAGCCGTAAGTGCGGCTGGAATGCGCGGGATTATTTTTCCATACAAAAGGCAGCCTATGCCGCCTGGGATTGCGTCCAGGCCCTTCCTTCTATTAGCATGAGCTCAGCCGTCTGCTACACCGTCTCTAGGAAATATGCCGACCAAGTGCTATTAATGATATCCATCACCCGCAACAAGGTAATAAAAAAATAGGTTTCATTTTGCACATTTTTTTTTTTACAAAAAACAGATAAGCAATGTTCTCATTTTTCCAGACAGTGCGAAAGGGGCCCAGGCTGCGCAAATACCGTGTTTGTTTCGGAAATTTTGTAGGATCGTTCAGCTAGCCCAGCACTAGAAGAAGGAAAACACACTTCTTCCACATGGCTTTTGGCTGCACCCAAGGTGCGCTCTCTCCGTGGCCAAATATTTAATTAAAAGGGAAAATAAAATACTTACTGTAGGATCCTTGCCAGCCATTTTGCACTCGTCAACTTTGGTTGTTGATGCTGGCCAGAAGATCTGTGTAGAAAGGGGGAAATATAGTTTAAATGGATTACATAACACTGAATACACAGGCGCCAGAAAGGGTGGCAGGAATGGTTATTTCCACCTTGTTTCAGCTATTACAATGCCATTTGGGAGAATCTAAGCTTGCAATAAAATAGTTTTTGCAGGTCCTGGTTTTTTTTTTTTTAAGGAAAGCTCTTCTTTGATCGCTAGGCTGGAAATCTTTCTTTAAGCCAGTTTAATATGTTTGCTTTTACCTCTGCATGTTTTTACTTGACTGTAAGCGGCTCCGAGTCCTCATACAAGTCCAAATAATAAATAAATAAATAATCTCTATATATTATAATAAAGCAGAATGTTTGTATGTATGTTTGTATGTGGCAGCGTTCTGATTGACTCCTGGCCTCTACATTCTGACAACATGATTGGTTGCCAGTGAGGGAGTATTTGCATAACGCCTCTAATTGGCCAGCCAACGCAAACATTCCGACACTCTAAACTGCCAGAGGGGGGTTGAGGCAAAGGCCTGAGGCAGTCAGCCATGGTGGGAGTTTCGGACCAAAACACTTTGCGGCCCCCAACAATGACAGAACAAGACCAAACTTGGCACACAAAGCCCCATGACCCACTCTACATCCTGGTGCAGTTTGAAGGAGGGCAGACCATGGATGATGGGACTTTAAGTACCTCCACTCACTTCCCCAGACCGCTGCTACCCTCATCCACTGACTGATCAAGACCAAACTAGGCACACAGAGCCCACATGACCCACTTTACATCCTGGTGCAGTTTGAAGGAGGGCAGACCATGAATGATGGGACTTGAAGTACCTCCAATCACTTCCCCAGACCGCTGCTACCCTCATCCACTGACTGATCAAGACCAAACTTGGCACACAGAGCCCCCATGACCCACTCTACACCCTGGTGCAGTTTGGAGGAGGGCAGACCATGCATGATGGGACTTGAAGTATCTTCACTCACTTTCTTTTTTTATAATAATTTTTATTATGTTTTTTTAATACAATATTTATAAAAGCTAGAAAAGGGGTTGGGGGAAGGGAAGCCGCAGGGATCTTGGTAGGAATGTAGGGGTATTGGAGGGGGGAAAGGAAAAGTGGTGATTGGGAGTGGAAAGGCTGTGGTATCTGGGTATCTCACTTTCCAAGACTGCTACAAACCTAATCCAATGACTGATCAAGACCAAACTTGGCACACAGGGCCCCCATGACCCACTCTACATCCTGGTGCCGTTTGAAGGAGGATGGACCATGGATGATGAGACTTGCAATACCTTCACTCACCTTCCGAGACCGCTGTGACCCTCATCCAATGACTGATCAACACCAAATCTGGCACACAGAGCCCACATGACCCACTCTACATCCTGGTGCTATTGGGAGGGGGATGGACCATGGCCAATGGGACTTGCAGTACCTTCACTAACTTCCTGAGACCACTGCAAGCCATGTAAACATCTGATAAGGACCAACCTTGGCACACAATGCCTTTCTCAAATAACCCGGGCAGGGCCGGGTCCCCAAGCTAGTAAATAAATGAACAAGGAAACCAACTAGTTATCCTCCTGATTCGGGAAAGCTGTATTAAGGATTCCCATCATGACATCACAGGAACTCTTTACAAACTCACCTGAAATCAAAGTGCTGTTAAATGGTGGAAGGAGTTGATATTGTTAGATAGAAATGGCACAGCATTTCTAGTCATTGAATATGTGGAATATTGATAGCACCTCAGTCATGACTATTTATTTCCAGGCCCGGATTAACACCTTTTTGCGCTGCGGGCCAAACTTTGGAATTATGCCCCGTTTCACGTGCCGCCGCGTGCTCCTTTGCTCTGCTGCATTCCTCCTCCCTCCCTCCTTCTGAGGCCACGCCGATTTGCCCCAGAGGCAGCGGCAGCTGCGCGGTGCCCCTTCCACGTGGTGCCCCATTCAAGCGGCTGCCGCTGCCTCTGGGACAACTCAGCGTGGCCTCAGAAGGAGGGAGGGAGGAGGAGTGCAGCCTGAGCAAGGTCACTCCCTCTGGGGGCGGGGCCCGAGTGATGTCGCTCGGGCCCCGCCCCCGGAGGGAGTGACGTCACTTGGGCTGCACTCCTCCTCCCTCCCTCCTTCTGAGGCCACGCTGAGTGAATCGTTCCAGAGCCAGCGGACGGTGCGCTGCGTGAATTGTGCGCCGCGCCGCTGCCGCTGCCGCTGGCACAACTTCGGCGTGGCCTCAGAAGGAGGAGGGAGGAGGAGTGCAGCCTGAGCAAGGTCACTCCCTCTGGGGTCGGGGCCCGAGTGATGGAGCCCGGGCCCCGCCCCCGGAGGGAGTGACGTCGCTTGGGCTGCACTCCTCCTCCCTCCCTCCTTCTGAGGCCACGCTGAGTGAATCGTTCCAGAGCCAGCGGAAGGTGCGCTGCGTGAATTGTGCGCCGCGCAGCTGCCGCTGCCTCTGGCACAACTCGGCGTGGCCTCAGAAGGAGGGAGGGAGGAGGAGTGCAGCCTGAGCAAGGTCACTCCCTCTGGGGCGGGGCCCGAGTGATGTTGCCCGGCCCCGCCCGGAGGGAGTGACGTCGCTTGGTCTGCACTCCTCCTCCTCCCTCCTTCTGAGGCCACGCTGAGTGAGTCATTCCAGAGCCAGCGGAAGGTGCGCTGCGTGAATTGTGCGCCGCGCAGCTGCCGCTGCCTCTGGGACAACTCGGCGTGGCCTCAGAAGGAAGGTGGGAGGAGAAGAGGACTGGCGGTGAGTCATCAACATTTTTTTGGCCATGATCTGGCGCCCCCTCGGCTTACGTCCATAGACCACGGCCTATGCTGGCCTAAAGCAGTGTTTCCCAACCAGTGTGCCGGGCACACTAGTGTGCCGTGAGCGATCATCAGGTGTGCTGTGGGAAATTGGAACCTTGGGGGAACTAGTGTGTTGAAGTATAAAATCCCTAAGAAACTTACCTCGATAAAGGCCCAAATTAAAAACACCCCCACCCGTTGTCTACTTGGTCTCTCCCTCTCCATGCATTGGGAAGGCCCGCCTCCCTTTCCCCAAGTAGAGACCTCCTCTTGCCTCCGGGGGGTTCTGTGTGGGACGTTTGGCCCAGTTCTATCATTGGTGGGGTTCAGAATGCTCTTTGATTGTAGGGGAACTACAAATCCCAGGAACTACAACTCCCAAATGTCAAGGTCTATTTCCCCTGAACTCCATCTGCGTTCATATTTGGGCATATTGAGTATTCATGCCAAGTTTGGTCCTGATCCAACATTGTTTGAGTCCACAGTGCTCTCTGGATATAGGTGAACTACAACTCCAAAACTCAAGGTCAATGCCCACCAAACTCTTATAGCATTTTCTCTTGGTTATGGGAGTTCTGTGTGGGAAGTTTGTGTCTTTCTGCCATTCCTGCCAGGATACCTATGTTGTGTTCATCGAAATAGGCCCAGGTTTCACACTGAGTGTATAAATACATTTTAAAAACATATTAACTCTATGTATGACTGTGTTAGAGTGTCATTTTGTGTCATTTTGGTTGGTGGCGTGCCCCAGGATTTTGCAAATGTAAAAAGTGTGCCGCGGCTCAAGAAAGGTTGGGAAACACTGGGCTAATGGATAATCCGGGCCTGTTTATTTCCTACCACTTTCACATATGTACAAAAAGGATGTTAGAGTAATAGAAAACCATGGGCCTCCCTTTTGATGGCCTAAGCCTCCTTGGGAAAACTGACCTCCCAGTTTGAAATTTTCTGTATGAAGCTGACCTTTGACCATTGGTCTGTTGCTAACTGAACTGAAATCCGCACAGAATAATCTGACTATTTTTTAGAAGATCGCCCCACCCATTGTTTTTGTTCTATTCATTAAGTCTGTCGGAAGCATTAACGTCTTATCAAGAAGGCCGGGGTCAAAGGAGTTCTCTTTGGATGCCAAATCTGAAACGCAGGATGTCTCAGAAGGAAACACGCTGTTCAGCTTCCAGCTGAAGTTCGCCCAAGAGGTTTAGCTGATATCTAGATAAACATCTCTGCTTCAGCAGAATCCTCACCAAGGACACACCCAGGTTCAGAACAATGTTCAACTCATCTCGAGCAGTCTCAATTTTTAAAAAGTAGTGGAAAAACATGTTTTCAAGTTGCCATGAAGTTAAATTGGCCCCTTATGCCCCTAAGAAAAGTTATGTTCAATACGTAATCTTTAAAACAATGAATACGTTCTAAAATTTTTTAAAAAATGATAACTTAAGATTACTATCGTGTTTTCTGGCAGCTCAGTGTGCTTCACTTACATCAGTTCAGCAATTCTTAGAAAAATTCTGCACTCCTAACACAACCTTTAACGAACACGCACAAGTATTGTTCCCGTATTACAACAAGTGGACATGTTAAGGCTGAGAGATGATAAATATGAAACCCTTGGCATGCCTGCTTGGGTGGAAGTTGCACTGGGTTATATCCACATTGACCACATAAGATCTGCCCCGTTGCATCTAAATGCTGTATGAGGCTGATCTTTTTTAACCTGGGGGGAAGGCTGGGTTTGAAAGAGGCGATGGTAAGACCGCTACTGAAAAAACCGAATCTAGATCCTTCGGTTCCTTCCAGTTACCATCCAGTTTCCAACTTGTCATTCTTGGGCAAGGTGATTGAGAGGGTGTGGTCATCGATGAAACTTCACCCCGTTTACTTTTTTGAACATGGCAGGGCAGGCTATCCTTCAATCCCACCGCTGCCACCAAATGTGAAGAGGTTCCAAACCTAGTACTGGATTCACTGTGGACGACTGACCACTGCTACCAATAATCAATGTTTTGCTTCTTTATTACTAATTAACTTTTGCTGCCACCATTTGTCAATGCTTGACCACTAGATGTGAGGGTCTTTGTGAACAAACGACTTCCACAGATGTAGTGTTGAAAGTGTTCAACAGTTTATTTTACACAAATGGGCTCAAAGCTTAGGTGGTTTCTAAAGATCTCCGAAGAGGTACAAACTTGCAATATTAAACATCATAACACTGG
Organism: Anolis apletophallus; assembly: GCA_030556195.1. Taxonomy (NCBI): domain Eukaryota; kingdom Metazoa; phylum Chordata; class Lepidosauria; order Squamata; family Anolidae; genus Anolis; species Anolis apletophallus. The sequence goes on from JARBWK010000012.1 coordinate 615,148, forward strand.
GGTTTTCCCCTGATACAGTTACACACAAGTAACTACTTAATACTGGGTTACTCTCAACCCTGGGACTAAACTCTGTCCCACACACTTGGGTTCCCCTCAACCCACACACAGAACTGAACTGCCCACTGCAGCTCCTACAGACAGCTTGCAGCTTCAACAACTGCTAATTCAAAAAAACTCTGCTCACAGCAGCTGGCCAACTGACATTCTCCAACTGTCAGATTCAAACTGAACATTCTAAAGCCAGAGTGGCCTCTGTTGTCATGGCAACAGCCTCTGCTTTCAGGTTGCTGCTGCGAACATTCTACTGCTCACTCTTTGCAGCTTTTAAAGAATGTCCCTTCTAAATACATGAACAACCATGTGATTAACATATAAATAACCACCTCATCACAGAGGGCAGCAGCGGATCAGCTGCAACGGTTGTTAGATGACACAGATGGACTTGATCCCTTCCAGTCCGGCTTCCGTATTGGGCATGGGATGGAAACCGTGCTTGTCGCCATTACAAACCAACTTCGCTGCCAGCTGGACCATGGTGGGTCAGCCCTGCTTGTGTTGTTAGATCTCACGGCAGCCTTTGACACAGTAGACCATATATTATTGACCCACCGTTTAGCTGTGACGGGAGTTAGGGGGACTGCCCTTAAATGGTTGGCCTCCTTCCTCCAAGACCAGGGACAACGTGTGGAGAGGGTGGGGGGTGTTGAGTGAAATATGGACCTTAAATAAACAGACTATGTCTTTGACTGAACAAGCATGCAGTGAAATCATTTTAGTTGATTCCCAAATCACTTTGCAAACTTACACTCAGAGGCTCCTGGCTGATATTATTGATATTCAAAGAGAGGATGTGGTCTTTGCTGCCAACGTAGATCTGGTCCTGATCTTCATCCATCACCAATATCCTGTAGTCCAAGGGCTGATGGGAAAGAGCATAAAACTGAGCGGTCTTGGTTTCCTGCAGCTCTGGAAGAGAAAAAAAAGGAGCCACAGATTAATTGGCTTTTCTTGGTTGAACAATCACATCTTGGTCAAAGATGTCTGCCACCAATAAAACTGCCAAGATTTCACAGGACCCTCCCCTATTTAAGCATGAATGAAATAGTTGTCCTGTCAAAAAACCGAGTGCATTGCCCTTGCACTTAAGCAAGCAACCATCACCATAAAGCACCTAGAATCACTTTATCAATTCCTCCAAAGAACACTCTTGGCTTAATGGAAATTATTATTTACACCTGTGTTTTTTCAAGCACGTCATATATTAAAGTAATCAATGAAAATGTACTCTTGTAATTTTGGCCAAGATCATTTCTTTCTTTTTCTTTTTAAAAAAAGGAAATACATTTCCTTTAACATTGCTAAGATGTGAATTAGCTAGAAAACGATGACAGTTTTTCCTAATTATATCACAGAGTAATTATTCTAATTCTCTAAACTGATTTTAATGATTTAATGATTTCACCGACATCAACACCTTGGCCCGCACCCTCCTCCTCTTTCCTTCCTTTTTCCTTTCCTTTTCCTTTCATTATTTTTCCTCCCTCTATCCCTACCTTCTCCCCCCCTCCCTCTTCATTCCTTCATCTTCCATTCTTTCCTTCTCTCCTTCCTTTTACCTCCCTCTCTCCCCTTCCTTCTTTCCTTCATTCTCGTTCTTCCTTCCTTCCTTTCTCCCCCTTCACCCTTACCTTCTCTCCTTCCTTTTCCCTCCCTCTCTCCCCTTCCTTCTTTCCTTCATTCTCGTTCTTCCTTCCTTCCTTTCTCCCCCTTCACCCTTTCCTTCTCTTCTTCTTTTCCCTCCCTCTCTCTCCTTCCTTTCCTCCATTCTCGTTCTTCCTTCCTTTCTTTCTCCCCATTACCCTTTCCTTCTTTCCTTCTTTTTCCCTCCCTCTCTCCCCTTCCTTCTTTCCTCCATTCTTCCTCTTCCTTCCTTTCTCCCCCTTCACCCTTTCCTTCTCTTCTTCTTTTCCCTCCCTCTCTCTCCTTCCTTTCCTCCATTCTCATTCTTCCTTCCTTTCTTTCTCCCCATTACCCTTTCCTTCTTTCCTTCTTTTTCCCTCCCTCTCTCCCCTTCCTTCTTTCCTCCATTCTTCCTCTTCCTTCCTTTCTCCCCCTTCACCCTTTCCTTCTCTTCTTCTTTTCCCTCCCTCCCTCTCCTTCCTTTCCTCCATTCTCGTTCTTCCTTCCTTTCTTTCTCCCCATTACCCTTTCCTTTTCCTTCTTTCCCTCCCTCTCTCCCCTTCCTTCTTTCCTCCATTCTCCTTCTTCCTTCCTTCCTCTTCCTTCCTTTCTTTCTCCCGTTTACCCTTTCCTTCTCTCCTTCTTTTCCCTCCCTCTCTCCCCTTCCTTCTTTCCTCCATTCTCCTTCTTCCTTCCTTCCTCTTCCTTCCTTCCTTTCTCCCCTTCACCCTTTCGTTCTCTCCTTCTTTTCCCTCCCTCCCTCTCTCTCCTTCCTTTCCTCCATTCTCCTCTTCCTTCCTTTCTTTCTCCCCATTACCCTTTCCTTCTTTCCTTCTTTTTCCCTCCCTCTCTCCCCTTCCTTCTTTCCTCCATTCTCCTTCTTCCTTCCTTCCTCTTCCTTCCTTTCTTTCTCCCGTTTACCCTTTCCTTCTCTCCTTCTTTTCCCTCCCTCTCTCCCCTTCCTTTCCTCCATTCTCGTTCTTCCTTCCTTTCTTTCTCCCCATTACCCTTTCCTTCTTTCCTTCTTTTTCCTCCCTCTCTCTCCCCTTCCTTCTTTCCTCCATTCTCCCTTCTTCCTTCCTTCCTCTTCCTTCCTTTCTTTCTCCCCATTACCCTTTCCTTCTTTCCTTCTTTTCCCTCCCTCCCTCTCTCTCCTTCCTTTCCTCCATTCTCGTTCTTCCTTCCTTTCTTTCTCCCCATTACCCTTTCCTTCTTTCCTTCTTTTTCCCTCCCTCTCTCCCCTTCCTTCTTTCCTCCATTCTCCTTCTTCCTTCCTTCCTCTTCCTTCCTTTCTTTCTCCCGTTTACCCTTTCCTTCTCTCCTTCTTTTCCCTCCCCTCTCTCCCTTCCTTTCCTCCATTCTCGTTCTTCCTTCCTTTCTTTCTCCCCATTACCCTTTCCTTCTTTCCTTCTTTTTCCCTCCCTCTCTCCCCTTCCTTCTTTCCTCCATTCTCCTTCTTCCTTCCTTCCTCTTCCTTCCTTTCTTTCTCCCGTTTACCCTTTCCTTCTCTCCTTCTTCTTTTCCCTCCCTCTCTCCCCTTCCTTCTTTCCTCCATTCTCCTTCTTCCTTCCTTCCTCTTCCTTCCTTCCTTTCTCCCCCTTCACCCTTTCCTTCTCTCCTTCTTTTCCCTCCCTCCCTCTCTCTCCTTCCTTTCCTCCATTCTCGTTCTTCCTTCCTTTCTTTCTCCCCATTACCCTTTCCTTCTTTCCTTCTTTTTCCCTCCCTCTCTCCCCTTCCTTCTTTCCTCCATTCTCCTTCTTCGTTCCTTCCTCTTCCTTCCTTTCTTTCTCCCGTTTACCCTTTCCTTCTCCTTCCTTTTCCCTCCCTCTCTCCCCTTCCTTCTTTCCTCCATTCTCCGTCCCTCTTCTTTCCTCTTCTATTCTTTTTACCCAAGTCTTCATTTCTTTCTTCCTCGCCCCTTCCCTCCTTTATTCCCTCTGTCTTTCTTTCTCTCCCCCCCCCCCCTTCTCTTCCTTCCCAGAGTCCTGAGCGTGCCTTTTGCAGAGCCAGGTCTGAAGTGTCCCCTCATTCTGCCTTTTGGGGAATCCTTTCCTCATCATATGTATGTATAGACTCACATTTAGTTGAATTCAGTCTTAAAATATATTCTATCTATTCTATGGCTCTCACTGAAATAAATTTCCAAATATTTTGCTTTCATGGCTCTCCGAGTCAAAAAGGTTCCCGACCCCTGGAATAGGGCTCTCCGTGTTTCTGGGAATGTATTCCCTGCAGATAGTTTCTTTAAAGCAGTGTTTCTCAACCTTCCTAATGCCGCGACCCCTTAATACAGTTCCTCATGTTGTGGTGACCCCCAACCATAAATTTTTTTTGTTCCTACTTCATAACTGTAATTTTGCTATTGTTATGAATCGTCATGTAAATATCTGATATGCAGGATGTATTTTCATTCACAGGACCAAATTTGGTACAAATACCCGATATACCCAAATTTGAATACTGGTGAGGTGGGGGCAGGGGGATTGATATTGTCATGTGGGAGTTGTAGTTGCTGGGAGTTATAGTTCACCTACAATCGGAGAACATTCTGAACTCCACCAATGGGGGAATTGAACCAATCTTGGCACACATGACCAACAGAAAATACTGGAAGGGTTTGGTGGGCGGTGACCTTGAGTTTTTGGAGTTGTAGTCCATCTAAATACAGAGAGCACTGTGGACTCAAACAATAATGGATCTGGACCAAATTTGGCATGAATATTAAATATGCCCAAATGTGAACACTGGTGGAATTTGGGGAAAATAGGCCTTGATATTTGGGAGCTCTAATTGCTGGGATTTATAGTTCACCTACAATCAAAGAACACTCTGAACCCCACCAATTATAGAATTGGGTCAAACTTCCCACACAGAACCACCATGACCAACAAAAATACTGTTTTCTGATGGTCACTGGCGACCCCTCTGACATCCCCACACGACCCCCCCCCCAGGGGTCCCGACCCCCAGGTTGAGAAACACTGCTTTAAAGGGTTGTTCTGGCATAATGGCTATCCAATGACTTTGGAACTATGTTGATGATGATGATGATGATGACCTGCGCACATCATTCGAAAATATATCACACAGTCCTAAAGGCTTGGGAAGTGTTCAACTTGTGGTTTTGTGATAAGAAATTCAGCAGATATTTCTCGTATGCTGTGTCATACTGTGTTTTTATCTCAGTAAAATATCTGTAACTTGCCCTATCTCCCCAGGGGAACTCAGAGCGGTTCCCAGGGGAAAAAACCCGGCTAATTCAACGCCAAAGTGAACAACAAAACAAATCAAAACAACAAATAGATAGCATCAATATAATCTTGAAAACTTAAATGACAACCAAAAAATTTAGAGAAACCAGTGCCCTCATTGTGTCGCTCTTCAGCTGTACTCCAGAATCTTCTCAAATTTATGTATTTATTTGCCAGGCTTCTCTACCGCCTCTCTCTCTCTCTCTCAGCCCGAAGGTGTAGCACACCAGTTCTCGTTTGTGCCTGGAAGGCAGGGGGCAGCACCGGGGGTCCCACTCGCATTGGAGCCAGCTGATTCTGAAGAGGATTTGGAGGGGCTGGAAGAAGGGGATTTTGAGGTAGCTGGGCCTTCTTCCCCCACAGAAAGCCTGGCCTGGGATGACGGATGGCCTGATCCTTACGAGAGGCAGGAAGGCCAGACGGAATTCGAAAGCAGTGATAGTGAAGATTATGAACGGCCGGGGGCGAGGCTCACAAGAAAGAATGTGGGAAACAACCGAGCAGATGGGGAGTTCGACTCTCACGAAGATAGGGAACCAGCCGCTGGGAGGCAAGGTCGAACATTTGATAGGAGACGGAGCATTGAGGCTAGCAGGAGGGGTTGGTTCCACAGCCTAGACCGACCGAGGGCTCGCAGCACAGATTGGAGGAGGAGAAGCCTAGAGCGGCGGGGCCTCGCCAAGGGATTAAGTATAGGATCCGTGGGAACGGATCCTCAGTACTTCGGCCACGTCTATCCTATACAGATGTGTAGCGAAGCCAAGACCACGTAGCTAAGTTTGGGGCTAGTGGCCTGCCAAGAAGAGTTTGTATCTTGTAACCTTGTTTTGTCCTGTGATCCGCTAGTTAAGCGGAGCCTTGCCAAGTCTTTGGATCTTTCTGCCAAGTTTGCTTTTGGACTATACCTTTTACCTTGCCAAGTTTGCTTTTGGACTATACCTTTTACCTTGCCAAGTTTGCTTTTGGACTATACCTTTTACCTTCTGGATTACTTTTGATATTTTTATGGACAATTACCCTTTTCAACTGTTTCTTATCATTCAATAAAGTAGTTAGCTGTTTATCGTCTCTGTGTGTGTGATTAAGGGGCCGGCCCAGGTCTTGCATCGTGACAGAAGGCGACTCGAGGCGGTGAACAAGCGGCAGCAAATGTCCACATACAACACATCATAATAAGATAAAACCAATCATATGAAACCATATAAATTAACAAGTAAAACTACAAAATACAAATCTCAGCTCCACAATCTTAAAATCGGTTTCCGTTTCGTAGTCATATTAATCCTTTGATCTTGATTAATTAAAGTTTGTCTGCGAGTGCTTGCTCAAACAGCCAAGTCTTGACTTTCTTTTGAAATGTCAGGAGGGAGGGGGCCGATCTGATGTCTCTAGGGAGGGCGTTCCAAAGCCGAGGAGCCACCACTGAAAAGGCCCTGTCTCTCGTCCCCGCCAGGCGCGTCTGCAAAGAAGGCGGGACCGAGAGCAGGGCCTCTCTGGATGATCTTAAGCATCTTGATGGTTCATAGGGAGAGATGCGTTCGGACAAGTAAGTTGGACCAGAACCGTTTAGAGCTTTAAAGGCCAAAACCAGCACTTTGAATTGTGCCCGGTAGCAAACTGGTAGCCAGTGGAGATGGCACAACAGGGGAGTTGTACGCTCCCTGAGTGCCACTCCTGTTATCAACCTGGCTGCTGTCCGTTGGACCAGTTGAAGCTTCTGAGCAGTCTTCAAAGGCAGCCCCACGTAGAGAGCTTTGCAGTAATCTATACGGGATGTAACCAGAGCATGGACTACAGTGGCCAGGTCAGACTTCCCAAGGTACGGGCGCAGCTGGCGCACAAGTTTTAATTGTGCGAATGCTCCCCTGGTCACCGCCGAAACCTGGGGTTCCCGGCTCAGTGATGAGTCCAGGATCACTCCCAGACTGCGAACCTGCATCTTCAGGGGGAGTGTGACCCCGTCCAACACAGGCTGTAACCCTCTGCCCTGTTCAAATATTACGGAGATGAAATTTTTGGCTCCACTTTTTATCAATGGAATTGAGGATAGATACTATCAAGATGATCAACAGCGGTGTATTTGTTTCTTGGCAAGAGTGTTTTTGACCAAGCAGGCGAAGTGAAGACAGCAGTCCGGCTATGATCGTCTATTTTCAAAGAGTGCCCATGGATGAGAACAACCTCAGTTCCGACAGTAGCATCACGCAAACACCAATACTGCAGGTTGCGTCATAGTCCCCCACTAGCAATGTAAAGAATACTCACATTTTTTCTCATCTACAATTAGAAAGAGTTCTCACCAAACTGTGACACCCCTCCCAAGCACAAACAATCACTAGATCAGTGTTTTCCAACTAGTGTGCCATGGCACACTAGCGATCATCAGGTGTGCCGTGGGAAATTGGCACTCCTCCCCTCCTAGCAGCCCCACACACACAGTTTTCAAGAAACAAATTGCGCCTCTCTGCTTGGAAATGTTGTTTTTTACTATCTTACTGGACTTTTTGAGTTCGCCCCCCAAAGGAACTGTTTATAACAGCTTCATGACATCCATAGTTAACTGGAAGCAAGTTTCACTCAGGGTGAAATTTCACAAAGGTCTGGGGAACAAGCCCTATGAGGAGCGGCTTGAAGAGCTGGGCATGTTTAGCCTGAAGAAGAGAAGGCTGAGAGAAGACATGATAGCCATGTATAAGTATGTGAGAGGAAGTCATATCTATGTTGTGTTCATCGAAACAGGCCCAGGTTTCACACTGAGTGTATAAATACATTTGAAAACATATTAACTATATGTATTACTGTGTTAGAGTGTCATATTGTGTCATTTTGGTTGGTGGCGTGCCCCGGGGTTTTGTAAATGTAAAAAATGTGCCGCGGCTCAGAAAAAGGTTGAAAAACACTGCCCTAGATGATTTTCCATACATTATTAATTTGTTGTTGTTGTTTTTCTGCGAAGCATTTGTATGTTGTTGCTCAGAACCTTTGCAGCCCAACAATGTACTTTTCCCAAAGTGGAATATCAGCTGTTGCTTTTACACAAATCTTTCTCTTTTTTTTGGCAAAACGTCAAAAGTAATTGAATGTGCAAAATCCATCACAATCCCACTCGGCAATGGAAATAAACATCTGACATGATTTCTTGATCGTTCACACACATGTAACGCAGATGTGCCTGCCGGTGCTTGGGTTGCAGCTTAAGCCGTCTCCTAGCCAGCGCGGCCATTTGCCATACGGGCTCCGGGGCATAAAAATTGGGAGTTTTAAAAACTAAATTTTTAACTCTTGTCATCTGAACTCTTCTAGAAAATTATAGAGATTATGCAAACCAGAGTCTATATTACGCAAGTGCAAAAAATGTCATTACTTCATAAATTTGAGAAAGAAAAAATATTGATTAAATTATAAACTGTCATTACTTTGGCCCAGACAAATTACCTTCCAAGAATATTATTTCTTTATTTATAACCAAAAGACTGAACTGTTGTCCTCTTGACTCATAAAGCACAGAAACATCACGGCTTAATTAAAATGGATCATGATCAAGGTTTCCGCTACGCAGCATTTGAATCGATTTCTATTTGCTGAGCTGATTTTTAGAATTAAACCCGATTGCTTTTTCTCTCTCAAGATGGTATATGGCTTTCTCACAGCAAAATCGGGGAAAAAAATGCAAAAAGGTATGGGATCTTTTTCTGTCTTCGACAAATTTCTCTACTACAACATGGTAATAGAGACTAATAAATCATTCTACACCAGGCCTGGGTATCGCACAGCCCGCGGGCCAGATGCGGCCCGCTGGCAGATTCTGACCGGCCCGGGGAGAAGGGCGTCGGGGGCAGGGCCATGGATTGCAATATATTATTATATTATAGTATATTTATAGACATTATAATATATTGAAATTATAATACAATACTAGCTGACCTGGCCACGCTTCACTGTGGCTTTTTTCTTCCTTTCTGGTTTGTTTTCCTTCTCCCTCCTTCCATCTATCACTCTTTTTCTTTCTTTTCCTCTCCGCCTTCCCTCCTTAAAAATTTTTTTCCTTCCCCCTTCCATCATTGGATTTTTTTTTTTTCGCGCTACTTACTTTTTTCTTCTCCGCTTTCTCTTCGTATGTTTCTATGGTGGTGTTTTGGGGGTGGTGTTTGGGGGTCCTGCGAGGTATCTAGGGCGGGTTTTTTGTGCCCTGTAGGTACCTTGTGGGATGGTTGAATGTGTTTGGGTGGTTTAGTGTTTCTGGGGCTTATAGTTTTCCTGTCTATTTGCCCCGTTGCACGACCATTCTCTTTTTATATATTTAGATAACATTATTATATTATATTATTTATTATATTATTATAATAAAATTATTATAAAATAATAATAAAAACCACTAAAATTAAATTACATTCAAGACAAGGTGCGAACCAAGATGAAGGCTGACATCCTCAAGAGAGGAAGGATCCCAAGATGGAATGGCCCAATGGACCCAGCCCAGAGGATGGCAAAGCGGACCCAGCCGCCACCGCAACAGAGCAGAACAGAGCCTGAACTGCTTTGGATGTGTTTATTGATGGCCATTTGCTCCATCTGGGCGGGCGGGCGGTCCGCCCCTTGGGGCGGGTGGGAGGGAGGGAGGCTGTGGTGGGTCCTTCTGTTAGAGGCAGCAGCACCCGCATTTCTGTCCCAGCTGGGCTTGCGCCATGCTTCCTCTTCCTGTTCCTCGTCCAGAGAAGCGATGAGTCCGGGCTTGGAGTTCACGTGCCCAGGACGGGAGGGGGCAAGAGGGGAAAGAAAAGGGGGGTGCTGCAGGGAGTGTGTGAGCATGTGGGGAGGAGGGGGCACACCCCCAGCTGTTCCCCAGCTGATCGCCCTGCTATGGAGTGCCTGCCATCCCCGGGCCTGCAGGGATCTGAGTTTGCGATCTGAGGCGATTTATTTGACCTGACGACCCGGAAGAAGATCAAGTCTTCCGGGTCACCAGGGTGATCGCAGAGTGCTCCCGCTGCAGGCCCGGTTCGCCTCCAGGGATGCAGGCACTCCAAAGCCGCCGCTCCTCCGGCCTGTCTGCCGACACAGGCCCCACAGAGCCTGCAATGGGATGGAGGCAGCGGCCCCCCTTCTTCTTGGCCCCACCCCCTGACGTCCTTCTCCTCGGGCCGGAAAGAATCAGCTGCCAGGCCGTAGGTTGCCCACCCCTGGGCTAGCTCAATATACTGTTGTACTCTCAACTACAGGCATGGGATCAGGTGTTTCTGAAATTTTCAGCAAGTAATGTGGCTGGCACAAAGTATTATGCACTTTAATTTGAATGAGTGGTGGTGTCATTTGTTTTCCTGTCTTAGGCCAGGGCTGTCCAACTGGCAGCCCGGGGGCCGTATACGGCCCCCAGCCCCTTCCCTACAGCCCCCTAAGCTTTTTAATTTAAAAAAATCAAATTAAAATATTTTTAAAAATTACCCACTTCTGGGTTTCGGAGCAAGTATCGCGAGACTACGGAAGCCACACGGGATTTCGCTCTCAACGCGGTGTGGCTTCCGTAGTCTCGCGATACTTCTGTTGCCGAAATCTCGGCTACTTAATCCCTGCGGCCCATGCAGACATGATTTGTACCTTCCCCGCTGCTGCCTCGCTCGGTCGTCGCCTCTGCTCATGGTCCGGCTGCTCCTGGATCCCGCGCGTTTGGGAAGGTAGGCTAACCTTTATGTTATTATTATGTAATTGTGTATTTGAATGCCCCCCTGCATTTAATGTTAGTAAAATATGATATTTAATTGTATGGATGGCCCTTTTGAATGCCCCCCTGCATTTAATGTTAGTAAAATATTATATTTATTTTATAATTAATAATGCAACTAGGAATTGTAAGTAAATTGGAGCCGGGGGAGAGGCGGGGCGGGGGCGGAGCCGGGGGCAGACCCTACGGCCCCCCAGGTCATCAGTGACTGGAATTCAGGCCCCTGGGCCGGTAGAAGTTGGACAGCCCTGTCTTAGGCCATGCAATATATTGAGCTGGCTCTCGACCATTGATAAGTCATATGGTTTAAACTTCTTCGGTCCGCACAATACTAAAAGAGAAAAAATGTTCCTTTTCTATCATTCTTTGTGTTGTTGCTGAGAGATGTATCAGGCAGTATCTGCGCATCACTTTGAAATGTAAAGTACTATTTTTATTCCATGCCTTGTATGACCCCCCCCCCCCCCCATATTGCAAGCTTCCCTGCTTTTCCAGCGCTGTTTAAAAACAGTCTATCTGCACTCAGGTTTTGCCAAAACATTGGGTTGGATTAAAGAGATAACATGTATGCGTTTGTGTTTAGATTTCATCTGACCAGAGCGCAATTTAAATAAATGAGCCATCTGTAATCACTCACACCATGTTTAAACTAAACTTGCCATATTTATTCAGGAGCAACAGAAAGGCTGGACTTTGGTCCAGGGAAAAAAATAAGAATAAAAAGGCATCTATTCCACAGTTGCCCACTTTATTAGGCACAGAACGGCTCCAGATAAGAGCGGCCGTGTTTAGAGCTCAAACTTTATGAGTTATTGCGTGCCCAGGAGGAGAGCGTACAGGCCTGTAGATTATGAACATTCTTTGCATTATCAAGCCATGTGACCCGTAGGTGGTAATGAGCGCATAGGGTGCCAGGGGGTGGGGGTGGGGGAGGGGTAGATGCAATTCTTTGATGTACACATAGTAGCTAAGGTAGTTTGTTAAAAATTATATTTGGAGACTGCCAATGAAGGTCAGATGGTATAGGCCATTTATGGCGAACCTTTTAGAGACAGAGTGGCCAAAATGGAGGTGAGCAAGTAGACAAAGGGGGGAAAGTGGGGGAGTGCGTGGGCAAATGAGCAAAGCGCAGATGAGTGAGCAAACAGGGGCAGGTGGGCAAGCGAGCAAGCAGAGAGGCAAGTGAGCAGTATGGTGTGTGATGGTGCCCACGCCAGGAAAGTAGTGGGCAGGATGGTGTGTGTGATGGTGCCCACGCCAGGAAAGTAGTGGGCAGTATGGTGTGTGTGATGGTGCCCACGCCAGGAAAGTAGTGGGCAGTATGGTGTGTGTGATGGTGCCCACGCCAGGAAAGTAGTGGGCAGTATGGTGTGTGATGGTGCCCACGCCAGGAAAGTAGTGGGCAGTATGGTGTGTGATGGTGCCCACGCCAGGAAAGTAGTGGGCAGTATGGTGTGTGATGGTGCCCACGCCAGGAAAGTAGTGGGCAGTATGGTGTGTGATGGTGCCCACGCCAGGAAAGTAGTGGGCAGTATGGTGTGTGATGGTGCCCAAGCCAGGAAAGTAGTGGGCAGTATGGTGTGTGATGGTGCCCAAGCCAGGAAAGTACTGGGCAGTATGGTGTGTGATGGTGCCCACGCCAGGAAAGTAGTGGGCAGTATGGTGTGTGTGATGGTGCCCAAGCCAGGAAAGTACTGGGCAGTATGGTGTGTGATGGTGCCCACGCCAGCAAATAGGGTGCTGTGTGCGCCTTCTGACATGGGTACTAAGGATGTGCAATTGATTAAAAAAATGGTTCAAAAGTCATTACAAAATTGCGGGGGGGGCTGATGCTTCATTTTTAAAGTGTTTCTAAAGTATTCATTACTACAGTGCTTCCTCGCTGTTTCGTGGTTAGCTTTCCATGGACTTGCTGTTTTGCGATTAGATTCTAGAATTAATATTTTTATTTATATACATTTTGTGGTTTTAAAATCAGAAATGCCTTGCCTGACTTACCAGGCAAGGGCCATTGTGGAGGTGGGCACCCTCCAGCTGACCATGCTGCTTGAAGGGGGCTTCTTCTCCCAGAAGCCCCCTGGGCCTCCACAGGGCCTCCACAGGGCTCTGGGCCCCAGCAGACCTATTGGCTAGGGCCAGCTTCCCCGCCTCACCCTGAGGCGGGGAAGCTCCGGAGCCGCAGGGCTCCGTGGCCCCGGCAACCCTACAAAGGCAGCTGGGACAAGGTGGGGAAGCCAGCCCTGGCCAATCCAGGGGTGAGGCAGGGCCTGCTGCTGGTTGGCCAGCCAGCCAAGTGGTGGGAAACTTCCCACCATGCAGGGAACTTTTGGGAAGAAGAACCCCCCTGTAAGCAGCATGGCCAGCGGAGGGGGGGGGGCGCCCCACTGCCGCAACGGCCCTTGCTTGGTAAGTCGGGCAAGGCATTTCTGATTTTAAAATGAAAAAAATGTATTAAAATATATTAAAAATAATAATTCTAACACTAAAAAATATTATAAATCATTAAAAATTACGATTTACAGTAAATAGGATTGTAAATACTGTATATAGTGTCCCTACATCATGGGCTTTCACTTATCGTGGGTGGTCCTGGAACATAACACCTGCGATATCATGGTGTATTCACTGTTTTGTGAGATTTTGCCACCGCCTCCGCTCTCCGAGGCGTTTTCCCTCCTCAGTCCCCCCCCCCTCCCTCCAGCCTTGAAGGGCCTTTCCTTCCTTCCTTCCTTTCACTTTATTTTAAGTTTATAAAGACTTAAAATAGTGTATAACTACTAAAATAATGTATAAATATTAAAATAAATAGAGTATCCCTACATCAGTGTTTCTCAACCAGTGTGCCGTGGCACACTAGTGTGCCGTGAGAGATCATCAGGTGTGCTGTGGGAAATTGGAACCTCCAATACCCTTTCTTCCCCCAAACTTGGGCAAACTTGGGCCTTACATGTGTTTTGGACTCCAACTCCCACCATTCCTAGCAGCCTCAGGCTCTTTTCCTTTCTCCCCTCAGCCACTTAAGCAGGAAAGGGCCTCAGGCTGTTAGGGATGGTGGGAATTGAAGTCCAAAGCACCCAGAGGGCCTAAGTTTTCCCATGCCTGTTTTAGGGGCCTTAAAGTGGTGAGCCTCCTTCCAACATTGTGATTCTGGATAGAAAACAAACAACAACATAACATAACATTGTTTGAGTCCACAGGGCTCTCTGGGTGTAGGTGAACTACAACTTCCAAACTCAAGGTCATTTTCCAACCAAACCCTTTCAGTACTTTCTGTTGGTAATGAGAGTTCAATATGCCAAGTTTGGTTCAATTCCATTGTTGCAAGAGTTCAGGATGCTCTTTGATTGTGTGTTAACTATAAATCCCAGAAACTGTAACTCCCAAATCTCAAGGTCTATTTTCCCCAAACTCCATCTGTGTTCACATTTGGGCATTGTTTCAGTCCACAGTGCTCTCTGGATATAGGTGAACTACAACTCCAAAACCCAAGGTCAATGCCCACCAAACTGTTATAGTATTTTCTCTTGGTTATGGGAGTTCTGTGTGGGAAGTGTGTGTCTTTCTGCCATTCCTGCCAGGATATCTATGTTGTGTTAATCGAAACAGGCCCAGGTTTCACACTGAGTGTATAAATACATTAAAAAAACATAATAACTATGTGTATTATTGTGTTAGAGTGTCATTTTGTGTCATTTTGGTTGGTGGTGTGCCCCAGGATTTTGTAAATGTCAAAAATGTGCCACGGCTCAAAAAAGGTTGAAAAACACTGCCCTACATCACGGTTTTTCACTTATTGCGGGATGTCCTGAAACCTAACTCCACCCATAAGTGAGGGGACAAAGAGAATATTGCTTGTAGCCCCTAAAGTAATGGATTTGGGTTAATGCTGCTACTTGCAAGATACAAATGCCAAGCTCTGTGACAAATGCTTGTATGTTGGCATAAGGATATCTATATTTGCTTTCCGTGCCATTTCTTCGGGGAAACTCCTGCCCCACCTCTGCCCCTGATTATATGCAGTTTGGAAGTTCAATACACGAGAGATTGTTTGGCTACCCGCATCAATGTGGAATAAATTACCTAAAGTCAAGATGCTCTCTAGAAAGCCAAAGGAAAGAATGAGCCCTTTATATGTGCTGCCCTCCAAAAGTCAACACACCAACTCCATGTCTATTCATTACAGCTCAAAACAGTTGCCCTTCTCAGGCTGGTGTAATTTGGAACGTTTGTTTCCATTTTGTCCTGATCCACGGTTGTCAGGAGGCCTCGGCGTGTTTATCCGTGAGGTTTATGGCTGGGTTAAGCTAATAAACATTGGTCTGAAAAGCACAGATCTTCAGGTGCAAAGTGGGGCATTAACTCCGGCTGTCACTATTACACAGTCGAAGGCTTTGGCTCAACTTTTACAGACACCACTTTGGTTTTTCTTTCCCAAGGAAACCAAAGCAAACACCTTAAGACAGTGTTTCCCAACCTTTTTTGAGCCCCGGCACATTTTTTTACATTTGCAAAATCCTGGGGCACACCACCAACCAAAATGACACTCTAACACAGTAATACATATAGTTCATGTTTTTAAATGTATTTATACGCTCACTTAGTGTGAAACCAAAATGACACAAAATGACACTCTAACACAGTCATACATATAGTTAATATGTTTTTAAATGTATTTATACACTCACTTAGTGTGAAACCAAAATGACACAAAATGACACTCTAACACAGTAATACATATAGTTCATGTTTTTAAATGTATTTATACGCTCACTTAGTGTGAAACCAAAATGACACAAAATGACACTCTAACACAGTCATACATATAGTTAATATGTTTTTAAATGTATTTATACACTCACTTAGTGTGAAACCAAAATGACACAAAATGACACTCTAACACAGTAATACATATAGTTCATGTTTTTAAATGTATTTATACGCTCACTTAGTGTGAAACCAAAATGACACAAAATGACACTCTAACACAGTCATACATATAGTTAATATGTTTTTAAATGTATTTATACACTCAGTGTGAAACCTGGGCCTGAACAGGAGAGTTGATACACAGTCACTAGAAAGGCTAACACGTCCAACCAATGCCAAATGTAGTAATAGTTGGTAAACATAAACACGGAAACGTCGGGGAATGGCTGGAGGCGGCGCTGGCTGCTGAAGACCTAAAAGGAGGAGAGAGGTTCGTCGTCCTCGCCAGAGCTGGGGCCTCGATTGCTGCTGCAGAGGCTTCCGGAGGCCGGGCAGCGACACCAACCGAGGCCCCGGCTTCGGCGAAGACAGTGGGCCTCCCTCCTCCTTTTAGGTCTTGACAATGCCGCACTGGAGGGTCCCCCCTCCCTCCTTCCTCGAGCGTGCGGGGCAGGAGGAAACGGCCGAAGGAGGCGGCGCCCTGGCCCCTTTTTCGCCGCCTGCTCCTTCCTACTCCCCCCCCCCCGCAAGCAGCAGCAGGATGAGTTCGGTAGGAGGGGGAAGAAAAGGGGGAAGAGAGGTTTTCCTGCGGCACAGCAGGTGATCGCTCAGGGCACACTAGTGTGCCGCGGAACAGCAGTTGGGAAACACTGTCTTAAGAGAAGCATTTCATTCAACAAAGTGCATTCTTTCTTTTTAAAAAAAACAGGCATCACATTGCTCTCCAATCTATTTTCTTCTTCATCCTTCATTTTTTTCTCATTTTAGCTTTTAGGGGCTTCATTTTGAAATTATAAGGCGCATTAAATTGATGAGCCCATTTGGATATCCCACACAGATAGGGTCCAAAATTAAATTATGGGTTTTGGTTTGTCACCGAGGACCTCTGATGCTGGGATGACTAGTAAGAGCTTCTAGAATACGGTATGAGCACCTCTCTCTCGCCATTACTTCGCGAACGAAGATTCTAAGGAAGACTCATCCCACGCTTTTTACAAGCGCGTTGATGACTAAAAAGGTCAATCTGAGATAGGCAAGTTCGGTTGCAGAAAGCACAGCAGAAAGTCTCCTTGGGTGATGTTGTTTCCAGGTTGCGGTTCTTTCTGCGTTGTCATTTATCTTCGAGACACATACGGTGTGTCTTCTCAAAAGAGGCCGCAGCATTGTGGATAGTGCGTCTCCATGCCTCCCGATGTGAGGCCAGGGTGGACCATTGTTGGTAGCCCCTATAAATCACAGACCAGGCCCAAAATTGACAGCAAGGCTTCCTTAACTTGATTTTCCTGACTAGGCCTCAGCTCATGGGATATTGTTAGGCTTCCTCAACTTGATTTTCCTGACTAGGCCCCCAACAATGACAGAACAAGACCAAACTGAGCACACAGACCCCCCCCCCAAATGCACCCTACACCCTGGTGCAGTTTGAGGGAGGCTGGACCATGGATGATGGGACTTGCAGTACTTCAACTTACTTCCTTGGAGCACTGCGGCCCACACCAATGACGAATCAGGACCAAACTTCGCACACAGAGGCCCAATGGCCCACTTTACAAACCTGCTGTGCTTTATGGCAGGATGGCTCACAAATGATGGGATTTGCAGTACCTTCACCCAATTTATTTCCCACAGAACATTGCAGCCCCTAAAAATCAGAGACCAGGCCCAAACTTGACACACAGAGTACCCATGACCCACTCTACATCCTGCTGCAGTTTTGAGTGGGACGGACCACTGATGATGAGAGTTGAAGTACCTTCACTCACTTTTGGAAACCGCTGCCACCCTCATCCAATGACTGATCAAGACCACACTTGGCACACAGAGCCCCCATGACCCACTCTACACCCTGGTGCAGTTTGGAGAATGGGGGACCATGGATGATGGGACTTCCAGTACCTTCCCTCACTCCCAGAGACCGCTGCCACCCTCATCCAAAGAATGATCAAGGCCCAATGTGACACACAGAACCCCCATGACCCACTCTACATCCTGGTGCTGTTTGGAGGGGGGTGGACCATGGCCAATGGGACTTGCAGTACCTTCACTAAGTTCCTGAGACCACTGCAAGCCACATAAACATCTAATAGGAACCAACCTTGGCACACAAGGCCTTCCTCAAATAACCCGGGTCCTCAGCTAGTTAGTAATAAATTCTTTGTTCAGGTCACATTAAAAAAAAATAGCCCAAAATCCGTATCTTGCCTGTTTACATCTAACATTTTAAATAATGCACCGAGCTATTTCAGCCACTCCATTATGGTTCACATTTAAGATATGGCTTATCAGCCTATTAATATTGTATGTTTGTTTTATGGTTAACAAAATGTGCCTAGTCAACGGTACATGACTGCTAACAAATGGTAGCACGAACTTGGTATACAATAGAAGAACGTGTGAACTAATTCTGCTGGAGCCGATCTATGTCTTAGGGGTGGACCAATGCCCACCGGACAAAGGCGCTCTCTGTTGAAAGCCTCATGGGAAAGGTCTTAATCAGAGACGAAGAGAAAATATTTAAGCAAGGCTGGAAATACAAAGGTATGAAAACGGTTAATTGTAATCGGTTAGCTATTAATGACATTAGTGATTTCTAAATCTGCAAACTTGGCTCGCAGATGCGTAAAATGCAAATGGCCACATGACACCAGGATTTCTATTATTCCAGTGGCAGAAGGGGAAGATACTAACTATGCCATTTTGATCCGGATTCACACGTAGTGAACTCATCACTATCCCATATGGTCTGTCTGATTCCTGAATATGTTGTTTCAGCATACGGCAAGTGTTGATTTTTCCATCTGCCTATCTGCTTTTTTTTGTCTTCACAAACATTATATGGTATAATGTGCATTTTCCCACAGGCATTGTTGCTGCTACTGCTGTTGTTATTACATACAGAAGGCAAGGCCCCTATCGTCATTGTCGTCACAATTTTTATCCTAACTGCCTCTCCTTGCGACTCGAGGTGGGTTACAACAGTGTTTCCCAACCTTTTTTGAGCCACGGCACACTTTTTACATTTGCAAAATCCTGGGGCACACCACCAACCAAAATGACACAAAATGACACTCTAACTCAGTAATACATATAGTTAATCTGTTTTTAAAATGTATTTATACACTCAGGGTGAAACCTGGGCCTGTTTCGATGAACACAACGTAGATATCCTGGCAGGAATGGCAGAAAGACACAAACTTCCCACACAGAACTCCCATAACCAAGAGAAAATGCTATAAGAGTTTGGTGGGCATTGACCTTGAGTTTTGGAGCTGTAGCTCACCTATATCCAGAGAGCACTGTGGACTCAAACAATGTTGGATCAGGACCACACTTGGCAGGAATACTCAATATGCCCAAATATGAACGCAGATGGAGTTCAGGGGAAATAGACCTTGACATTTGGGAGTTGTAGTTGCTGGGATTCATAGTTCCCCTACAATCAAAGAGCTTTCTGAACCCCATTAATGATAGAACTGGGCCAAACTTCCCACACAGAACCCCCAGGAGGCAATAGGAGGTCTCTACTTGGGGAAAGGGAGGCGGGCCTTCCCAATGCATGGAGAGGGAGAGACCAAGTAGACAACGGGTGGAGAGGGGGGGGTGTTTATAATTTTGTGCCTTTATCGAGGTAGGTTTCTTAGGGTTTTTATACTTCAACACACTAGACTCTGCCCCCCAGGTTCCAATTTTTCACGGCACACCTGATGATCGCTCACGGCACACTGGTTGGGAAACACTGGGTTACAACATAGTTAAAACACACAATCATCATAAACATTATATATTAAATGTATTTCTGCGAATATGTACATATATTAAAATACACAGAACAAAGATTAAAATAGACTCCTAGAGTTGGAAGAGACCTCGTGGGCCACCCAGTCCAACCCCATTCTGCCAAGAGGCAGGAAAATGGCATTCAAAGCACCCCCGACAAATGGCCATCCAGCCTCTAGTAATGAGTCTTTGCGTAGCATTCTCCAGTTCAAGAGTATCAGAGTACTTACATTTGCTACTCAGTCTCTTCTTGGCATTACTTCAGGAACGATTCTTAGGAAGGACTCATCCCACGCTTTTTACAAGTGCGTTGATGACAAGTTGGATGTGTCCTTCGAGTCTATGCAATGCATTTTCCTGGTGGAGTGCAGTGTGCACAGAACTGGCCTCACCCAAAGGTTCATCTGCCGGGGCCTAGCAAGCTTGGACGGTGGCAGCGAGGTCCTCAGGTCGTAGGTTTGGTCCGAGTTTCCTTCTCTTAGATGGTTGACCTTACAGGGTTAGACGAGCACCATCTGCCCGGGTTTGAAATGAGAGTTTTCCTTCTCTTAGGATGGTTTCCAAAAGGCTAGAAAGCCCACCCTGCCTGTTGACGCTCTTTGTCAGGAATCTTTCCGGACACCCTAAAAGAAGCCATGGGTCGCCCTCTTTTAAAGAAACCTAGCTTGGATCCTGTGACGCCAGCTAACTACCGCCCGGTTTCAAACCTCCCGTTCCTCAGCAAGCTGATTGAACGTGCGGCAGCGACCCAACTCCAAAAATGTCTCAAGGATTCGGATTGCCAGGTCCCTTTTCAATCAGGTTTCCGTCCCGGACACGGGACCGAGACCGTTCTGGTGGCCATCTCGGATGACATCCGCCGTCAATTAGACAAGGGAGGCTCAGTAATTCTGGTGCTGCTCGATCTCACCGCTGCCTTTGATACGGTGGACCACGATCTGCTGATTCAACAACTAGCTGACACGGGAATTCAAGGATCAGCCATAACTTGGTCCAACTCGTTCTTGCGAGGACACAGTCAGCGAGTAGAATGGCTAGGCCAAACATCTGGAAAGTCCCTCCTTGAGTGTGGAGTACCCCAAGGCGCCATATTGTCACCTATGCTGTTCAATATCTATGTACGGCCTCTCGCTGGACTAGTCCGGAGCTTTGGGCTGGAATGCTACCAGTACGCCGACAACACTCAGCTCCTCCTAAAGCTGGAACCTGGAGCAACCTCGGTGCCTGACAACTTTGCCCAGTGCCTGGGAGTAGTGACGAGATGGCTGCGGGCCCACAAACTGAAAGTAAACCCAGCAAAGACTGAAATTTTGTGGCCGGGCCGTCCATCAGAACTAGTCAACCCACTGCCACCTTTCGAAGGGGAACGGTTGACTCCATCTTCCACTGTGAAGAGCCTCAGTGTCATCCTGGACTCTAACATGACGATGGAGGCCCAGATTGCCTCCACGAGCAAAAGGGCCTTCTTCCACCTACGCCAAGCGAGGACACTGGCGCCCTATCTACCAACGGAGGCGCTGGCCACGGTAATCCATGCCACAGTTACATCGAGGCTGGACTATTGCAACGCTTTATACGTGGGTCTTCCTCGGTCAGTAACTCGCAAGATCTAGATTGTTCAAAATGCTGCCGCCAGGCTCCTCACAAAAACGCCAATGAGGTGCCACATAACGCCTTCCTTACAGCATTTGCACTAGCTGCCGGTCGAGTACAGAATCTATATATATATTTTTCTTCACGTCGTGCAACGGGGCAAATAGACAAAGAAACCATAAGCCGCAAAACACCATATTAGGCAGCCTACCCCAACATACCACGAGTTACATTAACGGCCAAAAACAGGCCCTCCGTACCTCGCAACACCCCCAAACAAGACCCTCCAAAAACGGCCAAATAAACCCCCCCCCCTCTCTTCGCTGCCAGCGCACGCTTTAGAACGCTCGCACTCGCAAGCCAGAAATCAGCGACCCGCCAGCCTTCACCGGACCACACGCCGCACACACAGCCAGCCCTTCCGCTACACACCTCCTTCCCCCTGACCCGCTTCCAAAATCCCCAAACCAACTCGAAACAACACACCCACCCACCCTTTGCGTGTCCCCAAAAGCCCCGCAACACCCCCTCACCCCCTTTCGCCAACCAAAACCAACTCACCAAAGCCCCCTTTGCACGCCCCAAAAAGCCCCGCTACACACCCACTCCCCCCTTTCTCGCCAACCCAAAGCCCCCAAAGCAACTCACCAAAGCCCCCGTTGCGCGCCCCAAAAAGCCCCGCTACACACCCACTCGACGACACTTCCCAGAAGGCACCACACGGCTCAATGGCAAGGAGGGCGACGAAACAGGAAGTCGCCGCGGCGGGGCCTTCTGGGAACTGTAGTCCCGTGGCCATGCCCGCTTGGTCCTCGCCAGTAGCCCCTCACCTTAGAGAGAGCAGGCAGGAGGTGCTCCACGCGGCCGCCGCTCCAGGCCTTCCCAGGACCAGGAGAGGCGGAATTCCCCCGGCAGAGTAGCGAGGCTACGACCCGGGAAGAGGTGCGCTGCTGCTTCTCCTTCCCCTCCAAGATCTTCTTCGCCTCCCTGCTTCCATTCCCCTCAATGCTTTCTCTCTTCTTGGCCTGGGCAAACCTCTTCCTCCCTTCCCGTCTCACTCCCCCACAGTCACACACACTTCTCTGCCACTCATTCCCACCCCACTCTTCCCTTTTTGTAGTTTCCTCCTTCCTCTCCCAATCTTAACGTCCCCCATTCTCCAGCCCCTCTCTCTCCACTTCCCATTCCCAGCCTTCACCACGTTCCACCCTCTTTCCCATGTCATTCTTCCCCCTTTCACACACACATATACATACATACACATACATACACACATATACACATACACACACATATATACATAAAGACACATTCACACACACATATACATACACACATATACATATATGCACATACATACACACATATACACATGCACACATATACCTATATACACATAAATACACCCATATACATGCACACACATATATACACATGCACACACATACATACATATACATATAAACATATGCACACACATATATACCTACACACATATACATATACACGCACATATACATATATACACATGCACACACACACCAAGACCATAAGTAACATCAATTCCAACACTTACATACTCAGACTTTCTCACATCTCCTAAATAGGGCACAGCAACGCGTGCTGGGTACAGCTAGTCCTTTATAAGACCCTGACCCTGACATTTAAGGCCTTGCGGGGCCAGGGTCCTACATACCTAAAAGACCGTCTGATACCACCCATCCATCTGAGAGCACCACGGCCAGCCTACGAGAACCTTTTCTGTGTCCCAGGTCCGAGAGAGGCTCACCTGGAGTCCACGAGACAGAGATCTTTCTCCATTGTGGCCCCTGTCCTGTGGAACTCTCTGCCGCCAGACCAAAGAGCCATCCTCGACCTGCCTTCATTTCTGGCGGCACTCAAGACATGGCTATTTAGATGAGCATATGAATGAGTGACAATCTGTCTATTCCCATTTCTTAACATTTTAATATTTTAATATTTTAGCACTGTAAATGCCAAGCTGTGTAAGTCGCCCAGAGCACATCTGTGGAGGGCGACTCGTAAATAATAAAATTAGTTAGTTAGTTAGTTAGACCCTTCGGTTGTGACCTGTCTGGCATGGGAGGCCCTACTGGTGGCTATTATGCCACCGCCAGAATAGCTCACAACTTAGGGTAAACAAGGCTCTCCCCCACAACAAGGTGGTGCCAATGGAGAGGTGCTACACAGTACTAAGCAGGGAAATCGTTAACACTGTTTAAACATATGCAAGTTTTCCTGGACTCTTAACTATTTTCCCTGTGATAAATGCCTGCTTGAAGCAGGTTTCGATTAATTTGCAAGGCTCCACTTAAAGAAGTGTATCCTTAAATTCAGCAAGTCTATTGATGTAATAGTAGAGCAGACCTGGGCAACCTACAGCCCGTGGGCCAGATGCAGCCCGGCAGCCGATTCTGTCTGGCCCAGGGAGAAGGGCGTCGGGGGCGGGGCCAAGAGGAAGGGGTGCCGCTGCCACCAACCCATCGCGGGCTGTGGGGCCTGCGTTGGCAGACAGCCCGCAGCTACGGAGAACAATCGGAGGAGCGGCGGCTTTGGAGTGCCTGCCATCCAGTCAGGTGATCCGGGCCTGCAGCAGGACCAGTGGACAACCTGCGGCAGCTGATCGCCTTGGTGACCCGGAAGACTTGATCGTCTTCCGGTTCGCCAGGGCGATCACCCGCCGCAGCTCGCCGACTGCTCCCGCTGCAGGCCCGGATCACCTCACAGGATGGCAGGCACTCCAAAGCCAAGATGCCAGGTACTCCATGGCAGGGTGATCAGCTGGGGAATGGCTGGGGGTGAGAGCGGGTGGAGGCCTGCAGCCTCCGATCGCCTGCTGCTCTCCTCTGCTGCGGTGGCGGCTGGATCCACTTTGTCATCCTCTGGGCTGGGGCCATTGGGCCATTCCATCTTGGGATCCTTCCTCTCTTGAGGATGTCAGCCTCTATCTTGGTTCGCACCTTGTCTTCTTGAATTTAATTTAATTTTAGTGGTTTTTATTATTATTTTATAATAATTTTATTATAATAATATAATTTCAATATATTATAATGTCTCTATATATACTATAATATAATAATTATGATATTAATATGAATAATATATGAATATTTCTTGATATATTAATATGTTAATATTAATGATGTGTAATATATAGTAAATAAATAAATAAATAATGTAGATTAGAATGTAGTTCTGCCTTTAGGTGCGGCCCTCCATAATATTTTTTGGCTCCCGTGTGGCCCCTTGGAAAAAATAATTGCCCACCCCTGTCTTAAGGACTCTTTTCCCCATATGAAAAACCAAAATACTGCAGTGTGAGCTACATGCCCCCCCCCTACATTTCGAAAAGAGGCAAGGAAAAGAAGTAAGACCAACTACATAATATACCTCCTTATCCTTGTCTTTAGTGCGTCCAGCAGAATGCTGCCAAATGCTAACTGAGATGTTTCCAAGAAATTATGACCTTATGTTGCTGTTGACTCGCAGCCACATTGGAACAGCTGCTAAAGAGATTCAAGGATACCATCTGCTGCATAAAGATACTCAATTGCTGTCTAGGATAAAAAGTAACTTTGTTTTCAGGACGAAGGCAGTATCAGTGAGTATGAAGAAAAGGGAAAGTGCCAACTATAGAGTTCCCACCAATGTTAGTCTATTGTTTTCAGAGCAGACAATCTTTGGAGATTATGTGGCATGTGAACACAGCACAACTCCATTTCCAAAACTAAATAGAGTGGGCTTGGGAATGAGAGAAGAGAGCAGCTTTCTAATTTCAGGATAGAAGAGGCTGCATCAAACCACGGAATTTATTATTCTATATAAATAAAAATATAATGTTCATTTGTGGGAGTCACATCAAGTAGTTAAGGAACCGTAGCCTTGTACCATCTTGGTTATGTATTGCGTTTTACTGTTTTTACTGTATGTTTTATTGTATGCTTTTATTGCTTGTTGTGTTTGTGATCCGCCCCGAGCCTGCTGGGAGGAGCGGAATATAAAACTGAATAATAAATAAATAAATAAATAAAAACCACTGGATGAATTGACACAAAATTTAGACACAATACACCTATCAGGCCAACGAGTGACCATAACTCATTAAAAACGCTGAAAAACACATCAGAAGAAACATAAAAGGTCAAAAAAAATACATAACACATGCACAAAACCACATATATACACATATACAAATACATATGCACACAAAACACATATACACAGACTGGGCCACAGCAACGCATGGCAGGGGACAGCTAGTTTGTTGTAGCTGAGCCTTTAAGTAGCACTGAAAGCATGGAATTGGGAGCTAGGACAGGAAAGTGGGTTACAAGAATCAGACGAAGAGAAATAAAGCAAAAGGATCTGGCAAATACTTGGGGAATCTACTGATGAAGACTCTTTTGAGGGTTTCTCTGGGGATGATGGGTCTGTCAGTGAGGAGCCAACTATGGGAAGTGTGGCTGGGAATCCTGAGGATGGTTCTAGTGGTATGGACTGGACTAAAGCGCAGGGGGTGTGCAATGGTTGTGCAGATGGGAATTGGAGTTCTGAGGATCAGGCTTCATCCTGGGAGGAACTAAGTCTTGACAGGAGATGGAGAGCTTGGAGAGGGAGGCAACGGGCTGCACCTGAGGCTGCCATCACAGCTGAAAGGACTAATGAGAGGGTGTTGGCTAGTTCCAGCTCTGATGAAGATTTGTGAATAAAAAGGGGCTTGGAATCTGGGGTCCTTTGCAGTTAGCAAGGGTGCCCAGGTCTTGTCCTGTATGCTGTGTTTTTCCTGGTTCCTGTGGACTTACTTTAGAACATGAGTTTGGAACCTATGTTATCTTCATGGACTTGGGTATAGGAGGGGCTGGTTTCCTGGGTTTGGTTCCTTTTCGGCTACACTTTGTATTCCTTCCTATGTGTTAGGTTGCCGCCGCCTGCTTTTTAACTAGGCTGCATTGCTTCTGCTGCTTCTCCCTCGCTGAAGTTGACTTAATTCGGCTGAGGAGTTGCTGGTTTCCTCTATTCGGCCATTGGCTTCTTCGGACGTCTCTTCGCTTTCAGCTGTTCCTCCCATTTGATGACAACATTGGCATGATGGAAAATGTGTGCTTTTTCCTTTGTGTAGTGCTTTACTTTGGGATTTAATGTGGGGTTTCCAGCGATATAATCCAGATTTTATGTTCTATTGGCTCTCTGACTATTTGGTCATTGTTTTTGACTTGTTTTGCCATTCACACTGAAGTTAAAGTGTTCCTGGCTCTTGGTTGGTAAAAAGACCTTTTCATTTGCAGAAATGTAAATTGCCATCATGAAAGGAGGAGCTGGGCAAGCCAATCAAAGCTCAGCAATGGAGTGAAGGGAAAACATTATGGGAGAGAAAGTATACAAAGGTAGTGTCTGGGTGGGTCCTGAGACTTGTGTGTCAGAGGCCAGATTGGAGAAAGATGGCATCGAGCTAAGACGGATGGGGGGGATGCCGGAGGTAACGGAATAGTGTTTAGTGAAGCTCTAAATGATTAAATAGTTCCAAAATGATAACTGAGGGATGAGAGATAGGGCCTTCTCGGCAGTGGGCCCTCGCCTATGGAACACACTCTCAAACGAGATAAGGTCGACTCCATCTCTCCTGGCCTTCAGAAAAAAAGCTAAAGTTGTGGTTCTGGGATGAGGCCTTTGGGCAGCAGATGTAACTTGCACTTTTGGACATTGACTGGATTGGCGTAGCAGTAGATGACGCTGTGTTTGTTTATGGTTTTAATTACTGATGTATATACTGATTTTAATGATTATGTAATGGTTTTAATATTTTATATGTGATGTTGATTATATTGTTGTATCTATTATATTTCTGCATTGTGGTGTAGCGTCCTGTAGTGCTGCGAATATAAGCCGTGCTGAGTCCCCCTTCGGGGGTGAGAAGCGACCGGGTGCAAAAACCATAAATAATAAAATTAATGAAGGGCAATTGATTGCTGCTTATTTCTAATATTCCACCTTCATATAATGGTCTGCTTCACCTCACTTGGTGTTAGGACCTGTTCTGATGACTAGCCTGTTTGGTATACCAGTTTCCCAACCAGTGTGCCGTGACACACTAGTATGCTGTGAGCGATCATCAGGAGTGCAATGGGAAATTGGAACCTCCAATACCCTTTCTTCCCCCTCCTGCCGAACACTTTTTCTTGATCCAACATTGTTTGAGTCCACAGTGCTCTCTGGATATAGGTGAACTACAACTCCAAAACTCAAGATCAGTGGCCACCAAACTCTTATAGTATTTTCTCTTGGTTATGGGAGTTCAGTGTGGGAAGTTTGTGTCTTTATTATTTATTTATTTATTATTTATTATTCGGTTTTATATTCCGCTCCTCCCTGCAGGCTCGGGGTGGATTACAGATACGAAACATACGATAAAAACATACAATAAAAACATACAATAAAAACATAATACATAACCATGATGATACAGGACTACAATTCTTTGACTAAGGCGAAGCGCACCGATTGCATTCGGATTTAACCAAACGCTAGCCTGAAAAGGGCCGTCTTACATTCCCTACGAAAAGGGAGAAGTTCAGAGGCGGCTCGAATATGGTCAGGGAGCGAATTCCAGAGTACTGGAGCTGCAGCAGAGAAAGCGAGCTGTCTCGTACTGGACAAATGGCAGGAGCGGGACGATGGAACAACCAACAAATTTTGCTCTTCCAAGTGCAGTGATCTCGGGGGAACATACTGGGTAAGGCGGTCCCTCAGGTACACAGGCCCTAGACCGTGCAAGGCCTTAAAGGTTAAAACCAACACCTTGAAGGCAATTCGGTGCTCAATAGGAAGCCAGTGCAGTTGCCGAAGGATGGGAATGATGTGCTCCCTCACTGGTGCTCCCACCAGCAAGCGAGCAGCGGCATTCTGCACCAGCTTGAGTTTCCGGATTGTCGACAAGGGAAGGCCAACGTAGAGGGCGTTACAGTAGTCCAGCCTCGAGATGACCGTCGCTTGGATCACCATGGCCAGGTCATCCCTGGACAGGTAGGGGGCCAGTCGCCTAGCCTGTCGTAGATGGAAAAACGAGGTTTTGCTGACCATGGAGACCTGGGCCTCCATGGTCAGCAAAGGGTCCAATTTGACACCCAAGCTCTTAACCACGGATGACGGGCTGAGTTGCTAGCCATCCAGGGTAGGCAACCGGCACTCATCCAGCCCAGGGCGACCAGGCCACAAGATCTCCATCTTCGACGGGTTCACCTTCAGCCGGCTGGCACGCAGCCATCCAGTCACGGCTTCCAGGCATAGATGGAAACAATCGGGTACGGTGTCCGGCCTGCCGTCCATTCTCAGCAGAAGCTGGGTGTCATCAGCGTACTGATAACACTCCAGACCAAAGTCGCGGGCCAGCTGGGCCAGGGGACGCATGTAAATGTTAAATAAGGGCGAGAGGATGGCCCCTGGGGACCCACAACTTAATGGGAGCCTCCCGGAGACCTCCTCCCCCTCCCCCTCTCCACTCCCCCCTCTCCACTCGCTGTCCCCGATCCTGGAGAAAGGAGGTCACCCATTTAAGGGCAGTCCCCCTGACTCCAGTCACGGCTAGGCGGTGGGCTAACAGTGCATGATCTACGGTATCAAATGCTGCTGTCAGATCTAACAAGACAAGCAGGGCTGATCCACCCTGGTCCAGCTGGCGGCGAAGTTGGTCTGCAATGGTGACAAGCACGGTCTCTGTCCCATGCCCAATACGGAAGCCGGACTGGAAGGGATCAAGTCCAGCTGTGTCTTCTAAGAACCGCTGCAGCTGATCCGCTGCTGCCCTCTCAATTACCTTGCCTAAAAAAGGCAAATTTGACACAGGTCGGTAATTGGAGGGAGCCGAAAGGTCTAAATTCGGCTTCTTCAGCAGCGGTCTTACCATGGCCTCTTTCAAACCCCCTGGGAACACTCCTTACTCAAGGGAGCTATTGATAATCTTTCCCAGGGGGTCTCGTAGCCCCCCCCGACAAGATCTAACAAGCCAGGAGGGGCACGGATCAAGGGAGCAGGTAGTTGGTCTAGCTGCAGCAAGTAACTTATCGACAGCTGCTGCGTCCAGCAGTTGGAAACGGGTGAAGGTGGGCACGCCGAGTGGCGGCGGGGTCTCGAGTTCACATACGGTATCAAGAGTGGCTGGGATATCCCGGCAGAGAGTCGAGATCTTGTCGGCAAAGTAGTTCTGAAAAGCCTCGGCTGTGGGAGCCAAACCCCTATCATTTGGGACAGTCGAAATTGTTGTCAATGACCAGATTATTTTAAAGAGTTGAGCTGGGCGTGAACTGGCCGACTCTATCAAGGAAGAATAATGAACCTTTTTGGCTTCCTTGATAGCACGCTCATAAACATCCTTTAATTGTTTATAAGCCGATCTCGATGTTCCATCACGGAAGCCCCGCCACACGTCTTCTAACTGTCTCTTCCTCCGTTTCATCACCCGCAACTCCTCGGTAAACCAAGGCGAGCGATTTCTACGGGGGATGAGAGAGCGTCTAGGGGCGATCTCGTCTAAGGTTGTGGAAAGACAGGTGTTCCAGCATTCCACTTGCCTGTCGACTGAGTCGCTGGTGAGCTCCAATTCCCTCAGAGCATTCAGGAACCGAGTGGGTTCCATAAGTCTCTTCGGGCGAACCAGTATGGGTTCGGCACCCTTACCGGGAGGAGAGATCACCTCAAGACGGACTTCCAGGACACCGTGATCCGACCATGGAACCTCAACTATAGAGGTTAGGGTCACTTGGACTCTTGCTGCGAAGATCAAGTCCAGGGTGTGCCCGGCCTGATGTGTGGGACCGGTCTTGCAGAGTGAGAGTCCTAATGTCTCCACGGTGGACACCAGGTCCATGGCTGCTGGTGAAGGGAGGCGGTGTCGGCGTGGACATTGAAGTCCCCCAACACAATAAGTTTAGGGAATCTCAATGCCCACTCTGACACCACTCCAGCAGCTTAGGCAGACTCCCTGCCGGCGCGTCGGGTGCACGGTACGCCAGCAGGAAGGCTACGCTCTCACTGGAATCCCACACAAGGCCCGCACACTCCATTCCCGGGATGTTCGCGGTCGGGACCGTCCTGGAATTAAATTTGTCACGACTGAGAATGGCCACCCCCCCCCCCGTCTCCCTGTCCGCATCTGGTAACTAGCCACATAACCTGGAGATGTAAGCTCGTGTATGAGGACGTCGTCTCCCTCCTGCAGCCAAGTCTCTGTAACACAGGCTAGATCTACATTATGCTCCAGGAGGAAGTCTCTGATGGTCCCAGTTTTATTACGCACGGACCTGGCGTTGGCTAGTACCAGAATCGGAGGGGAGATGTTTGGAAGCCCACCATTCCTGCCAGGATATCTATGTTGTGTTCATCGAAACAGGCCCAGGTTTCACACTGAGTGTATAAATATATTTTAAAACATATGAACTCTATGTATTACTGTGTTAGAGTGTCATTTTGTGTCATTTTGGTTGGTGGTGTGCCCCAGGATTTGGTCAATGTAAAAAGTGTGCCGTGGCTCAAAAAAGGTTGAAAAACACTGTGGTACACTAATGAGACTCAACATCTACTTTCAATATAAGGGGAGCATATTATATCTCTTGATAAAGTGGCATTGCTTAGCCAATTTGTCAAGCTTCCAGCTACAAAGTCTGAACCGTGCCAGTAGCTTCCTCTGAAGCAATGCACATTTAGTAATGAAAAACGGCCACACCCATTGTCCTCTTTGTGAAATTGAGGACTGGCTCCAAGAATGGGTCCCTGGCAAGAGGCTGTGCATGTCAACTTGGAAAATTGCATCTGATTCTGATCCAAACCAGCAGCACGAGAAGAAAACCACAGGGCTTCGGATTCAGCAGACACTTCTCCTTTGCTTCCAACAGCTTGAGTTGTGCCATGTAAAGCTTGCTCTCTTATCATAGGGAAAAGTGATTGCCAGCAATCCAGTTTAATAAAATATACACATCTACAGAAATTATCTAATGCAGTGTTTCCCAACCGGTGTGCCGCAGCACACTAGTGTGCCGTGAGAGATCATCAGGTGTGCTGTGGGAAATTACAGTGTAGAGAGAGAACTTGGCAGGAAACTTCAGGCAGCGGAAATGAGGCTTTCCTGGCCGAAGCAGCAATGCCTGCCAGCCTGGCTGCAGTCAGGGAGAGCCCTCGGTGTCCAGAACTTCCCTCCCTCCCTCCTCTCTCTCCTTCCCTTCCTTCCTTCCCTCCCTCTGCACGCCAAGGGCCACCTGGCCGGGCTGCGGCTCCTCCTGCTTCCTGGCTCCTGGGCGCTCTTCTGCCCTCCTCCCCTCCGGCAGCAAGGAGGAGAGGGAGGAGTTGCCCCCGTCCGACCCCGCTCCCAGAGGCTCAAGGCGAGGCTTTCTGCCCTCTAACCCCTCCGCGCCGGGGAAAGGGAGCAACCCCTCATCTCGTGGCCTCTTCTGGCTGGGCTCCGGGTTCACTGCAGAGCAGAGCAGAGGCCGGGATGCGCAGCTTCACAGCCCAGCTTGGTTCCTTCCTGATCTGGTCCCAAGATGACAGCCGGGAAGCCGAAGGGACATGGGGGAGAGGCACTCCTGGGGGGCTGAACCCCTTCAGGAAGGAGAGCTGGGGGTGGCGACGGTTGCGAGCCTCCGCCGCAGTTTGTTTCGAGGCTCGGAGCCACCCCTGGTGCTCAATTCCTATTCGTCCTGCTCAGCCGAGACCACGTGCGCTTCGGCCACTCAGCGCAGCCCTCCCCCGCGGGACGATGATGGGCCTCCTGTGCGTGGGCCTCACAGGGGGGAGGGGGTTTGGCGGAAGCAGCGGCGTCACGAGGGGGGAGCGTGACAGTTAGTAAAATGACAAGAGTGTCATTTTGTGTCATTTTGGTTGGTGGTGTGGCCCAGGATTTTGTAAATGTAAAAAATGTGCCGCGGCTCAAAAGAAGGTTAAAAATCAGTGATCTAGTGTATCACATGAACAAAGGGGCACAACACGTAATGCAAGAGGACATTCTTGTACCCCTACCACCCACCCACCCACACACACACACACACACACACACACACACACACAAATCCTAGGAAATATAACTACTAAATACAAAGTAGTGTTGAAATTCTGCAAGGATAAGCTAATGTTTTCCTGAAGAAACACTTGTCATGATTAAATTTATAGGAGCTCTGGCCATTATTGCATTTGGATAACATGGACCTCCTACTTTAAACAATAGAGATAAATTAGGAGGGCCATTATCAAACCACTTAATCCTCGTACTCCAAACTAGACCAAGTTCAAATGGCAGCTTCCTGTACCATGCGGCACCATCCTCACAAATGAACAGAAACTATTCTGAAGAACTAACGCATTCTTGGAATAACCTCCTTCTGAAATTCCTGTTTGCAGGAGGTAATTGCAAGGAACCCTTCCCTACCCCGGTGATTATGGATGAAGCAGATGCTCTACATCAGGGGTGCTGCTCACACTTTTTCAGCATGCGAGCAACGCATAAAACAGCCAAGTCCAAATGATCTACCTACCCACTACAACAATGTAAAACATATAACTATTTTCAAATTAATTGAGAATTCTTTGTACGTGTGGCCATCCAGATATAATAATAATAATAACAACAACAACAACCATCTCAGGTCCAAGGACCTTCTGCCTTCATGCAGCAAAATCACAATCAAAGCACCTCAGACAGATGGCCACCCAGCCTCTGTTTAAAAGCCTCCAAAGAAGGAGCCTCCACCACACTCTGAGGCAGAGAGTTCCACTGCTGAACAGCTCTCACAGTTAGGAAGTTTTTCCTCATGGAACTCTCTACCCCAGAGTGTGGCCGGGGAAAATGTGTGTGTGTGGGGGGGGGGGGGGGTTGGCCTCTGGGAGACTCCCATTAAGTTGCGGGGTCCCCCAGGGAGCCATCCTCTCCCCTTTACTGTTTAATATCTATATGCGTCCACTTGCCCCACTGGTCCGCGATTTTGGTCTGGAGTGTCATCAGTCCCACCCAAGATGGTGAATGGTAAGGTGCTGAGAATGGATGGCAGGCCAGACACCGTACCTGATTGTTTCCATCAATGCCTTGAAGCTGTGTGCATACCAGCCAGTTGAAGGTGAACCCATCGAAGACGGAGATCCTATGGCTGGGTCATCCTGGTGTTGGTGAGTGCCGGTTGCCTACCCTGGACGGTGAGCGGTTAAGCCCGTCGTCTTTGGTAAAAAGCCTGAGGGTCCAATTGGACCCACTGCTATCGATGGAGACCCAGGTCTCCACGGTTAGCAGGTCTGCATTTTTCCATCTTTGACAGGCTAGGCGACTGGCTCCTTACCTATCCAGGAATGATCCAGGCAACAGTCATCTCGAGGCTAGACTACTATAACGCCCTCTACATTGGCCTTCCCTTGTCGCCAATCCGGAAACGTAAGCTGGTGCAAAATGCTGCTCCTCGATTGCTGGTGGGAGCATCGGCAAGAGAGTACATTACACCAATTTTACAGCAATTGCACTGGCTACCAGTAGAGTACCGGATTGTCTTCAAGGTGCTGGTTTTGACCTTCAAGGCCTTGTATGGTCTAGGGTCAGTGTACCTGAGAGACCGCCTCACCTCATACGTTCCCCCGAGATCACTGCGATCAGAAGAACAAAACCTTCTGGTGATCCATCCGCCCGTTCCTGCCACCTTTCAACAACAACTCCATGGAACAGGTTACCAGATGGAGCTCGCACTATTACAGAGTTGGCTCCTTTCTGGCAGGACTGCAGGATGTTCCTCTTTAAGCAGGCCTTCAATCTAAGCACCTCCTGATAATTTCTATCTATGTCCTTGTGTTTTATGCAATTAAACGGTTTTATGTATGTTTTATAGTTTTATGTAAACCGCCCCAAGCCTGCAGGGAGGAGCGAATCTATATACAGTATATAAAGGAAGAGTCGTCATCGAACGACTGTCCTAGGCAGAGAAACCTTACAAGGTAGAGACCCCAAATTTGGCAACAAAAATAGGCCGCAGGCAAGGAAGGTTTTTAGCAAAGAAACTTCCCCCCCAAAACCTAGAAGTCCCCCAAAACAACGATTAAAAAACTACATTTCCCAGCATCCTCTGTGGCCGCCAGCGAAACCCATTGGCCAACATCAGTTACCATAGTAACGGAGGGCAAAGCCAGCCAAGGCTAGATTAGAATGCTGAGTGATTTCAGTTTAGTCCGTTGGAGTTTGAGGGTTAAACTGACAAGGCTAAGACCTAGGAAGGAGATAAATAGGGCACCAGGGACACAGGCACCACTGACAAACACATACCCCCAGAATAACACAAAAGTAATACCTACACACAACACAATACGCACACAACACAACCTTGCGTCTACTGCTCAACTCATTTGTATGCCATCCCTTCCTTCCACACAGGCATAAGCTGACCCAAAAGACAAGCCATGCTTCCTAAAAAGAACAGCATCGGACGACACACTCGCAACGCTACATACATCACACAAAAAAGGGCAGAACAAACGCCAGAACAGAAAGACACTGCACTACACTAGCTTTTGCCATCACCATAAACAAGGCTCAAGGACAAACACTACAAATCTGTGGCATAGACCTTGACACAGAATGCTTCTCCCACGGACAACTCTACATAGCGTGCTCCAGAGTTGGGAAACCACAGAACCTCTACATCAACACAACAGACGGAAAGACAAAAAACATTGTATATCCACAAGCTTTGCAGAACGCCAGCAACACCACACACCCACAACTCCCCAGGACTTCAACATCCCACCCACCAGAACAACCCACAACGACACAGTAATGACCCTACCAAGACCAGAAGTAACATCAATTCCAACCCTTACATACTCAGACTTTCTCGCATCTCCTAAATAGGGCACAGCAACGTGTGCCAGGTACAGCTAGTAATAAATAAATAAATACTCTTGATATCTCCTGAGGACAGATAGGTCAGTGGGCAAATAATAAATTGTGTAGCAGTGCATTCAAATGATTTATGCATTATATGAAGAGCTTCAAAACAGTGAATACAGGATATAAAAGATGATGGGAATCTTTGTCCTTTTAAATCCAAGATCGGGGACAACTAGTGGAGGTGGGAGGGATGGTTTTCGAGAGACTCTCATTAACTTGCGGGGTCCCTCAGGGAACCATCCTTTCCCCTCTATTGTTTAACATCTACATGCGCCCACTGGCCCAGCTGGTTCGCGGCTTTGGTCTGGAGTGTCACCAGTACGCTGATGACACCCAGCTGGTGCTGAGAATGGATGGCAGGCCGGAGTCCGTACCCGATTGTTTCCATCAATGTCTTGAAGCTGTGACTGGATGGCTGCGGGCCAGCCGGTTGAAGGTGAACCTGTCGAAAACAGAGATCCTATGGCTGGGTCGTCCTGGACTGAGTGGAGGCCGGCTGCCTACCCTTGACGGCGAGCCTCTAAGCCCGTCATCCTCCATAAAAAGCCTGGGAGTCCACTTGGACTCGTTGCTATCGATGGAGCTGCAAATCTCCACGGTATGCAAAACCGCATTTGTCCATCTATGGCAGGCTAGGCGGCTGGCCCCCTACTTGTCCAGAGACGACCTGGCTACGGTGATCCAGGCGACGGTCATCTCGAGGCTGGATTACTGTAATGCCCTCTACATTGGCCTTCCCTTGTCGGCAGTCCGGAAGCTCAAGCTGGTGCAGAATGCTGCGGCTCGACTACTGGTGGGAGCATCAGTTCGAGAGCATATTACACCTATCTTGCAGCAACTGCACTGGCTACCAATCGAGTACTGAACTGTCTTCAAGGTGCTGCTATTGACCTTCAAGGCCTTGTATGGTCTAGGGCTGGCGTACCTGAGGGACCGCCTCACCCCATATACTCCCTCGAGATCACTGCGTTCAGAAGAACAGAACCTCCTGCTAGTCCCTCCGATCCACTCCTGCAGGCTGTCCACTACAAGATCCAGAGCCTTCTTCGTGGCAGCACCAGTGCTATGGAACTCCATGCCGGTTGAAGTCCGTACCATCAAAGAACTGGCTCCGTTCAGAAGAGCTCGCAAAACAGTCCTGTTTAGACAAGCTTTTAATCTCATTGGTCCTTAAACATTGTTGTCAATCTTAGAAGCAAAATTGCAGTGGCTCTGCAATTGCTTGCTCCCTGTGTAGTTATAGGTTCTTACGCTTTTATGTATTATGTTTTTAGTATTATAATGCATTTAGAATAGTATTAAATTGTGTCATGATTCTTTTTATGTATTGTGTAAACAGGGGCGGACCTACCTGTTCCTGGGGGGTACGCGGAAAAAAATTGCTCCCCCCCAGTTGCTCCCGAGGGGAGCCCAGTGCGCATGCGCCAATCTGTGCACACGCGCACTGACTCCAGAGCGCGCCTCCCGCTTTGGAGCCCAGTGCGCATGCGTGAAATTGCGCACACGTGCACTGACTCCAAAGCGGGAGGTGCGCAGTATGCATGCGGGGAGCCGCGCGCCCGCGCATGCAGAGGCGCGGCCAGAGCGCCCTGGGCGGCGGGGCCGCCTAACAAAGGCCTGGCTGGCGCGGCGGTGCGGGGGCCGGCTGCGGGGTCTGGCCGGCGCAATGGCGGGGTGGGGCAGCG
The DNA here is from genome assembly GCA_030556195.1 of Anolis apletophallus. Lineage (NCBI taxonomy): Eukaryota > Metazoa > Chordata > Lepidosauria > Squamata > Anolidae > Anolis > Anolis apletophallus. Next base: position 651,706 of record JARBWK010000012.1, read on the forward strand.
CGGCGCGGCGGCGGGTGGAGCCAGTGCGGCGACACCCCTCCCAGGTGGCAACGCCCCTCCCGGGTGACGTCGCCCTACACGCCTGCGTAGTCCGCCTAATGGACGAACCGGCCCTGTGTGTAAACCACCCCGAGCCTGCTGGAAGGAGCGGTCTATAAAATCGAAAAATAAATAAATAAATAAATGAGTTGACCCAGAACTCCCATCAGTCCCACCCAAGATGGTGAATGGTAGGGAACTGTGAAAGATGCAGTCCAAAACATCTGGAAAGCCAAATGTTCTCCACACCCTGGAGCATCGAATGACAGGAAAGCAATTCTTACATTGTTAAAAGATAAGAGTGCTGTATCCGGAAGACTAGATTTCAATTTATTTCGGTTTTCCCACATATATCAAAATTGGAGACACAGTGCTTATTTTAATGGCTCATAATTTTGGCAACATGGAAGAATATACAGTTTCTGGCTCTGCTATAATCTGTCTTACGTAGAAAACCCCAAGAGGAGCAACAGACAGCAATGAATACCGCCCAAGCTTCCTTAGCAGAGGAAACTGAAATCATTACACTTGGAACAAAATCTGAACTGTCTTGAGGGCAAAATGTATATTGTGGGAAATTGCAAATTACTGAGACTTATATGCATTAGAAAAAGTGCCTCAGTATTGAAGAAGTCTGTGTACACATGCATGTGGGTGTATATTGACATGTGTAGAGTTGAATTTTCATGTGGACACAAACCAATAATACAAAAAAAATATCATATGGCATCACAAAGAAACAGCAGACATCTTTGTCAAATATCAACTAAGAAATACAAGGTATATAAAAGCTTCATGTAATTGTGTTTTCAAATATACAATTTTTCATATATTTATTCGATCTATGACAAATCCAGCTGTCGCAGCAGATGCCAGTTCAGAGAGCCAAACCCAATTGAAGTGTAAATAGTTTGTTTTAATATTCACAGAGTCTCTGGAGATAAGGATTTGCAAAACAGAAGCACTTAATGGTCAGTGAAAACGCTCACAAAAGGAAGCCTTAACCGGCATGAAAACAAACAGGGAGGAAAAGCCTGCATTCAAAACACCAAAACTCTTTAGCAAAATCAAAGCAAAACAAGCAGAGAAAGGCACGCTGAGGGCAGCAGTGAAGACGTCGTCGTCAGAATCAGTCCAAGGTCATCAGCATTGAAGTCAAGGAAGGGTTGTCCAAGAAGGTATCCAAAGGGGCGCAGGAGAGACGTAATCCAGGAGCCAGGCCAAGGTCAAGGAGAGGAGATAGGCGTAGAAGCGAAGACACAACCCACAGTCCAACTGGGGAGCAATCCAGTGGGGTTCAAACCCCACCACAGGAAGCAGCAGAATCAGTCTGGAAACAAGGCTTCAAGATGCAAGATGACATAAGAATAATAAGAGCATCTTAGGATACCTCGTATTTAGTTGAAAAATGCATGACAAAGTTATATGAAATAGTATGGAATTAGAATGGAAGTCAACTGGCGGGTTGATCTTCGTAAAGGACTGGATAGCCCTGGCTAGAGAGGATATCCTGGCATTGGAGGGATTCGACCTCAAAGCGGGATGGCACGGGTACTTATGGTACGGGAGCACGAGAACAGACCCCAACTTCAAAAAACACCTCCTGAGAGCTGCGCTCCTGCAGATATGGGAGAGATACAGGGAGAGGTTCTTCGCCAGGACCCCCTCTGGCTTTCTCCTATGGAAGCACACCAAAAGAGTATCCTGCGATGGCAAATGTGGCCAAGGTACGAAGAGCTCACCACCAAGGTAGCAGGGAGGAGATGTCTAAAATCGCTGACCCAACTGCAAAGTCAATACGAACGGCTCACATGGTTACAATACCTCCACATAAGGGCATGGTTCAAAAAGGATGACCAGGCCGGCTTCGAGGATAAGGAGATGTTCTGGAAGGCCTTCCTGAGAAGGGAAAGGAAGCTAGTCACAAGAGCCTATCAGAAGTTGTTGGAATGGGCCACGGAGACCGAGGTAGTGAAAACTTGCATGGTCAAATAAGCGCAGAATATAGGGCATCCCATCAGCCTGTACGAATGGGAAAAGATCTGGAGGAAACAGCTGAAGATCACTTATGCCACAGACCTCAAAGAAAATTGGTATAAGCTGTTCTTCCGGTGGTATATGACGCCACAGAAGCTGGGTGTGATGTACAAGGAAGCCCAATCGAAATGCTGGAAGTGTGGGTCACAACCTGGAACTTTTTTCCACATGTGGTGGACCTGCCCAGAAGCCACAACCTATTGGAAAGGCATCCACAGCGGTATCCAGAAAATTCTTCTCACCACGCTAGAAAGGAAGCCGGAAAAGTATCTGTTGGGTCTGCTGCTGGAAGAAGAAATGCCGGACAAGAATTCGGAACGTCTGTTTGTCTACTTGACCACGGCCGCAAGGATGGTCTATGCGAGGAACTGGAAGGCTGCAACTTCACCACAGCTCGAGGATTGGGAAACCAAAGTGTGGGACATCATGAACATGGACCAGCTCTCCTTCTATCTAAGTGAGGCAGGAGGCGGAGCGCTAAAAAGGACAGATTGGTCACCATTCCTGACCTATATGAAGGCCCGGGAGGATTCTACGGCTCCAACAACCCCAAAACCATGAATCTTCCAAAGAGTTCCATTCACCCCACGGGGCCAGGGGTATTGGGCCAAAATATTCGAGGCACTTGACAAAGGGGAAGGAGGCTATCAAAGGCCAATCAAATGGAGCCCCCAAGAGCACATCGCCCCCCCACTTATTATCAATGACGTTCACACCTCCACTCCCAACCCCTCCCCCCCCACGAGGACTGAGTAAAAGGGATTATATAGTAGTGCCGGAAGCCTACTCAGCATACCCCCCCCTTCTCCCTTCCCCACCACTTCCTCACCCGGACTCCCCTCCCCCCCAACCCCCCCTTGACCCCCACCCCATCACCCTGAGCCCATCTCCCAGTCTTTTCTCTCTCTCTCCCCGGTTCCTACTGTCCTTTATCTGAAATTGTTCCCCCACTTTTACTGTTTATGACAAAACCTAATAAATATTTTTTTTAAAAAAAAAGAATGGAAGTCAACTTACCCCTTTCCTCCTCCCTTTTCTCCCTCTCCTTTTGTATTCATGTATGACAATTTTATGTTTTGTATTGTAAAAGAAAACTGAAAAGCCTAATATATATATATTGTATATATGTGCAAGATGACAGGATACAAGATGCCAGAGTCCTAGGATCCAAAGGCAACTCCTTGCTAGCCACAGAGATTAGTCCCAAAATGCCCACCTTTTAAGCTCACTACAAGTCAGATCCACTTGATGAGGTCAACGCCCTATCATCATCATCCTCAGGTGTCACTCTCCCAGCAGCTGCTGCCCTTTGACTGACCCTCCAAGATTTCCACCTGTGGTTAAGACTTAGAACATCCCACCCATTGTCTGGGGACTCTGAGGGCCAATCCTGATCATCAGTGAATCCTACCCAGGTGTCTTAACTTGTGGGCTCCTCACAAGCCCTCTGAATTTCTCTTGCTTGAGTCTAATCCATTTCAGTAGAAATGTCCTCTGTACTCTGACTCTGTAATTATTTGCTTGACTCTCTTGAGTTGCAAGTGATCCTCTTCACTTGACTCACTTGACTCACGAGTAAGCCTCTTTCTGCAAACACCAGTACTCCTGTTACAAACAGCCCCCCCTCCCAGTTCCATACTTTCCCCAGATGCTGAGCCATCACAGTCTTCTGGATCACTACTATCAGTAGCAGCTGGAGGCTCAATCACAACACCAGCCCCTATTGTCCTAAATTCCATGGATTCGGATGTTACACCTGAGGCTTTTAATAAGTTTTTTGCAGACAAGATTTTGCTGCTTCACCAAGCTCTCCCCACCACCCTAGATACAGTGGCCGAGCTTGAAGTTCCACGGCCACTTGCTGAGCCTGCCTTCAGTCAGTTCGTCACGCTGGATGCAGAAGCTGTTGACAAAATTCTTACTAGAATGAAGTCAACCACTTATCCCCTTGATCCATGCCCCTCTTGGTTGGTCAAGGACTGCAAGGAGGAGTTACGAGGCCCTCTGATGGACATTATCAATAGCTCCCTTGAGCAAGGAGTTTTTCCAGAAGGGCTGAAAGAGGCAGTGGTTCGTCCACTACTGAAAAAGCTGAATTTAGATCCTTCAGTTACATCTAATTACCACCCGGTTTCGAATCTTCCATTCCTAGGCAAGGTAATTGAGAGGGCGGTAGCAGATGAGCCCCAAAAATTCTTAGATGACACAGCCTGGCTGGACCCTTACCAGTCTGGCTTCCATTCGGGACATGGAACGGTGCTGGTTGCCAGCTCGGATCAACTCCGACGCCAGCTTGACCGAGGTGGATCGGCATTGCTTGTATTGTTAGATCTTACAGCTGCCTTTAACACGGTTGATTACGATCTTTTGACCCACTGCTTCGCCGCCTTGGGGGTCCAAGGGTCTGCCCTTAATTAGGTGGACTCCTTCCTCCGGAACCGCTGGCAACGAGTGGAATGGAACGAGACGTCCTCTAAAAATCACCACTTAGTTCCTCAGGGGGCCATTCTATCTCCACTGTTATTTAACATCTATATGCGACTACTCACTCAGCTAGTTCGGAGTCATGGACTGGAATGTATGCGGATGACACCCAGCTCCTTCTACGGATGCATGGCCGACTGGTCTCGGTTCCTGATAATTTCACATCTTGCCTTGAGGCCGTAACTGGTTGGCTGCATTCTAGTAGACTGAGGGTGAATCCAGAAAAGACGGAGATCTTGTGGCTGGGTCATCCTGGATTAGATGAGGTTAGATGAGGTTAGGTTGCCCACCATAGATGGTGAACCTCTCTCTCCAGCTATCACCGTCAAAAGCCTTGAGTGTCATTTTTGACTCATTATTGACAATGGAAGCCCAGGTCTCCGCCGTCAGTAAGTCCGCCTTTTCCCATCTAGACTAGGTCATCCCCAGACTAGTGCCCTACTAGTCTGGGGATGACCTGGCCACAGTAGTTCATGTCACAGTAACCTCAAGACTTGACTATTGTAATGCCCTTTATGTTGGCCTTCCCTTGTCGATGATCTGGAGACTTCGACTAATACAGAATGCGGTGGCCAGACTCCTCACGGGAACCCCCATGAGGAATGATATAACACCTGTGCTATACCGACTACACTGGCTTCTGGTCAAGTTCCGTATTGCTCACAAGGTGCAGGTTCTAACCTTTAAGGCCTTGCATGGTCAAGGGCCGGCATACCTACGGGAACGCCTCTCTCCGTTTCAACCCTTGAGATCGCCTTGATCAGACCATCAGAATCTACTACAGGTCCCAGGCCCTAAGGAGGCCCATTTGACATCAACCCGATGTAGAGCTTTTTCGGTGATCATCCCATCACTCTGGAACGCCCTTCCTCCTTATATCAGAGCCACCCGTGATCTAAAAGACTTTCGCACGGCTTGTAAAATGTGGCTGTTTGAGAGGGCGGTCAGCAACCATTAGACAGTTAATTGTTTTTAGATGTTTTTAGATGCTAATTGCTTTTATTGTTGAAGTCCAATAGATTCAGATGCAAGACTAACATAATACAGAAAAGAAGGAACAAATCTGAATGTAAGACTACCCAGTCTTTAAAAAATAATTAAGATATTGAAGGTACTGTGTGGCTGTACTGACCCAACTATCACAAAATTCCTCAAAATTCCCAGAGCCCAGGGTAGGAACCGAACCAGCCGCTGCCGAGGATGACGCGGAGAGACTGACTGAGAAAGTCGCCTCTGGACCGACATTGACCAAAGGGCTGGAGGGGATGGAGGGGCCGCTGCCCACCCACCTACCTCCACTGGAGGATCTGGGCCCAGGTCCAGATGGTGCCCCCCACCAGGGTTCTTGCTGCTGGACAGTGCTGCGGGTTGGCCTGGTCTCTGTGGAGTCCCAGCCGATTTGAACATCTCGGAGATTCTGTCTACTGCTCGGAATCGGTGCCCCCGTCGCCATGGCATTGCTTGGGGGGTGAAATACATGGACGATGGTTGGTCAAAGATGGCGACCGACCTTGAGGATGCCAAGCCAAGCCGGACGTCTTCACCCCGTTGGGAGAGGAGACCCGGAAATTACCTTCAGCGGAAGTCCCTGCCTTCGGAGGACTGGAGTTCCGGAAACAGAAGCTGTGCAGCCGCCCAAGCCACGCGAGAACATGGAAATGACGCCACAGAACGAAGAGTTGCCGGTACCTAACATCTGGCCCCCTTGCTGTGTGCCAGAGTGAGCCAGCACCTCGTCACAACTACAGAACCTCTGAGACCATCAAGCCTCCGGTCGGCTTACCCAAAGAAGAAAGACTCGGATCATTCAAGTCCAGGACTTGGCGCACATTTCAGTCCAGAACTTTTTGGAATACGAGCTGCAGGCCACATGAGTTCGCCCAGACGTACCCCAAACCCAAGAAGGTAGAGGCACTAACAGGTGAGAGTTCCTCGTGCAGACTGTTGCTAAGTGGGAAGGAGGTCCCCCCCCCCTCTCTCTCACTGGCAAACAGTTCCAAGACATTCTCTCAAGAACCCCTAAGTTGCCTCCCTTTGACTGCAGGGTGGTACCCTCTTAGACTAATTTGACACTACCTACCTGTTGGGCCTGGGCTGCCCACGCCCTGTCCCCTATTTCCCATGCCCCTTCCCTTTCTTCTCCTCTTTCCTTTTGTTGTTGTTATTCTTATTCTTTGTTGTTTGTTCTTTGTCAAACTTTTGTAAACCGCTCCGAGCCCTCAGGGAGCGGCGGTATAGAAGTTTGAAGGAGAAATAAATAAAACTGATTCATAATAAATATCACATTTATTTAATTTTGCTACGAGGGTTGCTGTGTGCACATATTGTACTGAGAGCAAAAACCGACACCCTATAATGTAAGGTAGCCTACTTCTTTGATGTCAACTATAAACACATGTGCTGCAGAAATAAATACGGCACTTTCTGGTTTTTGCGCAAAGAAGCCTTTGCTTGCCTTTGAACACCCTTTGATGTGTGCCGTAAATGTGTAAACCAGATGCTGCAGGTTCGTTGTAAGAAAGTTCAAATATAGCACGGCTGGCCTAAATATAATTTGTAAAACAAACTGTTTAAAGACTCATGGAATAAACAAAGAGAAAAGACAAAATGAGGAAATCCAAGCACAGCGACATCCAAATAGTTTACCAGGGTAATCTTTAGTCCCCTCAAATCACGAAGAAGGGGACAGATCATAAATGTACAGGGCAGAGAACTGCAAGGTAGGCACATATTCAATTCAAATCTACAGATTACAAAACTGGCCAACTCTAAGGTTTTCATTAAGGAAAAAACCCGATAGATCGAATAGTCGAGACTTAAAAATGTACCTCCATTTTATACAAGACAGAACATTAAGTTCCTTTAAGGCTGGATCTATACTGCCATATGCAATAAATATAAATTCAGAAACTGGATTATATACGAGGGCAATGGATCAATAAGTCCGTGACTTTTTTAATTTAACTAAAAGGGCGACACTGCTCCTGTCAACAGGCGCCTGTCTGTTGACTCCTGTCAAAATTTGAACAAGCTGCGCCATTTAGTTTGTGTTTGACAGCCATTGATAGCAGACTACCGCCTGATTTGAGGAGAAAATGGAAAAAAGTGAATTTTGTGTACTCATTAAGCATTATTTTTTGTGGGGAAAAACCATCCCTCAAACCAAGGCTAAGCTCAATAAATACGATGGGGACTCTGCACCATGACTTTCAATGGTAAAAAAGTGGTTGACTGAATTTTGTTGTGGCCGTACAAACACAGAAGATGCCGAACGTTCTGGACGCCCAGTTGAGGTCTCCACACCCGAAACAATTGAAAAAAATTCACGATATGGTGTTGGCCGATCGGAGATGGAAAGTGCGAGAGATTGTGGAAGCCATAGGCATCTCACGTGGCTCAGTGGTTTCAATTTTAAATGATCACTTGGGTATGAGAAAGCTTTCCGCAAGATGGGTGCCGCGTTTGCTCACAATCGACCCCAAACGCAATCATGTCACAGTTTCACAGGAGTGTTTGGCGTTGTTCAATCGCAATATGGATGAGTTTTTGCATTGTTTCGTAACCATGGACAAAACGTGGATCCACCACAACACACCAGAGACCAAACAGCAGTCAAAACAGTGGGTTTCTCGGGGGGGAATCGGCACCAAAGAAGGCCAAGGTGGGTTTGTCAGCCAATAAAGTCTTGGCGACCGTTTTTTTTGGGATGCACGCGGTATAATCCACATTGACTCCCTTCAAAAGGGTAAAACAATCAATGGCAAATATTATGCCAACTTATTGGGTCAATTTAATGAGGATTTGGGGGGGGGGACGACCGCATTTGGCCAAGAAAAATGTTTTTTGCACCAGGACAATGCAAGGGTGCACACATGTGCAGTTGCCATGGCAACAATCCATGAATTGGAATACTGAAACTGAACTGAACTGAACTTTATTATTTATGAGTCGCCCTCCACGTTTGTGCTCCGGGCAACTTACACAACTAGCGATTAAAATATTTAAAATATTAAAATATTAAATGGTTAAAATACTAAAATATCGGACTCGGTGAATTCCGAGTCGCTGGTTCCATGTTATGCGTAGGCTTTCCTGAATAGCCATGTCTTAAGTGCTGCCAAGAACTGGGGCAGGTCAAGGGAGGCTCTTTGGTCTGGCGGCAGAGAGTTCCACAGGACGGGGGCCGCAACAGAGAAGGATCTCTGTCTCGTGGACTCCAGATGAGCCTCTCTCAGACCCGGGACACAGAGGAGGTTCTCGTTTGCTGGCCGTGGTGCTCTTGGGTGGGCAGGTAGGATCAAGTGGTCTTTTAAGTATGAAGGGCCCCGGCCCCGCAGGGCCTTGAAAGTCAAGGTCAGGGTCTTATAGAGGACTCTGTATTCGACCGGCAGCCAGTGCAAACGCTGCAGGGATGGTGTGATGTGGCATCTCATTGGTGTTTTTGTGAGGAGCCTGGCGGCAGCATTCTCCGCAATCTGGATATTGCTCCCTCATCCACCCTATTCTCCGGATTTGGCCCCGAGTGACTATTTCTTGTTTCCAAACCTGAAGAAATGGCTCGGCGGAAAGAGATTTGACTCCAACAATGAAATCATCTCACAAACAAATACCTATTTTGATGACCTCGACAAATCTTATTTTTTGGAAGGGATAAAAAAATTGGAGAAAAGTTGGACAAAGTGTATAGAGCTCAAAGGAGACTGCGTTGAAAAATAAAATGATTTTTAATCCAAAAACCTGTGTTTCATTCAAAAAGTCATGGATTTATTGACCCGCCCTCGTAGCGGTGTAGACAGGGCCTCGTTTTGCTTTTTCCATTCTTGGCAATGGAGAAGCTTGTGATGGGAGCATGAGGTCTCTTCCAACTCTATGATTCTATAATCTTGAGATGTTCCAAATACAATGCACGTCTTAGTCCACTGAGATACTACTTCCTCATGAAAAGAAGCTTGCCTAACCCAGCACTTCCTAGTGCCGCTGTCGGCAGGAGCAATCCCAATCTGAACAAAGGGAAGATCATGCCTTCTTACCCCTCAACATATTTTATTTATTCATTTATTTATTTATTGGATGTGTACACCGCCACTCCCAAAGGCTCGGGGCAGTTTACAGCATAAAAGTCAAACACAAATGGACAAGCAATAAAACAATAAAATACAGTAAAAATACAGTAACACAATAAAATACTAACGAGACTCACTAGCAATCAAACGCCTGCCTAAATAGGTATGTCTTGCAAGCTCTGCAAAATGCATTCAGATCTCACAGAGCACGCGTCTCCGAAGACAGTGCGTTCCACAGTTTAGGAGCAATGATGGAAAAGGCTCGCCGTCTAGTTGAAATTACCCGAAAGGATTTCACACCGGGAATGGTTAGAAGATTCGAGTCTTCTGAACGAAGTGATCTCGGGGGGGTTATATGAAATCAGGCGATCCCGTAAGTACCCTGGCCCCAGACCATACAAGGCCTTAAAAGTAAGAACTAACACCTTGAAGGCGATCCGGCATTCAATTGGAAGCCAATGCAGATCCTGCAGGATTGGTGTAATGCGGCACGTTGCAGGCTCCCCCACAAGTAGCTGGGCTGCAGCATGCTGCACCAGCTTAAGTTTCCGGATCACGGTCAAGGGAAGGCCAATGTAGAGAGCGTTACAGTAGTCAAGTTTTGAGATGACCGTGGCTTGGATTACCGTGGCTAGGTTTTTCCGGGACAGATAGGGGGCCAGACGCTTAGTCTGTTGCAGATGGAAGAACGCGATTCTGCTGACAGTGGAGATTTGGGTCTCCATTGACAGCAGAGGGTCCAAATGGACACCAAGGCTTTTTACAGATGATGACGGGCATAGTGCCTCGCCATCCAGGGTCAGCAGTTGGATATCCCTATCGCCCAGACGGCCCAGCCAAAGGATCTCCGTCTTAGCCGGATTCACCTTCAACCTGCTGGCTCGCAGCCATCTACCGTGTTTCCCCGAAAATAAGACACCCCCGATTGTAAGACGTATCGGGGGTGTCGGGGTCGGCTTATATAAGCCGTACCCCGTATGTAAGCCGTACCTCGTCCCGCCGCCGCGCCGCCGCAACCGGAGGTGTGCCACGGCACACCTGCGGCACACCTCCGCGGCACACCTTTTCGCCAGGCCTCCAAGCAAGGGAGGGGGAAAGGAGCCAGGGGCGGGACGAGCGGCGACGCGTCACTGTGACGCGGCGATCCTCACCACGCCCTGGCTCCTTTCCCCTCCTTCTTTCATCAAGCAAGGGAGGGGAAAGGAGCCAGGGCGTGAGGAGGATCGCCGCGTCAGTGACGCTGTCGCCGCCGCTCGTCCCGCCCCTGGCTCCTTTCCCCTCACCTGCTTGGAGGCCTGGCCAATAGGTGTGCCGCGGAGGGGGGCCGCAGGTGTGCCGCGGCACACCTCCGGTTGCGGCGGCGGCGTGGCGGCGGGGCGCAACAACGGGTACGTCTTGGGTTATATAAGATGTACCCCGAAAGTAAGCCGTAGGGGGACTTTTTTGGGGGGAAAAGAAAGTAAGACGCTGTCTTACTTTCGGGGAAACACGGTAGTAACGGCCTCAAGGCACAGATGGAAATTATTGGGTATGGAGTCCAGCCGGCCCTCCATCCTCAGAATGAGCTGGGTGTCATCAGCGTACTGGTGACACTCAAGCCCAAAGCTGCGCACCAGCTGAACAAGTGTTCGCATATAGATGTTAAATAACGAAGGGGAGAGAATGTGCCAACAGATTGGAAAAGAAAAAGGCCACGTGAACTGGAAGCTTTTCATAACATTATCTCCAACAAAGCTGAATAGATTTATTTTTAAAAAATTACTCTTCCAATTAGGATTATCATATTTTATGAAATGAACAGGCCACTAAAAATAAATAGGTCTTGGTACTAATCAATTAGCCGGACTGGCCAAAAGCTGCCCAGGTGGCAACCCTACTTCGATATTCCTGATGAACATCCGCCTTGCCTACTAAACCCGCAAGACCCTTTCATCTAAATGAGTCTCTGTTGCCTGTTGTGTGATTAGCAGAAAAACCTGCTGCTGTAAGCATCCATTACCACCAAGCTGCGCATACATATTGATTTCCAGGCTGGAGTCGCTTCCCTTGGGGCTGCTGAGCATATGGCTTTTCACTAAATGTGCTGGCGGAAGCATGTTAGGGTAATGAAGAAAGGAGAGAGACCTAAATGCAGGTGTAACTTTCCATATTTCCCACTCTTTTGTAAAATTAAATTATAATTAAGTAAGATTAGTAAGGCCCTGCTCTCTTCGAGGAGGGCTTTAGTGCCATCTTTGCTAGCCTTATCACAACTTAATACTATTGTGGCATATGTACAATAAATAATAGTTGTATTTAAAACAGCATTCTTGCAAATAGGCTAACACAGAAAGTGGCATTATTATTATTATGTGCTCTGTACTGCAGTGTTTTTCAACCTTTTTTGAGCCGCGGCACATTTTTTACATTTACAAAATCCTGGGGCACACCACCAAAATGACACTCTGTCATTTTACTAACTGTCACCCGCCCCCCTCGTGACGCCGCTGCTTCCGCCAAATGCCCCTCCCACCCAACCCCCCCCCCCCCCTGGGAGGCCCACGCGCAGGAGGCCCGTCACCGTCCCGTGGGGGAGGGCTGTGCTGAGTGGCCGAAGCGCACGAGGCTGGGCTGAGCAGGACTAATAGGAATTGAGCACACGGCGGCTCCGAGGCTCAGAACAAACTGGCGTCACCACCTACTGCTCTCCTTTCCGAAGGGGTTCAGCCCCCCCAGGAGTGCCTCCGCCTGTGTCCCTTCGGCTTCCCTGCTGTCGCCTTGGAGCCAGACCAGGAAGGAAACAAGCCTGAAACATAATGGAAGAGTTCGCTGATGCGGACAACTATAAAGTTCCAAACTCACCCGATAGTGAGTGACTCGCCAATGCAAACCCAGAGCACAGTCAGGAGAGGCTGTCGCCTTGGGGCCAGATCAGGAAGGAACCAAGCTGGTCTGTGGAGCTGTGCATCCAGGCCTCTGCTCTGCAGCGAACCCGGAGCCCAGCCAGGAGAGGCCAGGAGATAAGGGGTTGCTCCCCTTCCCCGGCGCAGAGGGGCTAGAGGGCAGAAAGCCTCACCTCGAGCCTCCGGGAGTGGGGTCGGACGGGGGCAGCTCCCGCGGACTCCTCCTCCCTCTCCTCCTCCTTGCTGCCAGAGGGGAGGAGGGCAGAAGAGCGCCCAGGAGACATGAATATTAATTCATTATATTTCCCTGCAAGGAAGCCCAGGCATTTTATTATAATAATATTAATAATATTAATTCATTATATTTCCCTGCAAGGAAACCCAGGCATTTTATTATAATAATAATATTAATAATATTAATTCATTATATTTCCCTGCAAGGAAGCCCAGGCATTTGATTATAATAATAATATTAATAATATTAATTCATTATATTTCCCTGCAAGGAAGCCCAGGCATTTTATTATAATAATAATATTAATAATATTAATTCATTATATTTCCCTGCAAGGAAACCCAGGCATTTTATAATAATAATAATATTAATAATATTAATTCATTATATTTCCCTGCAAGGAAACCCAGGCATTTTATTATTATTATATTAATAATATTAATTCATTATATTTCCCTGCAAGGAAATCCAGGCATTTTATTATAATAATAAGATTAATAATATTAATTCATTATATTTCCTTCCAAGGAAACCCAGGCATTTTATAATAATAATATTAATTCATTATATTTCCCTGCAAGGAAGCCCAGGCATTTTATTATAATAATAATATTAATAATATTAATTCATTATATTTCCCTCTAAGCAGGCCCAGGCATTTTATAATAATAATAATAATAGGTCCCAGTGAATTGCACTCCAGAGAAGAAGGGAAATGTTGCCCCTTGATTTGCCTGTGCTTAAAACAGTGTCAGTCCTGTTTCCCTGCTTTGGACAATTTAGAACTAATTACAAAATTTTGTAAATAATAACATATCAAATAAGATTTTTTTTGAAAATTTTTTGTAAGTCATTAAGTTAAGCATTAAAAAAATCCCCCCCCCCATTTGTTTTTAGAACCACGATTTTTAGGTTCTAAACCAACCCTTCTCTCTCTCTCTCTCTCTCTCTCTCCCCACTGTAATTTCCCAAGGCACACCTGATGATCTCTCACGGCACACTGGTTGAAAATCACTGCTGTACTGAACCAATCTACTGACAGTGTTGCTTAAAGATAGAAAAGAATTTTAAAAATGAATTTATGTTGCTAAATAAATCCTATTTCGCTATTGTTTCTTATTCTTAACCTCGTTAAGCAAACTTTCTCTCTTCATTTTCTAGTCTCGCAGCAATTTCCAAAACAAGGAAACATTTTCATGAAATTCCCTTTCACTGCTCTTTAAAGGAAAGCACAACACCAGCACAGATAAAACCAAATGAAATGGCAAAGACGCATTGAAGGTGCAACGGGTGGATCTGTCTGATGAAGCCCTGTGCTGTTCCCAGCTCTAAACAACCGCATATTTGCAGCGAACCTTGGAGGCTTTCCTTTTTGTGTTTTCTTCCAGCTTTCAAAATAATATATTGTTTATTTAGGACACTTGAATAACATGAAATGTGAGTTTAAAGGGATGTATTGTGTAGCACTACAAACCAGAACTGATTTCTCGGCCTGCCTTCTTTCTGCAAATCACAAAAATGCAAAGCAACAAAACGAGACAAAGCTTTTCTCTGCTGCAGAAATCATAAAACGGAGGGAGGGTCAAACCGGTTAACCCCTAAGTCATCACAGTAGTGTCACCAAGCAAATCAATTCATGCCTATTGTTAACTAAGACATAAAACATTTGTGGAACATCTCACTCCTGTGTGTTGACATATCAAGCTACCGGTATTTCAAAAATTTGCATTCAGAGCAACTGAATGGAAAGGATCACTGTGGGAGGCCTATGATGGCAAATGCATAACAATACCTTCCTGTTTTTGGTTATTTACTGGGATGGGATTTTTCTTTATTGTGGTGTTCCAGCCTGGTACATTTAGTCAGCACAGGGGTGATGGGTTACCAGATGAGTTAGTCAGGGATGAGAGGCTGCCTGGTGAGCCTGCTGTTAATGAGCAGGTGGATAATGAGGAAGAGATGGATGTTGATTCAGAGTTTGGCAGTGAGAGTCAAGATGGCCTTGGGTCTCAAGGAAGTGGTTTCACTCCCTCGATCTCAAGCGAGAATTCTAGAGATGGGGAGGATGAGAGTTCCCAGCCTCATAGCACCGCACATGGGAGCCCTAATGAGCAGAGCTTCGACAGGAGGGCGAGCATCAGATCCACCCGAAAGGATTGGAATTTGAAGAGGGGGGTGCGGTGGACACATAGAAGTTAGATTCCTTTATTAGACCAGGCTGGGAAGGGTTTTGCCAGACCTGAAGCTCCATTTAGCTTGGAAGGACTCATGTTCAAGACTCTAAGTTCACATTGACCGCAGGAGCGGTTTGCCTTGCCTACGGATGTTTGCTTTCTTTGGGATTTAATCCAGTTCGAGGACTTTACCGGACTATTGTTGGATTTGCTTTATTTTGCTTACATTTTTCAACTTTTGGACTATTCTTGATTCTAAATAAAATTACTTATACAGAGACTGCTTGTGTGTGTGATCTAGGGGGGTACGACCACAATCTGAGGTGCAACATTTATTGAATATCAGACTGACTAGATTTAAAATTGAGACGAACTCCATGGAGAAGTCTGGTATGCTAAGTCAAGTCCCCATAGCATTTGTTGAGCACACTTTTAGAAGAGTAAGTGTCAAATATGCATTGGGTGGGTGTGATGAGGTGGTTATTTATATGTTAATCACATGTTTGTTTATGTATTTAGAAGGAACATTCTTTAAAAGCTGCAGAGAGTGAGCAGTAGAATGTTCGCAGCAGCAAGCTGTAAGCAGAGGCTGTTGCCATGACAACAAAGGCCACTCTGGCTTTAGAATGTTCAGTTTAAATTTGGCAGTTGGAGAATGTCAGTTGGCCAGCTGCTGTGAGCAGAGTTGGTTGGGAATTAGCAGTTGCTGAAGCTGCAAGCTGTCTGTAGGAACTGCAGTGTGCAGTTCAGTTCTGTGTGTGGGTTTAAGGTGTGTGACAAGTGTGGGACAAGTTAGTCCCAGGGTTGAGAGTAACCCAGTATTAAGTAGTTACTTGTGTGTAACTGTATCAGGGGAAACCCCCAGTGTTATATTGTTTAATATTGCAAGTTTGTACCTCTTCGGAGTTTTGAAACCACCTAAGCTTTGAGCCCATTTGTGTAAAATGAACTGTTAAACACTTTCAACACTACATCTGTGGAAGTCGTTTGTTCACAAAGACCCTCACATCTAGTGGTGAAGCATTGACAAATGGTGGCAGCAAAAGTTAATAATAAAGAGAAAGAAAACCTTGATAATTGGTGGCTGTCCATGCCACACAGTTTAAAAAGTCAAGAAGTAGTTAGTGTGAGTCCAGACTTCGTCACAATTGGTGGCAGCTGTGGGATTAAAGGATAGCCTGCCCTGCCACGTTTCAAAAAAGTAAACGGGGTGAAGCCTCATTGATTCTTTACAGTGGGCACCTGCATTTTCTGTTTTTACTTATTAGTTTAATGAGAATGTAAAGTTACTCAACATTTCCCAGATTCTCTCTTAGATTGGACAGTAAGTGAAAGGTTGGAAAAAGAAACAGCTAAAGGCCTGCCAAAGGCATAACAACAAAAGCAGCAGCAACAATAACAACAACAAACCAGCAAAGTGTAGTGATCTGAATACTGGACTGGAATCCCACTGGGTGATCTTGAGCAAGTCATACTGACATACTGAGAAGGAAACAGCAAACTTCCTCCAAATAAATCTTGCCAAGAATAATAATATAACAGCAACAAATATAGTACAACTAGGGCAAGATTATAGCAAGAAGGGTGTGTGCCTACAACTATTTAAGTGAGCCAAACAATCAACAACTTTCTCTCAAATCTGTCCCTATAGGAAATACCATGTTTCAGACCAGTATATTTCAGATATCCTTAATGCGAGAAATGGATTTCCTCATCAACATTTCTACCGAAAAACCTATTGTGAATGCTCCCTTCTATTCCCAACATATGAAAGTTGAAATAATCATGGGAAATGTTCTAGGGAGGGGAATGGTATGCGCCTTCAGATATTGTTGGATTGCTCTAATCGGCATGATCTAGGATCAGACACAGAGTTCAGCACCTTGGAGAGCTCTTTAAGGTTTAAACTAAAACTTGGGGCAGATTTACTGTCTCTCTAACACTGATGTTACCTGGCTTAACAGATTAGAAAGATGGGCCAAAACTAAGAGAATGAAGTTCGACAGGGACAAACGCAAGGTACTTGACTTACACAGAAAAAAAATGAAATGCAAAGATACAGGATGAGGGGGTGGGGTGCCTGGCTCAATAGCCTGTGAAAAAGATGTAGGAGTCTTCGTGGACAACAACTTGCACATGAGCCAACTGTGTTGTGGCGGCAAAAAAAGCCAATGGGATTTTGGCCTGCATAAATAAGAGTCTAGTGTCTAGATCCAGGGAAGTCATGCTACCCATCTACTCTGCCTCGGGAAGACCACACCTGGAATACTGTGTACAATTCTGGCCATCGCAATTGAAGGGAGATGTTGGAATGTGTCCAGAGGAGGGCGACTAAAATGATCAAGGGCCTGGAGAACAAGCCCTATGAGGAGCGGCTTAAAGAGCTGGGCATGTTTAGCCTGCAGAAGAAAAGGCTGAGAGGAGACATGATGAGGGCCATGTATAAATCTGTGAGGGGAAGTCATAGGGAGGAGGGCGCAAGCTTGTTTTCTGCTGCCCTGGGGACTAGGATGCGGAACAATGGCTTCAAATTACAGAAAAGGAGATTTCACTTGAACATCAGGAAGAACCTGACTGTGAGAGTTGTTCAACAGTGGAACTCTCTGCCCCAGAGTGTGGTGGAGGCTCTTTGGAGGCTTTCAAACAGAGGCTGGATGGCCATCTGTCGGGGGTGATTTGAATACAATTTTCCTGCTTCTTGACAGGGGTTGGACTGGATGGCCCATGAGGTCTCCTCCAACTCTATGTTTCTATGATTCTATGCAGGCCCGGATTAACACCCTTTTGCGCCCTAGGCCACACTTTGGAATTATGCCCCCTTTAAGCCAACCTCCACCCCCCATCCTTACATCCGCTCGTCCCCCTTAGAGCCCCGCATCCAGCTCTCCCGGTGTGGCCCCACTAGGTCCGCCACAAGAGTTTCCCTCTCGGCAGGAACTATGGATGCAGGCACGGGGGGGGGGGGGAGCCTCCTCCCCGATGCCGGGGCTTGAGGCACTCGGCTCCTACCCAGTTTCGGGGATTGCGCATGCATTGTAGGCAGCAGCTGTACTGATGCTGTGCTTCTCCCCGATACTGGGGCTTGGCGCATTGGGATTCTCTCCTGTACTGGGGTTTGCACATGTGCCATAGCCGGCAGTTGCACTTCTCTCTCCAGTAAGGAGAAGTCTCCTCCTTGTGTTGGAGGAGGAACACCAGCTTTCATGGTGTTAGGGCATGCGCAGACTGCGCAATGGAGTTTCCTGTACTTGCACTGAAGGAGCCAGCAAGTGGATGCTGTCGGCATCGAGGGAGGTAATTGTTCCTCCTGTCGACATCGACGCCAGTGTCGAGATCCCCTGCGCATATGCCGTTTGTGCAACAATAGCAGAGGCAGGAGCTGGTATTCAGGAAGGGGCAGGGGCGCCGCCGAAAAGGATGACCTCCGGTATCCATCCTTCCTTATCTCCATGCGCATTGCGTTTTTATTTGTTTCAACATTATTATTATTATTATTATTATTATTGGTCCGTGATCTGCGCCTCCCCCCCCCCCTCGGCTTGCACCCCTAGACCATGGCCTAGGTTGGCCTTATGAGTAATCCTGGCCTGATTCTATGAAATCCCATGATACCAGCTTTCATGGTGTTAGGGCATGCGCAGACTGCGCAATGGTTTGCGTAAGTGGGAAATGAATAGAAGTCACACAAGAACAAACGTTGCCATAAGTCTGAGTCAACATGAATGGAAAGAATGACAAAAACACAGATCTAGAACGGACACTTGCAAAAGCTGTTCACACACATCTTTGTTCCTGCTTCTCTCTCACTCCCCCCTCTCTCTTTCTCTCTCCGGACAATTCTTGATTTCAGAAAGATGAAGAGGGAGAAGGATTTTTGTTGTCGCCATGATTACTGTTGACATACTGCAAATCCCCTGGAGATCGAAACACAGATCCTCGCCTACCTTCTGCCCATCCCTGTGTTACGGAAATTCCATGAGCAAAAAGGATGGGCCCGTCCCACCAATGTTTACAAGTTGAAATTCTTCCTCGAACTCATCTTGCAGCATAATGTAAATATATCATGGTAAACTGGCACTCTTTCCTGGTTCATGCCCAGGCAGATAAGGAAGGAAGGCAGATGCGCAGAAATGCAAGAGGGACTGAAAAGGCCTTACTGAGGACAATCTGTAGTTGCCAGGGTTAAATGTAAGTCTTGCTGAAGGCATCCATCAGTTGCAAATGGCTTGAGAGAAAGAAAAATCTTTTGCCCAAGCACACGTACAGATAAACTGACCCATTACGAGGGCGGGTCAATAAGTCTGTGACTTTTTGAATTTCCCGCCTCTAAACTGAAAGGGCGACACTGCTCCTGCCAACAGGCATCTGTCAGTTGACTCCTCTCAAAATTTGAACAAGCTGCGTCCTTTAGTTTGTGTTTGACAGCCGTTGATAGCAAACTACTGCCTGATTTGAGGAGAAAATGGAAAAAAGTGAATTTCGTGTGCTCATTAAGCTTTTTTTTTTTTGCGGGAAAAAACCATCTCTCAAGCCAAGGCAAAGCTTGATCAATACGATGGGGACTCTGCACCATCAATTTCAATGGTAAAAAAGTGGTTTACTGAATTTTGTTGTGGCCGTACAAGCACGGAAGATGCTGGACGTTCCGGACGCCCAGTTGAGGTCTCTACACCCAAAACAATTGAAAGAATTCATGATATGGTGTTGGCTGATCGGAGATTGAAGGTGCGAGAGATTGTGGAAGCCATAGGCATCTCACGTGGCTCAGTGGTTTCAATTTTAAATGATCACTTGGGTATGAGAAAGCTTTCCACAAGATGGGTGCCGCGTTTGCTCTCAATCGACCACAAACGCAATCGTATGACAATTTTGCAGGAGTGTTTGGCATTGTTCAACTGCAATATGGACAAGTTTCGTAACCGTGGACGAAACGTGGATCCACCACAACACACCAGAGACCAAACAGCGGTCAAAACAGTGGGTTTCTCGGGGTGAATCAGCGCCAAAGAAGGCCAAGGTGGGTTTGTCAGCCAATAAAGTCATGGCAACCGTTTTTTGGGATGCACGCGGTATCATCCACATTGACTCCCTTCAAAAGGGTAAAACAATCAATGGTGAATATTATGCCAACGTAATGGGTCGATTTAACGAGGATTTGGGGGGGGGGGAACAACCACATTTGGCTAAGAAAAAAGTTCTTTTGAACCAGGACAATGCAAGGATGCACACATATGCAGTTGCCATGGCAACAATCCATAAATTGGGATACAAATTGCTCCCTCATCCGCCCTATTCTCCGGATTTAGCCCCGAGTGACTATTTCTTGTTTCCAAACCTGAAGAAATGGCTCGGCGCAAAGAGATTTCACTCCAACAATGAAATCATCTCACAAACAAATACCTTGACAAATCTTATATTTTGGAAGGGATTAAAAAAATGGAGAAACGTTGGACAAAGTGTATAGAGCTCAAAGGAGACCACGTTGAAAAATAAAATGATTTTTTAATCCAAAAATCTGTGTTTCAATCAAAAAGTCACGGACTTATTGACCCGCCCTCGTAATAAAAAGAAGCACTATGAGGGATATGTTGACAATACAGATGCTCCAACTTTTAGGGTGCAATTCCGGAAGTCGGACTCTACTGGATTGGAAATCTCTCTCCCAAAAGAGTTGAGCCTTTATTCACTGTTAAACAACCATCAAGATATTATTCTCACATGTTCTTACAAAAAATATGTTTCATAATAAACATTTGTTTCAAAAATGCAGAACAAAGCAAAACCCAAAGGAAATAATGGATTCAAAATGCCTGAGGACCCTTCCACACAGCCACATAACCCAGAATATCAAGGCAGATAACCCACAATATCTGCTTTGAACTGGCTCTCAGAAATTTCTAAATTGTAAAATAGACTCAATCAATCAATTTGTATTACTTGCTTAGTCGCCTTCCACCCGCGGTGTTCTCTGAAACTTACGACATAAAACCAATAAAACACTTTAAAATAATTACAATTAAAATTTATTGCACTGCCTATTCAAACGCCTGTTCGAACAACCATGTTTTAACTTTCCTCCGAAATGCTAACAAGGAGGGGGGGATCTAATATCTTTAGGAAGGGCGTTCCATAGCCACCACTGAGAAGGCCCTGTCTCTCATCCCCGCCAAACGTATTTGTGACGCAAGCGGGATCAAGAGCAGGGCCTCCCCAGACGATCTTAACGTCCTAGCAGGTTCATAGGAGATAAGTTCGGATAGGTAGGTTGGGCCAGAACCGTTTAGGGATTTATAGGCCGAAGCCAGCACTTTGAATTGTGCCCGGTAGCAAACTAGCAGCCAGTGGAGCTGGCACAACAGAGGCATTGTACGCTCCCTGAGCGCTGCTCCTGTTAGCAATCTGGCTGCCGTCCATTGGACCATTTGAAGCTTCCGGACAGTCTTCAAAGGCAACCCCAGGTAGAGCGTGTTGCAGTAGTCTATACGGGATGTAACCAGAGCGTGGACTACCTTGGCCAAGTCAGACTTCCCAAGGTACGGGCGCAGCTGGCGCACAAGTTTTAACTGTGTTAATGCTCCCCTCGTCACTGCCGAAACGTGGGGTTCCAGGCTCAGCGATGAGTCCAGGATAGCGCCACGTCAGACGAGAAACTGTAGGAGACTCCGTATTATCCGACATTTCCATTTATCCAATATTCTGCTGGCCCATTTATGTTGGATAAGCAAGACTCTACTGTATTTCCAAAGACCTTAACCAAAAATGTGCCAAACTCTTTCTAATACAATTCATATATGCCACATGATCAGGACCTTGTAGCACATGAAGAATGTCAGGTCGCCCAGACCAGTAGACATGTGTTTGCCATGAAATAATTAATTTGTTCTTTTTAAATGCGGTCCCTAAGGTATGTCGGCCCCTGGCCGTACAAAATGGGGGTGTTATTAAAAAATAATAACTCAATACCAACACCTTGTAGGAGATCCAGAATTCGATGGGTAACCAATGCAGCTGACACAGGATAGGTGTTATATGACATCCCACAGGAGTTCCTGTAAGGAGCCTGGCCACTGCATTTTGAACTATACGAAGTTTCCAGGTCACTAACCAAGGAAGGCCAATGTATAGAGCGCTACAGTAATCCAGTCTTGAGGTGACCATGGCATGGATCACTGTGGCTAAGGCCTTGCCGGAAAGATAGGGTCCAGCTGCCTAGCCTGGCGAAGATGGAAAAATGCCTATTTGCTGATGGTGGAGACCTGGGCCTCCATTGTCAGCAAGGGGTCTGTGTTGAAGTGATTAATCTATATATATAAAAAGAGAAGGTCCGTTTTTGACGCTCATAGACGGGCAAACTATAACCCCCAGACCCACAAAACCCACTGAACACATTCCCACAGACCACGAGGTACATTCGTGGCACAAAAAACCCGACCTACATACCTCGCAAGACCCTAAAAACCCACCCCTCAAACATTCCCATTCAAACCTATGGAGTGAAGGAGCTGGAGGAGGAGATGCAGGAGGTGGCCACGGGGCCAGTCGCGCGCAGGGGGAGGAGGCGGATCCCTCCCTCCTTCCTCTTCAAACCCTCCCAGCCGCTCCCAGGAGGGGGACTGGAAGAGGGGGTTTTCCGACAACGAAGGCGCCACCGTGCCGGCCTCTTCCGCCGCCTCCTCCGCCACCTCGCAGCCACTTCTCACCCGATCCCAGCGGAGGCGGGAGGCAAGCTGCCCTTTCCCTGGACACCTCTTTCTCCTCCTCTCCCTGCCCTCCTTCCATCCATGAAGGGAGGAGTGCGGGGCAAGAAGGAGAAAGAGCTGGCCGGGAAAAGGTCAGCTTCCCTCCCGGTGCAGGAGGCCGGCCTGCCCATGGGACTACACTTCCCAGAAGGCTCTGCGCCACTCACTGGGAAGAAAGGTGACCGCGTGGGGCCTTCTGGGAAGCGTAGTCCCATAGCCAGGCCCTTTCCCCCCATTGAGCGGCGTGTGTGTGTGTCTCCCGCAACAGAAACAGCCACACACACACAAAGAGAGAGAGCAGGAAAAAGACAGAGGCCCAAACTAACCGGGCCAGCACCGTGCCCACCTCCTCATATATGCCCACATATAAACACATATACACATATACACACACATATATACACACATACACACAAACAATACACATAACCAAACACACATATATACATACACATAAACATACACATATATACACACAAAAACACATAGACATATATACACATATACATACACAAAAACACACACATACACTTATAAAAACACACATACATACACATACATGCACAAACACATATACATACTTACACACACAAATATATGTACACATACATACACAAACACATATAAATACACATACACACACATATATATACACAAATACAAACACATATATACACACACAAAACACATAATCACATCATTTCTAGCCCTTACATACCCAGACTTCCTCACATCTCCTAAATAGGGCACAGCAACGCGTGCCGGGTTCAGCTAGTTGTATTATATAAATTAATATGTATTGTAATGTTGGGAGAGAGTGAGCAGATATTAAGAGCACATTTCTGCAGGGAGAGCAATGTTGCCATAGCAACGTGGCTCTGAAGCTGTAGTGGGAGGAGTCAAAAGGCTTCTGACAAGACCAAGGAGGGAATTCTAGTCAGTTAGGGTTAGGAGCTCAGTATGTGAGGAGCTCAGAGAGAGAGTTAAGAGTTTAGAGAGGGAAGAGCTCAAAGTGAGTGGTTAAGTCTGACCAGCTCTAAGGGGAGAGCAGGGTTAGGATTAGTTTAAGGCTGGGGAAATACAGTCTTGGTTAACTGAACCTGTGAGTCAGTTAGTTTAGAGAAAGCCTGAAGGCTAAAGGAAGACAAAGTGTCTGAAGAAGGCCAGTGTGCCTATGTATTGAGAGAGTGAAAAGCTAATCTTAAAGGGGAAATTGATGCTTTAACAGAAGAAACGCCAGGAGAAAGTGCTGCTTAGCATAGGATTTGAATAGTGGAGTTAGCTTGCCAGCTACAGTACGAGAATAATCTACTCTGATTGGTCCACACAAGCACAGGCTGTGATTAGCCCAGAGAACATCATGTGCCTCTAGATAAAAAGCAGTCTGGATTGGCCTAGCAGTCACCATGTGCGTTTGTTTACAAAGTTAGCAATTGGGTTAGGAGATGCACATGGCAAATGAGGTTTCCACTTGGCAGGCTTCCAGTGGGAACTTGGTAGCAAATGTATCGATTCAAGTACAGTCTGCACGTAGGGCAGATTACACAGAAGAAAGATGGAAATTTACACTGCGCAACGTTTGTCAGCAAATAGGATTGAGATGCTATGAATGCTTTGTTTAATTGGGTAGAGTAATCTGGGTTCATGAATGCTAACCAGTAACAATGCATGAAGAAGGGAGGGACTGAAATATTGTCGCCATTGTTTGTATAAAATCTGTTTACTGGGAAAGATCGGGGTTCTGTCTTCCAGCGGCATTGTTCATAAGAGGGCAGGCCCATCAGCTGATGTCATGCAAATAAAGCTGGTTTCCTGAATCGCAGTAAAATTGTCGCGTCATCCGTCCTTGTGCTCGCTAGAAACAGCAGCCTAGAACCAAAGGTATTTGGGACTCCAGATACCGCTACAATCTAGCTGGTTGATGACAATAGTTAGGCTATTGTAACTTTGGTTTTGCCATAACTAGAATTAGTAACCTTTTAAAGTTGTGCCTCCTCGGAAGAGTTATACCAAACCAGGGCCGTAGCCAGGATTTTGGTCCGGGGGGGCTGAGACTGGGTGAAAGAGGGTCTACCCTAGCAAACCTTTTGTATTGTTATCCCAATAACCCCATGAATATGGGATATAATGAGCATGGTGATCAGATCATGATATGAATAAACATAACAGTTTAAATAATGTACCAGTAAGGCCTTCTCGCGGACCACCCTGAGAATTTCGGGGGGGGGGCTGAAGCCCCCGTGCCATTGATTTCGAAGTCAAGCTTCGTTTCAAAAGTTTATTCCTGTCGCATGAAAGCGTTCATTACCTCACAAAGAGCTTTCCTCACAAAAGTGTTTCAGATTACTTCTCTCTCACAAAATGGTGGCAGCAGTTTAAAGACAAGGGTTTATGTAGTGAATTAGGGACAGAGTGGTGGGGTTCTAAAAGAGGGTCCAGCCTGTCCAGTTGATAGCCTCTCCACAAATCTTCACAGGTCTCCATAGTTTTAAAAGGGAACAGTAAACTTGGCTTCTCCACACATTTGTGAAAGAGTGGTGGGATCGAAAAGAAAGCCTTACGTCGCCACAGGGTCCAAAACGACACCTAGGCTTTGTACGGTGGCAGATGGAACAAGAGGCTCGCCGTCAAGGGTAGGCAACGGTCGCTCCACTCCCACAGGGCAGCCAGGCCACCGGATCTCCATCTTTGCCAAATTCACCCTCAGCCTGCTAGCACGCAGCCATCCAGTCACGGCTTCAAGGCATAGAGTGAAAGTATCGGGTACTGAAACTGCCCCGGTCTCCAAATGCAGAGTACCGATAACACTCCAGTCCGAAACTCCGTATCAGCTGAGCGAGTGGTCGAACATAGATGTTAAATAAAAGAGGGAAAATGATAGTTTTCTAGCATGTTTTCTAGCATGCAAGGGTCCTGTAGAGAGCTTACCCATTGCCCATCTCTGTACATCTCTGGATTCTGGGTCAAACTGCTTTGCCCCCAAAGGGTCCAATAAAACGAATGAGCCCCCGCATCTGGAACTTAAAGGCATGCTCTCTCTGATCCCTGGAGGCCGCATGTGGTCCTGAGGCCGCTAGCAATTAATAGCATTATCCTTAATGAATTTGTCTAATCCTCTTTTAAAGCTATCTGAGTCGGTAGCTGTCACCACATTTTGGGACAGCTAATTCCAGAGTTTAACTGCAGACCGAGTGAAAAAGTCTCCCCTTTTGTCTGTCCCAAATCTCACACCAGTCCATTTAATTGTATGATCCCAGGTTCTAGTATTACAAGCGCCCTGCTTCGCTTTTTATGGCCCGAGATTTATGGCTGATCTTTTGACTGGTTTTTTTTTTTCCTCTGAGAGAGTCAAATTTTTCCTTCCTGTTTTTGGAAACAAGTTTGAGGAGAAGAATTTGAAAACACCTTGAGCAACTGAAAATGGTCTATGGCAGTGTTTTTCAACTTTTTTTTGAGCCGCGGCACATTTTTTACATTTACCAAATCCTGGGGCACACCACCAACCAAAATGACACAAAATGACACTCTAACACAGTCATACATAGAGTTAATATGTTTTTAAATGTATTTATAGACTCAGTGTGAAACCTGGGCCTGTTTCAATGAACACAACATAGATATCCTGGCAGGAATGGCAGAAAGACACACACTTCCCACACAGAACTCCCATAACCAAGAGAAAAATGATATAAGAATTTGGTGGGCATTGGCCTTGAGTTTTGGAGTTGTAGTTCACCTATATCCAGAGGGCACTGTGGACTCAAACAATGTTGGATCAGGACCAAACTTGGCACGAATACTCAATATGCCCAAATATGAACGCAGATGGAGTTCAGGGGAAATAAACCTTGATATTTGGGAGTTGTAGTTTCTGGGATTTATAGTTCCCCTACAATCAAAGAGCATCCTGAACTCTTGCAACAATGGAATTGAACCAAACTTGGCCTATTGAACTCTTATTACCAACAGAAAGTACTGAAAGGGTTTGCTTGGGAATTGACCTTGAGTTTGGAAGTTGTAATTCACCTACACCCAGAGAGCACTGTGAACTCAAACAATGTTATGTTATATTGTCGTTTGTTTTCTATCCAGAATCACAATGTTGGAAGGAGACTCACCACTTTAAGGCCCCTAAAACAGGCATGGGAAAACTTCGGCCCTCTGGGTGCTTTGGACTCCAACAACCCCCATTCCTAACAGCCTGAGGTCCTTTCCTGCTTAAATGGTTGAGGAGGGAAAAGGAAAAGGGCCTGAGGCTGCTAGGAATGGTGGGAGTTGGAGTCCAAAACACCTGGAAGGTCCAAGTTTGCCCGTGCCAGCTTTCGACAGAGACCTCTTCCTCCCCCTCCCCCTTCGCGCCCTTTCTTCCCCCTCCTGCCCAACACTTACCTTTTCTTCTCCACTGCCGCTTCTGCCGCCATTTTGATCCGAGAGGGCAGCGTGAGCGTATTCAGGGGGAGGAAGGGAGTGACCCGTCCCGTGTGGGCGCTACTGCGCAGACACGCCCAAGAGCAAAGCAAGGCAAAGCGGCAGAGCAAGGCTGGGAAGAAGGGAGCCCAAGTGGAGAAGAAAAAGTGTTCGGCAGGAGGGGGAAGAAAGGGGACTGGAGGTTCCAATTTCCCACGGCACACCTGATGATCGCTCACGGCACACTAGTGTGCCATGGCACACTGGTTGGGAAACACTGGTCTATGGGTTTGGTTTGGTTTGTTATCGACAACAATCTGGTGCATCTGTTATTACCATCCTATGCATCATTCCATCCCTCCCCCCTTTCACAGTATTGCCAGATTTTCCAAATAGCAAGACGAGATTGTTGAAGGTTATGACATGCAGTGTTAATCATTGGAAAGCAGCTCTTAAGAAGTTTGTGCTCCGTCTAATTTCCAAACGGAAATATTGATTTCAGTTAACATAGACATTTATATCTCTGTGAAATTAACACAATGCTCACAACCATAAACTACATGCTGTGCACATGTATTTCATGTCCTTCAGCCTATAGAAAAGAAAAACATTTCCAATGCTCAAAACAAAAAAAACATGCCTTACACTAAAGGGTAACTGGAAATGAATCCTTTGAGGAACTTGAGGGACGCAGGTCCAGTATCACAGTAATACACTCATTTAATATACAGTCAGAAAAGCCGGTGACCTCATCCAAGTTTATTGTTCTCTTCATTTTCTCTCTCCATAGTCGGTAGCGAAAGTCAGCTTTCAATTATCAGAAATACTTGGCTTGCTTTGCTTAGTACAGGGGAATTTTGCCAAAAGAGGATAGCAACTGAGTTTGGATTATTATAACATGATTCCCCTTTTCATTTTTACTAACTTTGTTGCCAGGAGAACCAGTTCTCTGTCAAACATAAATGTTAGGTTCAATGAATGCTAGTACTTACTTACTTAAGCGATCCCTCGTACTCCGAGGATGATGGTCTTTCAAGGTTGGTGTACTGGCGGTGAGTTCGTAGGTGACTGGGGAGCCCTATTTTCTCTCTCTCTCTCTCTCTCTGTGTGTGTGTGTGTGTGTGTTTTCGAATGGAAAATGCATTTCGGAAGTCGAATCGGATATTGGTTTAGCTCTGGCTTCGGATGTGAATCACTTCCAATTTTTTTTAGTGATTTTATGGAGATGGATTCGGATGTATTCCAATATTCAGAAGTATTCGGAAATAGCGTCCCCGATTGCGCAATACGGGAAAATCCGCAATTGCGCAATACGGAAAAATCAGCAGAAGGGAGAGTCAAAACTCGCCTTTTAAAGCCTACTGGCACCTCCCCTCTCTTGCTGCCAACTCTTGCGTTAAAGTCCCTCAGGAGGATGATTTTGTCCTCCTTAGGTATCTCCAATAGGATGGTGTCCAGCTGACAGTAAAAAAAATTCCTTTAAGTCTTCATCAGCATCTAGTGTTGGTGCGTAGGCACTTAGGGCCGGAGAGATAGCACAGCGGTAGAACAGCTGTGCTGGCAATCTGAAGGTTGCAAGTTCGATTCCCAAGCGGACTTGGACACCCAGCTGTGAGCCCTGTCCACTGTTCACCCAGCAGTTCGAAAACAGCCCAGCTGTGAATAGATGAACTGGGAACCGCCTAAAGCGGGGGAGGATTCTTTTCAGTAAGGACTTTACAACGCCTGAATAAATAAAGATCGGCTGTCGGAAGGTGGAATGCGGAACAGAGGAGCAGAGGCCCTCCGTCATGAGGATGAAGCAACAGCACCCCCTTGTGACGTAATGACACACCCTGTGACACAGCCAGAAGAAGAATTCCTTCAAAAATTGTATGTGTTGTATTGTAACTGTACGTCTTCCGGCAGGGATTGTCTGCCGTATGCGTGATGTAATCCGCTCCGAGTCCCCTTCGCAGTGAGAAGAGCGGAATATAAATAAAGTGTATTATTATTATGTTGCCTCTTGTTTTTGGTAAGGTTAATTCGGAGGGTTGAGATTCGTTAATGACAATGGGTGCTTCGTTCAGGTGCTTCACCAGGTAATTTCTGATAGTAAAGTCAACTCTTCTTTGTTCTTCTTCAGGTAGTCCCTTCCAGAAGAAGGTGTTTACTCCTTTTTATTCCAAAAAGTGTTCCTGTACTGTGAAAAGCTTGAATATACATCCTTTCTTTATTTTTAGAAGAAGTGCATGAAAACAAATCGGAACATTTGAAGGTGGCACCTGTGTTCATATTTATATTATCTGAATCCCAAATAGATAACAACTATGAATTATTAACAAAAAAAATCAGTAAAAATGATCTTAAAGCCAAAAAGAATCATTGTTAGCTGTCTTCGTTGACTTCAACTACTGGTGATCCCATGAATGAGAGACCTCCAAGTCACACAATCATCAATATATTGATACTATTCTTTAAGGTAAGAATTGTGATAGGTCTTTCTGAAAGCATGTGAGTCAAAAGAATGTTCCAGTCTTTATCGGTTAGATAAGATTTGAGTCCACAACAATTATAAGCAAATTACATGCATTTCTCTGTAAACAACCTTATTTAGAACCATTTTTGAAATACTTCTTGCCTTTTTTGGAAAACACAACAAAAAGGACTGTGGCGAAGTCATATTTATTTATTGCAGGTTATAAATGTAGTTGATATTTATGTATATGTAAGTATTTTGTAAGGCTGGAACTTCGCTAACCCTAAGGGGTTAACAGTAAAATTATCTGGCAAAGCCTCCAAGAACCTCCGTTACCATGGAAACTGGGGGTGGAGCCTGCAAATGACTTTAGAATCCTCGGATTCAAATATTTTCAGTTGGTGGCAAACTGCAAAAGCAGAAGGGTGTGTGAGAGAATTAGGGAGTCTGTTTAGCCAGCTTTCAGCATGGTTTAAAAGACTCTGGGTTTATTCTAAGCCTGACTCTACTCTGGGAAGGGTAGTAGTGGAGGAGTGTAGACTGCTAAGAAAGCAGAGGCTGTTAATGACCCGCAGAGTGTGTGTAAACTGCTGAGTTATTAGTTTTAGGAGTGCAGTATCTTTGTGTTAGACTGTATCTCCATAGTTAGCAGCTTGTAACCTTAAGAAAGTACCTCTGGGTAGATTGTAACCACCCAAGCTCTTGAACTCTTGAAACCTCCAAGCTCGAAACACTGTTTAAATAAACTTCGGAAATATTCCGGGTTTATTCTGGGTTTATTCTAAGCCTGACTCTACTCTGGGAAGGGTAGTAGTGAAGGAGTGTAGACTGCTAAAAAAGCAGTGGCTGTTAATGACCAGCAAAGTGTGTGTAAACTGCTGAGTTATTAGTTTTAGGAGTGCAGTATCTTTTGTGCTAACTATGGAGACTGTATCTCCATAGTTAGCACCTTGTAACCTTAAGAAAGTACCTCTGGGTAGATTGTAACCACCCAAGCTCTTGAACTCTTGAAACCTCCAAGCTCGAAACACTGTTTAAATAAACTTCGGAAATATTCCGGGTTTATTCTAGGTTTATTCTAAGCCTGACTCTACTCTGGGAAGGGTAGTGGTGGAGGAGTGTAGACTGCTAAAAAAGCAGTGGCTGTTAATGACCAGCAAAGTGTGTGTAAACTGCTGAGTTATTAGTTTTAGGAGTGCAGTATCTTTGTGCTAACTATGGAGACTGTATCTCCATAGTTAGCACCTTGTAACCTTAAGAAAGTACCTCTGGGTAGATTGTAACCACCCAAGCTCTTGAACTCTTGAAACCTCCAAGCTCGAAACACTGTTTAAATAAACTTGATAGTTCTTTGATATAAACATCTATTCTGGTGATTCTTTCTCCCACAAGCCTCGAAACACCTCTTTCTTAGAGGGTAACCAAGCTCAGTAAAATAAATGGTGGCAGCAAGTCAAAGTTAAAAGAATCCTTACATATTGTAGTGGCATTGGTAGTATATTCTGCCTGATTTCAAATCCTCACATTCTCTCCACACTTTCGAATTCAGCTCCCTTACACAATTGTTTGTAAGTCAGATCATTACAAGGACCAAAGCTTTAAACGGGGAGGGGGGGTGGACAAAACCATTGGTCACCTTCTAGCATATATGGATATAAGGTGAAGGAACTGAGGGAGTGAGGAAGGAAGAAAGGATCCAAGATTGGTCACGTACTGGAGAAATATACTGGCATTAAACTGTAAAAATCAGAGTGAAATGTCAAACTCTCTTAATATGAAGTGAGGCTAGTCGTTCATGCCTTCCATATATGGATATACGTATGAGGGCAGACCCACAAAGCTGCAAGATGAGAAAGTCCAATTTTAAAGAACTTCCCTACGGCTCTAAAGTGTTTGAAATATTTGGAAACATGCACAGAGAAAAGCCGGTTTATGATCATGGCATTTACAAGCACATTTGGCAGTTTCCGTGACCTTGGCAAACCACACGGTTTAAATTTCCATGCATGAATAGCTCTTGAAAGGTTTCCTCCTTCCTCTAAAGTAGCAGACAACAAATAAGCTTTCATTCTTTCCCAGCATAAGATCTTCCTATAAATACTTGGCTTCCTGTATTGCATTTCATTGTATTACACAAATTAAAATAACCAGCACGTGAGCCGACATTATAGACGGGATTTCGCTGTGATCTATATTTGGCTTTCTTTCAGGCGGGACTCATTTCTCCCCCATCCACCTCAACTGGCTCTGATCAGCAAAGGGAATAATGATTGTGTTATACCCAGCCACAGTTTTCAGCTCCAAAATTTCAGATGTCAATATCTATCTATCTATCTATATAATAAAAGTCAGTGTTTGCGGCGGTGCGGTGGGAGGAATATGTGCCAGCGTTTCAATTGGCTGCAAATGTGGGATTATTTGAATAAAGGGCTCTGATTGGCCAGCCTCAGAACTCCAACATTCTACGGCCCCAGACAGAGGGGATTGGCTGCCACTAAAATGGTATTTGCATAAAGGTCTCCGATTGGCCAACCACATTCCAACATTCGAAGGTGACTCAGAGGGCAAAGGAAAGCCCTCAGGCAGTCAGCCACTGTGGGCCCACTGTGGCCCATGACCAAACTTGGCAAACAGGGGCCCAATGGCCCACTTCACAACCTGGTGTGGTTTAGGGCAGGATGGGCCACGAATGATGGGATTTGCAGTACCTTCACCTCAAACACTTCCCAAACAACACTGTAGCCCCTATAAATCACAGACCAAGCCCAAACGGACCCAGACAGAGGGGATTGGTTGCCACTAAAATGTAATTTGCATAAAGGACTCCGATTGGCCATCCACATTCCAACATTCTAAGGTCACTCTGAGGAAAACGGAAAGACCTCAGGCAGTGAGACACTGCGGCCCACAGCAGTGACGGATCAGGACAAAACTTGGCAAACAGGGGCCCAATGGCCCACTTCACAAGGCGACCCTCACCCAAATGCCACAATTACAAATTACAATACAGAGCCCCCAAGACCCACTCTACACCCTGGTGCTGTTTCAAGGAGGGCGGACCACAGCTGATGGGACTTTACATACCTTCACTCACTTCCGAGACCGCTACAACCCTCATCCAGAGAATGATCAAGACCAAATGTGACACACAGAGCTCCCATGACCCACTCTACATCCTGGTGCTGTTTGGAGGGGGGTGGACCATGGCCAATGGGACTTGCAGCACCTTCACTAAGTTCCTGAGACCACTGCAAGCCACATAAACATCTAATAGGAACCAACCTTGGCACACAATGCCTTCCTCAAATAACCCGGGCACCGCTGGGTCCCCAAGCTAGTAAAGTAATATTTTATGTAATATATCCATAAACAAATTGTACAAATTACAGGCAGAAGAGCATCATGCTTTACAAACATTGTGCATAACAGTGATTTCGGAATTCTGCTGTTTCAATTTATCATTATCATTTGTGTTCAAATTACAACTAATCTCATAATTGTTTGGTATGATTTTGCTTTGTTGCCATGATTATGTAGCCCAGAACTTCATAGAAAGGGTGTACACCAGTGGTTCCCAAACTTTTTTAGCCTACCGCCCCCTTTCTAGAAACATTTTTACTCACCGCCCCCCTATAAATTTTTTTTTTTTAAAAATTAATAGTAATTAAACAGAAAGATATATGTATTAATGCAGTGGTTCTCATCTTTCTAATGCCGTGACCCCTCAATAAGGTTCCTCATGTTGTGGTGACCCCCAACCATATTTTCACTGCTACTTCATAAATAATTTTGCTACTCTTAGGAATCCTAATGCAAATCTCTAATATGCAGGATGTCTTTTCATTGTTACAAATTGAACATAATTAAAGCATAATGATTAATCACAAAACAATACGTTTGGGGGAGTATGGACAACGGATGATGGGATTTGCAGTACCTTCGACCAATTCAGCTCTGACTTCCACAGCCGAGACCCCATGAATGACAGACCTGGACCAAACTTGGCACACAGAACCCTCATGACCGACTGAAACTACTGGAGGGGTTTGGGAGGAATTGACAGTGATTTAGGGGACATGTAGTTCACCTACATTTGGAGAGCACTCTGAACCCAAACAACCCTGGATCTGGACCAAATTTGGCACAAATACTCAATATACCCAAATTTGAACACTGGTGGAGTTGTGGGGGATTGATTTTGTCATTTGGGAGTTGTAGCTGCTGGGATTTATAGTTCACCTACAGTCAAAGAGCATTTTGAACTCCCAACAGGAATGGAACTGAACTAAACTTGAGCAATAGAGAATACTGGACCTTGGAAATTGGGAGCTGCTTGCATTTTCCTTCGTGCCACAGCCATCTCCCAGGAGGCGCCTGCAAATGCAGCAGCGACTCAGGGGGCGTTTGCAGACGCGGAGGCTTTCCTTCTCCGCTGGACCAACTGGCAGGCACACTCGCAGGAGTACAACTCTCTCAGCCTGCCAGTTGGAATCCCTGGGCAGGCGTTGCCTGGAAACCGCAGCACGCACCTCCTTCCTTTCGTCAAACCCGCCCACGGCGCAGTCCTGTATCGCCTGTTGGAACCTGTTGGATTGGAAGGGGTGATACAGGACTGCGCAGTGGGGGGAGTTGAGGAGAGGAAGGGGGCGCGCGCTGCGGTTTCCAGGCAGCGCCTGCACGGGGTTTCCAACTGGCAGGCGCACACTCGCATGCTTGCGAGTTGGAATCCCGCCAATGCCCCCTTACAGGGCTTCAGTGCCCCCCAAATTCTCCTGAGCCTCCCACCGCCCCCTTGGATCACCTCACCGCCCACTAGGGGGTGGTACCGGCCACTTTGGGAACCACGGGTGTGCAAAATAGAAACCGGGCAGTGTTTCTATTCCACTGGAGGAAGAATGCCAGAAGCAGCCTTTTCCCTGAACACTCATGGAAATTTCGCACATAGTTCAAGTCTGGATCCCCTTTTTTGTGGTTTCTTTTCTACCACATATCAAGGATACGGGTTCTGCTAGCACGAACAAGCTTCGAATGGTCTTGCAAAACCTACCATGCATAGTCTAAACATTTCTACAATTACCACTCTGTTTACTCGTGCTTTCTTACATTTCACTTTCCTCCTGCATTCAAGGACATACGTAATGGCTGAGATTACATACATAATCCCTCAAAATAATATAATAGAGGTTTACCAATTAACACATGTTCTCATCTACCAGGAAGCAGCGTAGAGTTTATTTGAACATACAGAAATCACAATATTTCATATTATTAGTATAGCCTGGTAGTACAGTACTTTTTTTAGTAGATTGGTATACCACTGACTGTAAAAAGTCTGGATAAACTCTACCAAAAAGTGACAGGAGCAAATTATAAACAAGACATTAAGGGAAAGAAAATGAATCAATAGCAACAATGTACAGTGGGTCTCCTTGGTATCCACTGGGGATTGGTTCCAGGATCCCTGCGAAATGCAAAATCCATAGGTGTTCAAGTGTCATTATATACAATGGCATTTAACAATGGTATCTATTATATAAGATGCTGGGAACTGTATTTTTTTATTTCAATTGCTAATTGTTATTGTTTTTAATCTGGTTATTGTACAACTGTTTCTAATTATATTTTATACTAGCTTGGGGACCCGGCCCTGCCCGGGTTATTTGTGAAGCGCAGCAGGATGTAGAGTGGGTCATGGGGGCTATGTGTGCCAAGTTTGGTCTTGATCCATCATTATTGGGAGTTGCAGTGGTATCATGAAATTACTGAAGGTAGTGCAAGTCCCATCATCTCTGCCCCCCCCCCCCAAAGTGTAGTAGGATGTAGATTGGGTCATGGGGGCTCTGTGTGCTAAGTTTGGTCTGTATTGGTGAATGGATGAGAGATGCATTCTTTTTCGGAAGTGAGTGAAGGTACTTCAAGTCCCATCATCCGTGGTCCGTCTCACAGTAAACTGCACCAGGCTGTAGAGTGGGTCATGAGGGCTCTGTGTGCCAGATTTGGTGTTGATCAGTCATTGGATTAGGTTTGTAGCAGGATTGGGAAGTGAGGGAAGGTACTGCAAGTCCCATCATCCATGTTCTCTCCCCCTCCAAACTTCAGTAGGATGTAGAGTGGGTCACTGGGGCTCTGTGTGCCAAGTGTGGACTTTCTCGGTGTTTTTGGGGGGCCACAGTGGTCTGTGGGAACAGAGGGATGTGAAAATACTACAAATTCCATCATCCATTGTCAGTCCTCCCCCGAACCTCACCAGGACGTGAAGGCAGTCATGGGGGTTATGTGTGCCAAGTTTGGTCTCAATCGGTAATGGATGAGGGTCGCAGCAGACTTGGGAAGTGAGTAGAGGTACTTCAAGTCCCATCATCCATGGTCCACCCTCCTCCAAACTGCACCAGAATGTAGAGTGGGTCATGAGGGCTCTGTGTGGCAAGTTTGGTGTTGATCAATCATAGGATTAGGTTTGTAGCAGTCTTGGAAAGTGAGGGAAGGTACTGCAAGTCCCATCATCCATGTTCTGTCCCCCTCCAAACTTCAGTAGGATGTGGACTGGGTCACTGGGGCTCTGTGTGCCAAGTGTGGTCTTTATCAGTGTTTGTTGGGGGCCACAGTGGTCTGTGGGAACAGAGGGGTGTAAAAGTACTACAAATCCCATCATCCATTGTCAGTCCTCCCCAAACCTCACCAGGACGTGAAGGCAGTCATGGGGGTTATGTGTGCCAAGTTTGGTCTCGATCAGTGATTGGATGAGGGTTGCAGCGGACTTGGGAAGTGAGTAGAGGCACTTCAAGTCCCATCATCCATGGTCCACCCTCCTCCGAACTGCACCAGGACGTAGAGTGGGTCATGGGGGCTGTGTGTGCTGAGTGTGGTCTGTATTGGTCCATTTTGGTGGCCTCAGTGGTCTGTGGGAACCAAAGTGTTGGAAAGTACTACAAATCCCATAATCCGTGGGTCATGTCCCCCGACCCGCGCCAGGGCGTAAAGGGGGTTAGGGGGATATGTGTACCAAGTTTGGTGCAGGTCCATCACCCGCTGGTCGCTGTGGCCTGTGAAAGTGGCTGCCACATATCCGCCCTGGCCTGTGAAAGTGGCTGCCACATATCCGCCCTGGCCTGTGAAAGTGGCTGCCACATATCTGCCCTGGCCTGTGAAAGTGGCTGCCACATATCCGCCCTGGCCTGTGAAAGTGGCTGCCACATATCTGCCCTGGCCTGTGAAAGTGGCTGCCACATATCTGCCCTGGCCTGTGAAAGTGGCTGCCACATATCCGCCCTGGCCTGTGAAAGTGGCTGCCACATATCCGCCCTGGCCTGTGAAAGTGGCTGCCACATATCCGCCCTGGCCTGTGAAAGTGGCTGCCACATATCCGCCCTGGCCTGTGAAAGTGGCTGCTTCCGCCCTTCTGCCCTCCCGCCCTCCGCATGCACACACATAAAAACATTCCGTTTTATAAAGGTATATAGATACAGATTATGGCCATTGACTGCCATGTGTAAACCGCCTCGAGTCGCCTTCGGCCTGAGAGGGGCAGTATAGAAATATAGTAAATAAATAAATAAATGGCAGTATCAAGGTTATTTTTGTTCTGGCGGGAAAGGAACACTTTCAAGCCGTAGGTGTGCAGAATCTGTGAATATAAAGGGCCAACTATATATATATATTTATTTCCACCATTTCTACCCCGCTTCTTCTCAACCCCCGAGGGGGGACTCAGAGTGGCCTAACAACGGCAACAATTTGATGCCAAAAACACAGTATACATGTAATAGAAAACCAAAAACAGTCAGCATTAAAATACAGTAAAATACAGTTAGCATTAAAATACATTAAAATACAATTAGCATTAAAATACAACATATACATTCACATAAGTTAAAAACTGTATTCCGTCCATAATAGAAGCTTTGGGTCATGCCCACCAGTTTGCCATTACAATCCAATCTAAAGTGCTGTATCGTGCTAATGTGCAAACGCCTGGTCCCAGAGCCAGGATTTCACTTTTTTCCTGAATGCCAGGAGGGATGGGGTTGATCGTATATCAACTGGGAGTGCGTTCCACAGACGGAGAGCCCTCTCTCTCGTCCCCACCAGCCGCATTTGAGAAGCAGGCGGGAGCGAGAGCAGGGCCTCCCCAGATGATCTTAAATTATGAGGTGGGACGTAGCGGCTGATGTGTTCGGACAAGTAAGCTGAGCCAGAACCATATAGAGCTTTAAAGGTCAAAACCAGCACTTTGAATTGAGCTCAGAAGTGGACAGGCAGCCTGTGGAGCTGACACAACTGGGGGGTGGTATGCTCCCTGTATGTCGCTACCGTTAGCAGTCTGGCTGCCGCCCGCTGGACTAATTGCAGTTTCCGAACTGTCTTCAAAGGCAGCCCCATGTAGAGTGTGTTGCAGTAATCTATTCGGGATGTGACCAGAGCGTGGACGACCGTAGCCAGATCAGACTTCCCAAGGTACGGGCGCAGCTGGCGCATGAGTCTTAACTGTGCAAAAGCTCCCCTGGCCACCGCCGAGACCTGGGGCTCCAGGCTCAGCGATGAATCCAGGATCACTCCCAAGCTGCGAACCTGTGGGTTCACCGCCCCCCAAATTCCCCTGAGCCTCCCAATGCCCCCTTGGATCGCCTCACCGCCCACCAGGGGGTGGTACCTCTCACTTTGAGAATCAGTGGTGTAGATGCACCCCTGTTCCCAAAGTTGGGGATTTTTTGTTAGAGAAGATGAAAAATTGAGCAATAAGTACTGTTGGTGAACAATTAGCTTTTAACAAAAAGAAGAGGAGGAAGTAGAAGAAGAGGAGAGGGAGAAAGTTAACAATTCAACCACAGGTAATAGGGTTACAGCCTGTGTTGGACGGGGTTACACTCCCCCTGAACATGCAGGTTCGCAGTTTGGGTGTGATCCTGGATTCATCGCTTAGCCTGGAACCCCAGGTTTCGGCGGTGACCAGGAGAGCATTTGCACAATTAAAACTTGTGCGCCAGCTGCGCCCGTACCTTGGGAAGTCTGACTTGGCCACGGTAGTCCATGCTCTGGTTACATCCTGTATAGATTACTGCAACGCCCTCTACGTGGGGCTGCCTTTGAAGACTGTTCGGAAGCTTCAACTGGTCCAACGGACAGCAGCCAGATTGATAACAGGAGCGGCACTCAGGGAGCGCACAACACCTCTGTTGCGTCAGCTTCACTGGCTACCAGTTTGCTACCGGGCACAATTCAAAGTGCTGCCTTTAGCCTTTAAAGCCCTAAACGGTTCTGGTCTAACTTACATGTCCGAACGCATCTCCCCCTACGAACCTTCAAGATGCTTAAGATCATCCGGAGAGGCCCTGCTCTCGGTCCCGCCTGCTTCGCAGACGCCATTGATGGGGACGAGAAACAGGGCCTTTTCAGTGGTGGCTCCTCGGCTTTGGAACGCCCTTCCTAATGACATCAGATCGGCCCCCTCCCTCCTGACATTTTGCAGGAAGGTTAAGACCTGGCTATTTGACCGGGTATTTGCAGATGTAGTATGATTACCAAATTGAGACCTACGGGACGACGACGATGCAATTGGAAACCGATTTAATAATGAGCCGCTGATATTGTGTTTTTAACGTTAAGTGCTAATTTGTATGATGGAATTGTGTTGATAATTGTTGATATGTTTGTCTTGGGCAGTTCCTGCCATTTGTACACCGCCTCGAGTCGCTTTCGGGCTGAGGGAGGCGGTCTAGAAGCAAAGTAAAGTAATAAATAAATAAATATCCGTGTACATTATTCCATAGTCTTTTATCATTTAGGCGGTTCTCTCTGTGTGTGTCTTTCTCTCGCACTCTTTCCCTTTGTATTCACTGGTATCTATTACATTAGGTAACACCTGCTTTGAGCTTTCTCTCACCGAGCTTTCAAAGGCAGATGGGAGTATCACACTCATATTATTCAGTAACTCTAGGATTTAAACCCACATCCTCGGGATTAAGTAAGATCATGTGGAAATGAATAACTCTTTTTTATTGCAAATAGTAAGCTGCAGTTCGCCAGATGGAAAACAAGCCTTCTTAGTAAAGCGGGACTCGAAACCAATCCATCACCCTCGATTACAGTTTCACACACCGTTTGTTTCTGTTCACTTTCAGCTATCCTCGAGGTTTTATCATCCCTTCAGTGTTGGAATGTGCCAAAACATTCCTCTGGTCTCATACCGACAATGACAAAGTTGAGATGGAATACAGTGCCAGTTTCTGGGAACATTGCAGAAATCTAGCCTAGAAGGGTCCCCCGTCAGGCAAAAAATAGAAGATGTGGGCAAATGCAACAAAGAACGGGGGGAAGCACAGTGCGCAGTATGGAAAGCCTGCGGACCGGCATATTTACGACGCCTGGGTAGGTCTGTCGGAATGTTCGTAAAATCGGTATAAATTCGGATTAAATGCACTTTTATTTATTTATTTATTTATTGTTCATTTTTGTATTCCACTCCTCCCAGCAGGCTCAGGGCGGATAACAACAGATATAACAGGCAACATGTCACAGCATGTCGACATGTGGCCCTACAGTAAAAGCATAAAAACATAAAAACACATTAAAACACATTACATCGCCACACAGGGTATGGGAGGACATACGACATGGTTTTTAGTCCAGTGTGCCTAGTTAAAGGCCAAGCCAAAGGGCCGTCTTACACGCCCTCGGAAGGGGGCCAGTTCCGAGATGGCTCGGGTACTGTCCGGGAGGCGTTCCAGAGCACCGGTGCCGCCACGGAAAAAGTTCTCTGTCTAATCGTCGATAGATGGCAGGAGCGGATTGATGGTACTAGCAACAGATTCTGTTCATCTGAGCGCAGTGATCTCGGGGGAGAATACGGGGTAAGGCGGTCCCTCAGGTACGCAGGCCCTAGGCTGTGCAAGGCCTTAAAGGTCAAGACCAGCACCTTGAAAGCAATTCGGTACTCAATAGGAAGCCAGTGCAGTTGCCGAAGGATGGGTGTGATATGCTCCCTCACTGGCGATCCCGCCAGCAAGCGAGCAGCGGCATTCTGCACTAGCTTGAGTTTCCGGATTGTCGACAAGGGAAGGCCAACGTAGAGGGCATTACAGTAGTCTAATCTCGAGATGACCGTCGCTTGGATTACCGTGGCCAGGTCGTCCCTGGACAGGTAGGGCGCCAGTCGCCTAGCCTGTCGGAGGTGAAAGAAAGACGTCCTGCCGACCACGGAGACCTGAGCCTCCATGGTCAGCGCGGAGTCCAACAGGACCCCCAAGCTCTTAACCTCTTAATTTTAATTAATTTTAATTTTAATTTTAATTAAGCTCTTAATTTTGAAGTGGTTAGACGCGATGTAAGCAACCCGGAAGTGAATTTGCCATTTCGAAGCCGCCGCCGCCATTTTCAGAAAGGAATCGGTGGGTTTCTCTTCCCTGGCCTTCCCTTCTGTGTGCGACTCTCGCCCCAGTTCTGAGCGGAGGGAAGGCATCTGCATCCAAACTGGGTTAAACACCCAGTTTGGACACGGATGCCTTCCCTCAGCTCAGAACTGGGGCAACAGCCGCGTTTAATGTGTTTAACGCGGCTGTCATAAAGACTGCAGAAAGGGGGCAACCAACAAATTTCCCAATAGCTAATCACAAATAATCACAAAATAGCTCCAAATATGGCAAAGTACATATTTATATGAATTGTATAAGACACAAATATATATAACAGTGGGGGAGAGGCTTGCGTACCCTACTGAAGTTGTGAGCTATGCTGGCGGTGGCATAATAGCCGCTGGGTAGGGCCTCCCATGCCAGGCAGGTCACAACCGAAGGGTCTGACAAAGAGCGTCAACGGGCAGATGGTAAGCAGAGACGCAAAATCAAAAAGGAAAGTTCCTCCGAACTTACTCACAAGGACGCAGTCCCAAGGGCGCTACTAGAGCGGGAGCAAGTCCATGTGGCGCGGAAATGAAAAGTCTCAAAGTACATTTGAATGCAGTCCACAAACAAATCCAAATAAAGTCCCAAAAGTAGGCGTCCTCTGGTCAACGAACAAGACTAATCTTGGCGCGCTATTGTTTCGCCAGGAGGCTTCATCAGGACCCGGGGCGGGAATGCTTTTTTATTTTGGTGATCTGGTTTATGTGTATTTTTATGTATTTTATTCTACTTGTATTTTAATCTTTTATAGTTTTTATGCTGTTTTAAAAGGTAATTTGGCATTGAATCCTGGCTGTTAACCGGCCTGAGTCCCTCTGCGGAGGTTGAGAAGATCAGTATATAAAAGTTTTAAATAAATAAATAAATAAATAGTCAAGATAGTTAAGGATACCTTTAGTCAATTAAATAGCTTCTCATGGATTAATTCAACAAACTAACTGAGCAAAAGCTTCAGTCCTTATACTTGTATGCCCTATCAGTGTGTCAGCTCTCGGCCTTTATCTGTTCCCTGCAATCTATATCTAAATCTATATCTATATCTATAATAAAGCGGAATGTTTGTATGTATGTATGTATGTATGTGGCAGCATTCTGATTGGCTCCCGGCCTCTACATTCTGACAACATGATTGGTTGCCAGTGAGGGAGTATTTGCATAACGCCTCTAATTGGCCAGCCAACACGAACATTCCGACACTCTAAACTTCCAGAGGGGGATAAGGCAAAGGCCTGAGGCAGTCAGCCATGGGGGGAGTTTCAGACCAAAACACATTGTGGCTCCCAACAATGACAGAACAAGACCAAACTTGGCACACAAAACCCCCCAAGACCCACTCTACATCCTGGTGCACCTTGAAGGAGAGCAGACCATGGATGATGGGACTTGAAGTACCTCCAATCACTTCCCCCAGACCTTGTGCTACCCTCATCCACTGACTGATCAAGACCAAACTTGGCACACAGGGCCCCCATGACCCACTTTACATCCTGGTGCAGTTTGGAGGAGGGGAGACCATGCATGATGGGACTTGAAGTATCTCCAATCACTTCCCCCAAACCTTGTGCTATCCTCATCCACTGACTGATCAAGACCAAACTTGGCACACAGGGCCCCCATGGCCCACTTTACATCCTGGTGCAGTTTGGAGGAGGGCAGACCATGCATGATGGGACTTGAAGTACCTTCACTCACTTTCCAAGACTGCTGCAAACCTAATCCAATGACTGATCAAGACCAAACCTGCCACACAGATCCCTCATTACCCACTCTACATCCTGGTGCAGTTTTGTGTGGGATGATGGGACTTGAAGTACCTTCACTCACCTTCCAAGACCGCTGCAACCCTCATCCAATGAATGATCAAGACTAAACGTGGCACGCAGAGCCCCCATGACCCACTCTACATCCTGGTGCTGTTGGGAGGGGGATGGACTATGGCCGATGGGACTTGCAGTACCTTCACTAACTTCCTGAGACCACTGCAAGCCACGTAAACATCTGATAAGGACCAACCTTGGCACACAATGCCTTTCTCAACTAACCCGGGCAGGGCCGGGTCCCCAAGCTAGTTGCAAATATAAGGCAGCTATTGCAAGATTAGTAGTTTTTAAAGCTGTAACAGATTTCATATTTTATATGCAAATACTTTCTCTTAATACGAGCATGAACAGGATTTCTTTCACTAAATCCAGATGCATCCTTTGAATGCAAAAGGCCAAGGTCAAGTCCTTCCGATGGGTTAACAGCCTTCAGTCTTAACTGGATGTGGTGCCAGGCATTGAAGAAGGTGGAAGCAATTAGAAGTCTTATTGCTCGTGGTAGGAAGTGGCTTCATCACAGAAACAGTTTAAAGCACAACAGATTAAACCCACCGACCCAAATTCTCAACCGAGGATCAAGTTTCCTATGCCAACTAAGTCTGTATTAGGCCTCTGAGAGTGACTTTTGAAGGCCTGCCAGCCTTTGCCTTGAAAACAATTTAATTGGATTCATATGAATAAAAACTGCAAATGCCCCTTCATGGGATGACAGTGCGCGCATTGTTTCCAACTCATTTGACATTTTGATCTCCAAGAACGCGCCATGTCTTCCTGTTTTGATTCCAAAAAGGGCCTTTCGCTTTGCCAAAATGACCACCAATTGAGTTCTGTTCGAATGGCTACAAGAGGGCGGTGAAAGAAAGGACGATTTGCCACGTTTTGGATAATAGCTAAGA
The DNA here is from genome assembly GCA_030556195.1 of Anolis apletophallus. NCBI lineage: Eukaryota > Metazoa > Chordata > Lepidosauria > Squamata > Anolidae > Anolis > Anolis apletophallus. The sequence goes on from JARBWK010000012.1 coordinate 695,336, forward strand.
GCAAAAAATCTCACAAAAAAATTATTTGCAAGTTTATTTATTTATTTATTATTTGGACTTGTGCGCGGCCACTCCCCGAGGGCTCGGAGCGGCTTACAATCAGGTAAAACACACAGAGGTAAAAGCATACATATTAAACTAGCTTAAAAAAGATTTCTGGCCTAGCAATCCAAGGCTAGCCGGAAAAGGTGAGTCTTGCAGGCCTCGCGGAAGGAGAGAAGGCCCTGCATGGCCCGTACATCGCTAGGAAGAGTCTTCCATATTGATGGTGCCACTACAGAAAAGGCTTTGCGCCGGGTCGATGTTAGGCAGATGGATTTGAAGCTAGGCACTTCAAGGAGCTTCATTTGTTCGGAGCGGAGTGACCTCTGGGGCTGGTAGGGGGTAAGACGGTCCTTCAGATACACCAGATAGACCATGCAAGGCCTTGAAGGTTAACACCATCACCTTGAAGGTGATCCGGTGCTCAACCGGAAGCCAATGGAGCTGCTGAAAGATGGGTGTTATGTGACGTCTCCCTGGAGCCCCAGTGAGAAGTCGGGCAGCGGCATTCTGGATGAGCTTAAGTTTCCGGAGCACTGACAAGGGTAGGCCGATGTAAAGGGCGTTACAGTAGTCCACTCTCGAGATAACCATGGCTTGGAGCACTGTGGCCAGGTCGTCTCGGGATAGGTAGGGGGCCAGACGCCTAGCTTGCCACAGATGGAAAAAGGCGTTGTGGTAATGGATGAAACTTCACCCCGTTTACTTTTTTTGAACGTGGCAGGGCAGGCTATCCTTTAATCCCACCGCTGCCACCAAATGGAGGCCCAGGTCTCTGCGGTCAGCAAGATCGCTTTTTTTCATCTGCGACAGGCAAGGAGGCTGGCCCCCTATCTCTCCCGGAACGATCTGGCCACGGTGATCCAAGCCACAGTCATCTCAAGGCTGGATTACTGCAACGTGCTCTACGTTGGCCTTCCTCTGTCGGTGACCCGGAAGCTCAGGCTAGTGCAGAACACTGCCGCCCGGCTCCTGTCTGGCACGCCAGCTGGCGCCCACATAACACCTGTTTTGCAGGATCTGCACTGGCTGCCAATTGAGCACCGGATCACCTTCAAAGTGTTGGTCCTCACCTTTAAGGCCTTACAGGGCCTGGGGCCAGCGTATTTGAGGGACCGTCTCACCCCATATTGCCCTCCGAGATCACTTCGGTCTGAGGACTCCAATCTCCTGGAGATACCTTCAGCTAAACTCGCGAGGCTGACTGCTACCCGCCGGAGGGCGTTCTCTGTCATAGCACCTACGCTGTGGAACGCCCTCCCGGCCGGAACTCGGGCTATGAAGGACTTGCTCCCGTTTAGACGGGCCTGTAAAACATACCTGTTTAAGCAGGCCTTTGGTGAGTAAGTCCTGCCCATGCCCCGCCATCTATTCGTTCTTCTGAGGATGATGTGCTGTTCATTGTTTTAACTGTGTTATTAATTACTGTACTGCTGTTGTTTTTAATTGTTTTTAACTGCTTATTGCCTGTATTTTACTGTGCCCTTCGGCTCCTGTAAGCCGCCGCGAGCCTCAGGGAGTCGGCGGCATAGAAGCCCGAATAATAAATAAATAAATAAATAAATAAATAAATGTGACGAAGTCTGGACACACGCCGACTACTTCTTGACTTTTTAAAACTGTGTGGCAGGACTGCCACCAGTTATCACGGTTTTCCTCTGATACTATTATTATTAACTTGCTGCCACCATTTGTCAATGCTTCACCACTAGATGTGAGGATCTTTGTGAACAAACGACTTCCACAGATGTAGTGTTGAAAGTGTTTAACAGTTTATTTCGCACAAATGGGCTCAAAGCTTAGGTGGTTTCACAAAGGCTCCGAAGAGGTACAGACTTGTAACTTTAAACAATGTAACACTGGAGTTTTAACTTCCCCTTACACAGTTGCACACAAGTAACTACTTAATACTGGGTTACTCTCAACCCTGGGACTAAACTCTGTCCCACACACTTGGGTTTCCCTCAACCCACACACAGAACTGAACTGCCCACTGCAGCTCCTACAGACAGCTTGCAGCTTCAGCAACTGCTAATTCCCAATCAACTCTGGTCACAGCTGCTGGCCAACTGACATTCTCTAACTGTCATATTCAAACTGAACATTCTAAAGCAAGAGTGGCCTCTGTTGTCATGGCAACAGCCTCTGCTTACAGCTTGCTGCTGCGAACATTCTACTGCTCACTCTCTGCAGCTTTTAAAGAATGTTCCTTCTAAATACATAAACAAACATGTGATTAACATATAAATAACCACCTCATCACAGGCGGTTTTGCTGTCGCTGGAGACCTGGGCCTCCATCGACAGCAACGGGTCAAAAATGACCCCAAGGCTCTTTACTGAGGATGTCGGGCGTAATGCCTCGCCATCCAAGCTAGGCAGTCGAGCCTCCCCACCAACCGGCCGGCCCAGCCACAGTATCTCCGTCTTTGCTGGATTCACCCGCAATCTACTGGCACGCAAATATGTTCATGAAAGGATTCTGAACATGGTGTAGCACATGGAATGGCAGTGCCTGACAAATGTAATCCATATGCCCCCCCCCCATAAAAACATCCAATTTATTAGTGAATCTTCCCAGCTGCCAAAGCACAAATACCTTCTGACTACCCCAAATTTCTTCAGGCTCTGAAATGGTAAATTTATGAGATCGGATGCTATATTCCCCTCCCCCCAATAAACTAAATTGTATGGGACAAAAATGTACCGCAATTGTATAATGCAACAGCTTTTCTGGAATAATTTTTGTTCCATCTCTTATAACCATAGAAAACTGGACACTGGCGTTGTTTAAAACTGTAATAAAATGCGTAGCTACAAGCCATAACTCCCTGGTTCTAAAACATTACATTTTGGTCGGATGTGGTCATTAACAGAACTCGTATCACCAACTTCAAATCCTCTTCTTCCTCTGTCGAATTACTGTGTGGCCTGATACGGCGAGACACCAGAAGAAACAGAGACAAAGCCTCAAAACGAGGGTTGGAAATAGAAACCTTTTTGTGGATTGTGGTACGGCCAAAAATTTCGACATCATGAAAGATGTTGGCCATGCCACATACCACAATGCATTTCCCCTATTTATGAATATCATTTTTGAGGATTTGACTTCCCTCTTTCTCTTTTATTTGGCTGATTTGGGGGCCCTTGCCTCACTTTTTTCTGCCCTTGTTATCTTAAAAACAGAAACGATGGCCTAGCAACCAAGAGTGTTATTTGGGCAAATACAGTCAGATTTGAAAATCCTGTGCCGATGATACAGTAACTGCAACAATCCATAGCATGCCATATTCAAGATAAGCCAACCATCTCAGAAAGGCAAGAAGAGGAAAGACCTTTTCCAGTGGTGGTGCTCAATTTACGAATCATTGTCCAGAACAGTGTTTCCCAACCAGTGTGCCGTGGCACCCTAGTGTGCCGTGAGCGATCATCAGGTGTGCCGCGGGAAGTTGGAACCTCCAATCCCCTTTCTTCCCCCTCCTGCCGAACACTTTTTCTTCTCCACTCGGGCTCCCTTCTTCCCAGCCTCGCTATGCTCGCTTTGCTCACGCTACTGCGCAGGCTCGCCCCACATCTTCCTCCCTCCCCCCTCCCCTCCTGAACACGCTCACGCTGCCCCCTTGGATCAAAATGGCGGCAGAAGCGGCAGTGGAGAAGAAAAAGTAAGTGTTGGGCAGGAGGGGGAAGAAAGGGTGCGAAGGGGGAGGGGAGGAAGAGGTCTCTGTCGGAAGCTGGCGTGGGCAAACTTGGACCTTCCAGGTATTTTGGACTCCAACTCCCACCATTCCTAGCAGCCTCAGGCCCTTTTCCTTTTCCCCCTCAGCCACTTAGGCAGGAAAGGGCCTCAGGCTGTTAGGAATGGTGGGAGTTGGAGTCCAAAGCACCCAGAGGGCCGAAGTTTTCCCATGCCTGTTTGAAGGACCTTAAAGTGGCGAGCCTCCTTCCAACATTGTGACTCTGGATAGAAAACAAACAACAACATAACATTGTTTGAGTCCACAGTGCTGTCTGGGTGTAGGTGAACTACATCTTCCAAACTCAAGGTCAATTCCCAAGCAAACCCTTTCAGTACTTTCTGTTGGTAATGAGAGTTCAATGTGCCAAGTTTGGTTCAATCCCATTGTTGCAAGAGTTCAGGATGCTCTTTAATTGTAGGTGAACTATAAATCCCAGCAACTTCAACTCCCAAATGTCAAGGTCTATTTTCCCCCAAACTCCATCTGTGTTCACATTTGGGCATATTGAGTATTCGTGCCAAGTTTGGTCCTGATCCAACATTGTTTGCGTCCACAGTGCTCTCTGGATATAGGTGAACTACAACTCCAAAACCCAAGGTCAATGCCCACCAAACTCTTATAGTATTTTCTCTTGGTTATGGGAGTTCTGTGTGGGAAGTTTGTGTCTTTCTGCCACTCCTGCCAGGATATCTATGTTGAGTTCATCGAAACAGGCCCAGGTTTCACACTGAGTGTATAAATACATTTAAATCATATTAACTATATGTATTACTGTGTTAGAGTGTCATTTTGTGTCATTTTGGTTGGTGGTGTGCCCCAGGATTTTGCAAATGTAAAAAGTGTGCCACAGCTCAAAAAAGGTTGGGAAACACTGTGTTAAGCAACAGAAGAGCTCTTTCATTTTCCACTATATTGTTGTAGTTCTTGTCATTATCATTAGCACTTCGTTTATATCCACCTTTTCCCAACATAGGGACCTGCACGCTAAAATACAGATAAAAATGTAGTCTGGGGTATTGTGCCCCCACTGGGCTTGTTTTGTATCTGTATTGTGTACCTGGTTTGCCCTTGACCTTCATGGGCCTTTGTCCTACTTCTCCCATGTGGACCATAATGGGAGGAGCTGTGTTTTGGCTCCAAACCCGACATCACCGCCCTTAACTCCTCCTCTTCCGGAGTTTACCTGAGAGGCGGAACTTCCTTTCCTTCCTCGTTCCAGAAGAGTGAAAGGACACCGCGAGGTGAAATCTAAGCCATTGCTGGGACAAAGCATATTAGTTCACTGCAACGAGCCAACCAAAGCTTTCAGCCAAAGTTTACAAGGACAAAGAGAGGCCAGCCTTCACACAAAGCCTGTACATTTGGAGACCAGAGGACTTCATGGGCCGAAGGACCATTGAAGGCAACAGGAAACCCGGGATCAAAGAAAGTGCCATCACTCTGCAAACAAAGCGGCACGTGATCACACCCTTTTTCAAGGACTTTTCTTAGCAACCAACTACAAGCATTTTGGGCCTCCAGCATTTTTATTGGTTGTTATTCAAATACATATTTGTTTGGTTCACTATTTTGAGTCTAGCACTCATTCTTAAAGATTTTCCAGGTCTCCCTGTACATGGGATGGCTTTTCTCTACCTTCAGGGCCTACAGCTTGCATGTGCATCCCTTTGAAAGCCCATTTTCCAGGCCATGAAGGCAGAAGATGGGGTCCTCCTGGATTCAGCACTGATGCTTGATGCTCAGGTGCTGGCAGTGGCCGGGAGGGCCTTTGCATAATTAAAGCTCATGCACCATCTGCACCCATAACTCGTGAAGTCTGGCTTGGCCATGGTGGTCCATGCCTTAGTTACTTCCAGCTTGGATTACTGTAACACACTCTACATGGGGCTGCCTTTGAAGATGGCCCAGAAATTGCAGTTGGCAGGAAGGTCGGTGGCCAGATTACTAACTAGAGTGGTCAACCTCCCTGTTTAAACATCTCCACTGCCTGCTGATGAGTTTCTGGTAGGCATGGTTTCGAACCCAAAAATACGGAATTGAAAATCTAATTGGGGGGGGGGGGGTTGATTAGTAATAAAAAGACTTACAAAAAAAATTCCAAAAATTTCTAAAATTTAACGTAATTACTAACGAAATTCTATGCTTAGTAGTTCTAAAGGGTAGGCAAAGCAGGGAAACAGGACTGATACTGTTTTAAGCACAGGCAAATCAAGGGGCAACATTTCCCTTGGTTTCCTTGCAGGGACATATAATGCATTAATATATTATTATTAATATTATTAAATACCTCTGGTGCAGGCCTTGCTAATCTGTAGATTTCTCCTCACTCCAGCTTTTTCCCATTCAGTTTTACCATAGCAGTCTAGGACCTCCGTTTGAACTCTATGGCTTTTCTTGATTCTGAACTCTTCCTTTCTCCTCTCCGTGCTCTTTTCACTCCTGCTGCCCTTCTCTCAGCAGTTCTTACGTCCTTCTACTCTGTCCTTCTATATAAACCCCTTCCTGGGTGTTTAAATCGCCTGGACAGTCCTCCAGCCCTCTAGGAGTCCCGGATCTGGATCTCTCTATGGTTTCTGAAATGACTTTTCACTTCCTGGAGGAGGCCTTTCACTCTAATTAGGCTTCAAGCATGGAAAGGCCCTGATTTGACTGTGAGTTATGTTTGCAAAACTATTTTGGAGGGAAATTTTCCTGTTGGGTGGGCATCCGATTATTTAATAATCTAACGATGTTTTTGGCCCAAGTGCCTGCGGAAGAAAGTCCACTTCCGGGATTGGCCTTGCGATCCGTATAAACTTGAAAGTCCCATACATACTAATCCCTTCCGATTTCTTTTCATTTTCATAACTTTTTTCTCATGCCTAGTTTCTGGTACCAATTGTTATCACCTACAAAGCCCTAAATGGTTCGAGGCCTGCCTAACTTCGTGATCGTATCTTCCCCTACGAATCAGTGCGAGCTCTAAGATCTTCTAGGAAGGCCCTTCTCTCGCTTCTACCTCCGTCTCAAAGGATGAGGGAGAGGGCCTTATTGGTGGTGGCCCCCCAGCTCTGGAACTCCCTCCCCAGGGAGATTAGACGGGCACCCACCCTGTCCACTTTTCACAAGGACGTAAAAACATGGATGTTCCACTGTGCCTATGACTAAACTTCTTGGCTTTTCTTCGTGAACGAAGATTCAGGAAGCACTCATCCCACACTTTCTACATGCGCATTGATGAAGTTGGATGTGTCCTTCGAGCCTGTGCAATGGATTTTTCTGGTGGAGCGCAGTGTGCACAGAACTGGCCTCACCCTTTCAACCAAAGGTTCGCCTGCCAGGGCCTAGCAAGCTGGGACGGTGGCAGTGAGGTCCTCAGGTCGTAGGTTTGGTTCAAGTTTCCTTCTCTAGATGGTTGACCTTATAATAAATAATGCATTCTTTAAAAGAAAAATAAAATTGCTACCTAAAACACTGGGATTGGGATTTTTAAAAAGCCAAGTGCATAAAAACCCTGACAAGCACACGGTTGATTATACAGCCATGTGTAGTTAAGTGTTTAGCCCTTAATAATGGATGAACCAGGAGTGCTACTTCTTCTGTCGGAAAGGTCCCTAGGTTTTAACGGAAAGCATGTACAGCATGACCCTCGTATCTATAGCGAAATTCTGAATTTGCAGTGGAAACATGAATCCCTATTGACGTAAGCTTCCCCCAGAAAACTTCAATATCTGGGGCAGGTTATATGGGGGAGGGAGATCCTGCAGGTAACATAAGATCTCTCTGACCAGTAGGTCATGAGTTCGAGGCCTGCCCGGGTCGAGGTGGGTACTCGACCTTTAAGTGTAGCCTGCTGTCGACCTTTGCAGCCCGAAAGACAGTTGCAGCTGTCAAGTAGGAGAAAGGTATCACATTAAGTGAGGAGGCAAATTTTGACCATTAAAGAACTCCAGGAACGCTGAGGAATGTGGAAGGAACAACAAGGGACGTTGGGAACGCTGAGAGATGAGGAGTGTGTCTGCTCCCCCTGGTGGCCAGAGTTTGCCTCTGTTCGTCTATATGTGTGTATGTGAAAAACGGCAGGAATTGTCTGCTAGTATGTGTACCTGTAATCCACTCTGAGTCCCCTTCATGGCGGAATATAAATAAAGTAAATAAATAAATAAATAAGATACGAAACGCCAGCACCCCCTACATCCAAAGCGTGTTTTGAACCATTTTTTTCCTTGACCAACCAGGCCTACTGAATAAATAGCACTCTTGATTCCAAGGGATGGAACCTTGGCACTTACAGAGAAAAAACAACGCAACAATTATTATTGCATAGTGTGAATAGGTCTATCTAGTCTAGTCTGTGAGCTGCTTTTTGCTGACGATGCTGCCCTTGTCGCCCATTCAGAAGCAGCCCAGCAGCACCTCACATCTTGCTTTGCAGCAGCTGCAGAGCTGTTTGGGCTGGAAGTCAGCCTGAAGAAAACGGAAGTCCTCTACCAGCCCGCACCACAGGAAGAACACCATCATCCCCACGTCAGCAGAGGCACATCTGTGCTTAAGTCCGTTCAGCAGTTCACCTCCCTGGGAAGCATCATCTCTTCAGACGCCAAGATTGACAAAGAGATAGATCACAGATTAGCAAAGGCATAGAGTGCATTCGGAAGGCTTCACAAAAGAGTTTGGAGCAACAAGAACCTGAGGCAAAGCACCAAAATCAGTGTGTACAGAGCTATCATACTGTCTATTCTCCTCTATGGGTCTGAAACATGGATCACCTATGCCAGCACCTACGACTCCTCGAACGCTTTCCTCAGCGCTGTCTTTCAACAATCCTAAATATACACTGGACCGACTATGTGACGAATGTTGCTGTCCTTGAGCAAGCAGGGATCACCAGCGTTGAGGCCATGCTATTGAGAACACAGCTGCGCTGGGCAGGGCACGTCTCTAGGATGGAGGACCACCGCCTCCCAAAGATACTACTCTACAGTGAACTCGCCACGGGTCAGCGCAAGAGAGGCGCCCCCAAAAAGAGATACAAGGACTCACTGAAACAACATCTCAGACTCGGCCAGATTGATCACCAACAATGGTCCACCCTGGCCTCACATCAGGAGGCATGGAAACGCACTCTCCACAATGCTGCGGCCTCTTTCGAGAAGACACGCCGAACGGGTCTCGAAGAGAAACGACAACGCAGAAAGAACCGCAACTTGGAAACAACATCACCCAAGGAGACTTTCTGCTGTGCTTTCTGCAACCGAACGTGCCTATCTCAGATTGGCCTTTTTAGTCATCAACGCGCTTGTAAAAAGCGTGGGACGAGTCCTTCCTGAATCTTCGTTCGCGAAGTCATGCCGAGAGAGAGAGAGAGGAATCCCATTTCAGATTATAAGGAATTTCATTGATCTTGGCAAGTACTTTCCAAAATCTGAAGATCCCCCAAACATTTGCGTTAAAGACAACGGAATTTAAAAAGTGGGGAAAACCAAATTCCATCTGATGTGTAAATTCCTGTTTTTCGGCGCTACTGAACCCTTTAATGGCGGCGTGTGGAGGATTAATCTAGTTTTCAGCCAGCTTAAATATGCCTCTGGGAGAGGCTTTCAAGCCATTAAAGATGGCTGCTACCTGAAGGTTATGTTTGGTCTGAGCTCCAGCTCTTTCTTGTCAATTGAATACGATGCCAATGCCGAAAGAATGTACGGTTTGCCACATACGGCTGTTTTTCGTGGATATATTCACAATGGCTTCTGTGGAAGTTGTTAAAACGGGCTCTAAACTCTTCCAAATATGCCGGCTTCTGTTGCCACGAAATGTCCAACTGTGAGGCATTTATGACCACTGTTCACAGTGTAGTAACAGTGTTTGGATACTAGGAACGCCTCTGACCTTTCCCTTTCTACTTTAGAAGTAAAAGAGAATGGGCTATTTACTAATGTCAGCATGGGCTTTCCCTGCAGCGCCCAACGTCTTGGGCAGGGAAATGAAGAACCGCGGAAAGTAACTAGGAGACTTCTTTCTTCCATAATTAAGGCTTTCTTCACATTAGGCTTTTTTGGGGGGGTCTGAAAAACCATGGCAACCATAAGCCCTCTGGAATGAACGTACCACCTTTCCTCCTACTCGGTAAATAAAAGATGCTTCCATTTTCACCAGAGAGTGTAAGGAGAGGTCTAGAGCAGGGGTGCTCACACTTTTTCAGCATGCGAGCTACTTATAACCGGGAGTGTGGCGCAGCTGGCTGGGTGTCAGCTGCATAAGAACTGACCAGAAGGTCATGAGTTCGAGGCCTGCCCGGGTCGAGGTGGCCTCTCGACCTATTGTGTAGCCTGTTGTCGACCTTTGCAACCCGAAAGACAGTTGCATCTGTCAAGTAGGAAATTAAGGTACCACTTAGTGGGGAGGCTAAATTTAACTGATTTACGAGGCCATAAAAAAAGATCTCCAGGAAGCACGCTGAGGAATGGATGGGGTGTGATAACTCCCCCTGGTGGCCAGATGTTAAATTGCCTCTGTCTGTCTTGTGTGTTTGTGTGTCTAAATGTAATGTGTACATTGTAATCCGCCCTGAGTCCCCTGCGGGGTGAGAAGGGCGGAATAGAAATGAAGTAAATAAATAGATAAATAAAACAACCAAGTCAAAATGATCTCCCTCCCCACGACAAAAATGTGAAACATATAATTTGCTGCCAAATTTGGCCACAAGACACCTACAAGGGGTGGCCATCACAAAAAAAATTGATTTTGTCATTTGGGAGTTGTAGTTGCTGGGATTTATAGTTCACCTACAATCAAAGAGCATTCTGAACCCCAGCAACAACAGAATTGGGGCAAACTTCCCACACAGAAGTTCCCACAACCAACAGCAAATGTTCGAGGCAGAGAGGAAGGAAAGGGAGGAAGGAAGGAGGGGGGAAGGGAGGAAACAGGAAGGAAAGAAGGCAAGGCAAGAAGGAGGGGAGAAAGGAAGGAAAGGAAGGAAGGAGATGAGGAAGGAAGGAAGGAAGGAAGGAAGGAAGGAAGGAAGGAAGGAAGGAAGGAAGGAAGGAAGGAAGGAAGGAAGGAGAGAGAGAGGAAGGAAGGAAGAACAGAAGGAAGGGAGGGAAAGAAAGGAAGGAAGAAAGGATGGGAAGTAGGAAAGGGATGACTGCTCTAGACCCTCTGGTGGGGGAGATCCGCTCCATTCAGTTTGTGCCTGAATTTCAGGGGCAAGTCCCTTCTCCGTCCCCTCAGTCCGTGTCCGGAGCTGGGAACTCTCCCGGGATTGAACCCAGCTCCTGAAATTGACACTCCAAAAAGTTCTGGGGCAGAATTTCCTCTGCTTCTTGGCTGACCTATGGTTCACACGACGGTCCACTGTAGGTGGTGCATCATCCAGCAGGGCCTTGTGGGTTCCCGGCCAGGGAGGCAGGACAGGCCGGACATCCGTCGGTGCCGAAAGTGGAATAACATCAACGCCTGGCTCTCGCGATGTCTGCAAAGACTTCCTGCATCTCTGTTTGTGCTTCCTCCTGCGCGGAGGATCCAACGACGCAGTGTGGCCGGGGGCGTCTTCAAGGCCGTCCGCCATCTTCCCAGGTCCGTAGTCCAATGCCCCAGCCTCCAGGAGTTCCCTCCAGGTCCTCCTCTCAGCCAGGGACAGGCATCGGCGGCGATGATTGGCTCCAAGGGGGGACGAGCCAGGCTCTTCCTCAGAAGCCCCTAGAGCAAACGCAGCGGTCCCAGGGGGCCCCAGCAGCGACCCAGAAGACAACCCGGGCCTGCCGAACTGACCAAAGACACGGCGAGGCCCCATCCAAAGGGTAGCAGCCACCAAACAGGCAGCGCCGGCCACTCACCCGGACTAGGGGACCCACCAGTGGCTCAGCCGGTGATGGCAATGGAGGTTCAGCTAATGGCGGCCGACTCCGCTGCCCATCTTCGGCCACTGACCTTAGAGGTCTGACATGTGGAAGCCGGCACCGCCACCGTTCCTCCATCTAAGTCCTTTCATGTTCAGCCGGCGGCATCGGGCCCCACAACAGCCCATCACTCTCTGTGTGCCACCCAAATACTAACCAAGGCTGATCTCATGCCTTTGGGATATTTAATATTTATTTATTTATTTATTTATTACTTTGGACTTTTATGCCACTGAACTCCGTGAGGCTCGCAGCGGCTTACAAGGCCAAGAGGCAACAAACACAAGCAGTAAATAACAGACAGGACAATACAACAACCAAGGGGTGGGGGGAGGGGAACAGGAGTCAGGGACGGGGCGTAGCAGTGATGGTCCGGGGCCTAGGTTAGACCCACTAAACCATCAAAAGATGGGAGGCTGGTGGGTCTAGAGGGGAATCCCCATCGCTGGCCACAGTAACAAAGTGTGGGCCGGCTTTCTCCGTCCCGCAGCCCGGCAAGAGGCGCCGGGCATGGTGGAGAGGCGTTGTTCATCAGCCTCATGTGTGTCCGGCGGCTGCGCTCGAAGCCCGAGCCCCAAAAGGTTCGGGGGCGAAAAGAATGCCCAGGCCTGGGCTCGGGGGCAGAGGGCATCCTCCCTTCCTGGTGGCTGGAGGGACGAGCGAGAAGTCTGGGGGGTTGGCGGCCCCGGCGCTGAAAGTCTCTGGGGGGGTCGGATGGAAGGAGACTGGTGCTCCTCGACCTGCGGCGACGTCTCCTCCGGCGGCGACGCGGCTCCCGCCCGAGGTGTCCGCCCGAGGCACTGTCCTTTAGGTTGGCTGCCCTCGGAGTTGTTATTTCCCTAAAAACTGGGCCACCGGGCTTACCCTGGTCACCGGCCGGTGACGGGACAGGAGGTGGTCCAGGTAGGGTCTCCGGGGCCGCCATCAACAGGCGGCAAGCCCGGCGGCGGGGCCGAGCCCCAGGGGCCCTTGCCAGTACTTGGGAGACATTGAAGGCCTCCGGTGGCGCTGGCCGGGTACCCGGTAGCAATGGGTGCTCCAAATCCAGGAGGGGCGGGGTTGAAGCGTTACATGCTAATGCATTACATGCAGATTGGGGGTGTTAGGATTATTAAATCTCACGAAGGGAACTCTTGCTTGTTCTTCTTAAGCCCAAAAGTAGTGTTTGCAGGTGTGTTTTTTGCAGATCAAAAGACAGGGTTATCCAACATAAGGCTAAAAACAAAATAAGACTATAAAAATAACACCATGCCCATACAGTTGGATTCAGTTAACATATTTACCCTGCGCATATGTTTACAAACAGCATGGTGATTGAGTCTTTTGAAAAAAGCCATTTTCCTAGATATAAGAGTTACATTTATTTTATGACCATTGGTTTTTCTAAGGAAAATTGTTTTTGAACTGAATGGATGGCAAACAGAAGAGTTTTGTGGTCACAAGATTAATTAGAAGATAATTTACATTCAATTAAAAACCTAAGCATTATGAAAGTCTACACCAGTGTTTCCCAACCAGTGTGCCATGGCACACCAATGTGCCGTGAGAGATCATAGGTGTGCCGTGGGAAATTAGATTCTTATCTATCTGATGTCATGTATAAAGTTTGCTACTCTGTCTCCGGAACCTCAGCGTGCGGGCCCCTGTTTCCGGGAGGGCCACGCAGGAGGGCGGACCTGTTTGGGCCCATTCCCTTCCATTCCGCTCCGGCGGGGAGCACTTCCGGTCCAGTCCAGCCCAGCCCAGCCTTGTTGGCGCTATGCGAGGTGTGAGTGAGAGAGCAGCGGAGCCCGAGCGCTGAAGGCAGGCCAGCAGGCAAGCAGCCGGAGGGGCAGGCAGGGAAACAGCCAGCTAATGGGGGAAAGGAGGGAAGGGAACTCGTGGGAGAAATATGGGTCCCCCAAAGGCCACCCAGCCTGACCCCCTTCAGCCAAGCTGGAAGGCACCACCCAAGCCCTCCCGACATGGGCATGGAGACTCTGGCTATACATACACTCTGGCTATACATTAAGGCAGGCAGCATCTTTATTAAGGGCTTGGAAGAAGGTTTAGACTAGATATGGTCAAACTTGGGCCTTCCTCCAGGTGTTTTGGACTTCAACTAATATTGCGATATAATTGTTATAATACAATGTGGTATGTAATTGTTGTACTGTGACAATGACATAGTATGTTGTATTTGACATTATATAAACGTATATTGTGTATACATATAATATTGATCATGTTGTAATGTAATGCAATATAATAATAATAACATACTATATAACTATATATTTTGTGTTCATCGAAACAGGCCCAGGTTTCACACTGAGTGTACAAATACATTTAAAAACATATTAACTATATGTATGACTGTGTTAGAGTGTCATTTTGTGCCATTTTGGTTGGTGGTGTGCCCCAGGATTTGGTAAATGTAAAAAATGTGCCGCGGCTCAAAAAAGGTTGAAAAACACTGGTCTACACTGATAATATTTGAGCATAGCAGAATAAAGGAGCCTTAGTATAAAAGGAGTAGTAGAAGCAAAAGGAGTCTAAACACACTTCTTTTTCAGATAAAGCTTAATAGTTTTCCTAGTTAAGATTGAAATCTGTGCTTATTCCCATAGGCTCTTGAAAATGTTGAATGATATTCCAAATTCTGGAGAAAAACAAACTATCAACATTTTTTTAAAAAAATAGTGTTTGGCAATAATACGAGGTCAATAATTCCGTGACTTTTTGAATTTTCCGCCTTTGAACTGAAAGGGCAACACTGCTCCTGTCAACAGGCACCTGTCAGTTGACTCCTGTCAAAATTTGAACAAGCTGCGTCATTTAGTTTGTGTTTGACAACCATTGATAGCAGACTACCGCCTGATTTGAGGAGAAAATGGAAAAAAGGGGAATTTCGTGTGCTCATTAAGCATTATTTTTTGTGGAAAAAACCATCTCTCAAACCAAGGCTAAGCTTGATCAATACGATGGGGACTCTGCACCATCAATTTCAATGGTAAAAAAGTGGTTTACCGAATTTCGTTGTGGCCGACAAGCACAGAAGATGCCGAACATTCTGAAGAGTAGAGGTCTCTACACGTTTGAAAAATATCGATATGGTGTTGGCCGATTGGAGATTGAAGGTGCGAGAGATTGAGGTCTCTCAGTGGTTTCACACTTTGAAACAATTGAAAAATATTTCAGTGTTTGGCGTTGTTCAACCAAAATATGGTGAGTTTTTGGCTTAACTGTGGACAAAACGTGGATGAGAGGTTTGCCAGCCAATGGGTTTGCCAGCCAAAGTCATGGCGACTGTTTTTGGGATGCACGCGGTATAATCCACATTGACATGGTAGTGGGTAAAACCATCAGTGGCAAATATTATGCCAAATTATTGGGTCGATTTAATGAGGATTGGGGGGGGGGGGAGACCACATTTGGCCAAGAAAAAAGTTCTTTTGCACCAGGACAATGCAAGGGTGCACACGTGTGCAGTTGCCGTGGCAACAATCCATGAATTGGGATATGAATTGCTCCCTCGTCCACCCTATTCTCCGGATTTAGCCCCGAGTGACTATTTCTTGTTTCCAAACCTGAAGAAATGGCTCGGTGGAAAGAGATTTGACTCCAACGATGAAATCGTCTCACAAACAAATACCTATTTTGATGACCTCGACACATCTTATTTTTTGGGATAAAAAAAATTGGAGAAACATTGGACAAAGTGTATAGAGCTCAAAGGAGACCACGCTGAAAAATAAAATGATTTTTTAAATCCAAAAACCTGTGTTTCATTCGAAAAGTCACGGACTTATTGACCCGCCCTCGTACATAGAGATTCCCTAAACATTCTGATTTCCTTTCAAAGTAACTTTGAAAAAAGTTTGACCATTACAAATGTCCCGCTGACCTTTGTGCAAAGAAAAGCCACTCCTGGCCACTAGATTGTCATCAACACAAAACGTCCCGTATAATAAATGAATGTTTTATGAGCTGCGGGGCAACATTAGCATTACAAGGAGGGATTGTTTGGAAACAAGCTGTATCACTGTTGCCGAGGAGATAAAAGACAGTCTCTCAAGGGTAATTTTTTTTTTTAAAGAAAGAGAATGATCCATGGGGGTTATATTAAACCTTTTAAAAATGTAGACACTTGGGAAAAGTCCTTTCTTGCCCAAGTGACCTTTTTCTGCTCCTTAATTGCTTTTAATGAAGTGAGTCGGTAGTGTGGAAATTAAAAATCCCGGGGAAACTCCAGATCAGCTCTTTGCAGGTCAATATGCTTACATTCAGGACAGGCAGCCCTTTTAAAAAATGCCTAATGTTGACTTATGTGAAGGGGATAACTCTATAAAATACTTAAAACATGTTTAGAGCTGGCCTGGCAATCATTAACGGTTTGCTATGAAGAACAGAGGACAAAGACTTGTGTGTGAAGCAGCTCCTCGAGTCAAAATAAGGAAACGCTTGCAACTTTAAGACTACCAAAAAGATACCTTTCGGAGGTCTCACACTGACGTTAGCACTTAGATAAGGCTCAATCGTAACAAAACGTCTTCAGATTAATAAGATTTTAATTGAATAGGGCAGTGTTTCCCAACCTTTTTTGAGCCACGGCACACTTTTTACATTTGCAAAATCCTGGGGCACACCACCAACCAAAATGACACAAAATGACACTCTAACACAGTAATACATATAGTTCAGGGCTGTCCAACTGGCGGCCCTGGGGCCAGAACCGGACCCCCAGCCTGTTGGCACGGCCCCAAAGCTATGCCCCAGCCGCCATTTTAAAATTTTAAAAAAATATCTAATTTTTGGTGGGCATGGCGACCGGGTTTTGGAGGACCTATATCGGGGCAGGGAGGAGGGAGATGCTGGATCCTCCTCCCTGCACCGCCCTCAATATGCCCAAATCTGAACGCGCCGGAGTTCAGGGAAATAGACCTTGACATTTGAGAGTTGTAGGCGCCAAGGGCAGCCCGTCACAAAGAGCCTGTGAACCCCACCAATGATAGCCCTGGCGCCGCCTTCTGCCAGAAGCCCCAGGTGGCTCCCCGCCCTAGGAAGGGAGGCGGGCGCACGAGAGAGACCAAGCGGCGCCAAGGGGGTTAGTAATTTTGTTCCATCACGCCAGGCCTGTAGACGTGCTGCCCTTGAGCCGCCTTCTGCCCAATTTCCCAGCGGCTCCCCGCCACTAGGAAGGTTGAGCCGCTGAAAAAGTCGGGGGGATAAACTCAGGGGATTTCCGTTGCTGGGTCGTTATAGAAATTAATCCGAATTTTTAAAAATAAATTTCATAATTGAAATGTAATTAATAACGAATTTTGTTATTATTACGTTATTTGTTCCACGCATGCGGGACAGGAGGGTGGAAGGCGCTGCCTGCACTCCCCTCTGGCCAGCTGACACCCAAATGGGGGGTTAAAGATAACCCCCTTTTGAGTCTCAGCTGGCGAGAGATGGGTGCCAGGAGTGCTGCACCTTCCACCCTCCTCTCGCCATCTGACACCCGAACGGGGGTTAAAGATAACCCACGTTTGGGTGTCTGAAGGGCAACTAAGGTCCAGTGCAAGGGAAACCAATGTGCTGCAAAGTGAGTGTTTAGACTCACTCTGCAGCGGATTTTCATTCACGATGGATCCAACGCAGGGAAAGAAAATCTGCTGCAAAGTGAGTCTAAACACTTAGGGAAGATGGGCGCGAACGAGAGGTGCGTGGCTGGCTGGCGCTCCTTCTCTCGTGGCGCCCCCTCCCCCCTCTGCCCTCCTACTTCTCCCCCTCGCCTGCTTCCATTGCTTTCAGGTGAGGGGATTGGGCCAACCTACACTCTACAAACCTCGCCATGCAGGCAGCCTCCCCCCCTCGCCTTTCGCCCCCTCCGAGTATGGAGGGGATGGGAAGCAAGTGGAGAAAGCCCCTGGGCCGCTTGCCGGGCCCAGTCCCTTCGCCCTTTTTGCTGATGGCGGCAGAGCCTGCTGTAATCTATATATATAAAGGAAGAGTCGTCATGGAAAGACCGTCCCAAAAAGAGAAACCTTACAACGCAGAGACACCAAACTTGCCAACAGAAATAGGCCTCAGACAAGGTACGTTTGTAGCAAAGAAACTTTCGTCCCCAAAACCTAAAAGGCCCCCAAAACAACGAGTAAAAAAACCCCTACATTTCCCAGCATCCTCCGGGCCTCCAACGACTCTCCCAGCCTCTACATTCTGACAACATGATTGGCTGCCAATAAGGGCGGATTTGCATAACTCCTGTACTGGCCAGCCAACATGAACATTCCGACCCATAATAAACTGTCAGAGGAGGATAAGGCAAAGGGCTGAGGCACAAACACAAACACCCAATTCACTTCCCACAGAAAATTTACACCCCTACAAATCACAGACCACGCCCAAAATTGACAGTAAGGCTTCATTAACTTGATTTCCCTGACTAGGCCTCACTTAATGGAATGCTGTTTACGCTCTGAATTGACAGTAAGGCTTCATTAACTTGATTCTCCCGACTAGGCCTCAGCTCATTGGACATTGTGTATGGCCTGAATTGACAGTAAGGCTTCATTAACTTGCTGTTCCTGACTAGGCCTCAGCTCATGGGACATTGTGTATGGCCTGAATTTACAGTAACCAACCTTGGCACACAGAGCCCCTATGACCCACGCTACATTCTACTACAGTTTGGAGGAGGGTGGACCACGGATTATGGGACTTGAAGTACCTCCATGAATAATGGGATTTGTACTACTTCACAACCCATCATTCCTCATAGACCACTGTGGCCCAGAACCAAAGCCGATAAAGACCAAACTTGGCACACAATGCCCCCCATGACCCACACTCCATCCGACACAGCCACAACTACACAGCCATGGCCCCAACAACACCATAACTAACAACAATTCCAACCCTTACATACTCAGACTTTCTCGCATCTCCTAAATAGGGCACAGCAACGCCTGCCGGGTACAGCTAGTGTTTTATATTTAAACACGTTGGTCTTCCATCCCCTTGGGAAGAAATACCAATTGTGCAATGACTAGCTGGAGCCTCAACTGTATGTTACTATGAAGTATACCCCATGTTAACATTTGCAGGTACTATAGACAAGGTACAGATCAGCCCACAATGTTTCTTTCGTTCCAGGCTGACTTAGCATGCAAACAGTCATAGACCCATCTCATGGCGGTCTGAGTCCCTCTATGGAGGTGAGAAGATCAGGATACAAAAGTCCTAAATAAATAAATAAATTTCTACTAAAATGCATCAAAATCAGACAAAGGAAAAAGCAGAGGATTTGCACTACACTCTACGCTTAGGCTGTTATTACAGTAAACCATTGTTTTTCAACCTTTTTTGAGCCGAGGCACATTTTTTACATTTACAAAATCCTGGGGGACACCACCAACCAAAATGGCACAAAATGACACTCTAACTCAGTAATACATATAGTTAATATGCTTTTAAATGTATTTATACACTCAGTGTGAAACCTGGGCCTGTTTCGATGAACACAACATAGATAGGACTTCCTCTCACATATTTATACATGGCTATCATGTCTTCTCTCAGCCTTCTCTTCTCAAGGCTAAACATGCCCAGCTCTTCAAGCCGCTCCTCATAGAGCTTGTTCTCCAAACCTTTGGGAAATTTCACCCTGAGTCACACTTGCTTCCATTTAACTATAGATGTCATGAAGCTGTTATAAACAGTTCCTTGGGGGAGGCAACTCTCGAAAAATCCAGTAAAATAGTTTAAAAAAACTTTTCCAAGCGGAGAGGCTCAAATTTGTGTCTTGGCAACCTGTGCGGGGGCAGCTAGGAGGGGGGAGAGTGCCAATTTCCCACGGCACACCTGATGATATCTCACGGCACACTGGTTGGGAAACACTGCAGTAAACTATGAGCATGTCAAGTCTAAAAATCCTTCTCACCACCTGTATTACAGACTTTGGGGAAAAAATACCCAGACTCACAGAACGTTGATTTTATAGGAATCACCTGCCACTTTGCATTCCAGGAAACACTGATCAAAATTTCTTCAAAGATCCTTTCACAAAGCTGTGAAAAACATTTTACTTAAATTGTTTAAAAAATGTGTTATATTGAAAATGTAAGGGAAATTGCTCACAGACTGACATTTTCTTGCAAAAGACTTAAATCACATTCAGAAGAATCTCTGAACGCCACTAATAGCTCTGCTAAATTTATGGAGCTATTAACCCAAAAAACCCCAGCTCAGAACAGAGCTCTATTTTCTTGAATGTTTTTGGAGATGACAAGTCAGGCTTCTTACTTCAGAGTCTCCCGGCCTTCCAGTTATTGCTCTCCTTAGATCAGGATCACCGTATACATAATCGGCTGCCGGGCCGGATCCGGCCCGCGGGCCGTAGGTTGCCCACCCCTGGGGTAAGTACATGTTCAATGGTCTTTAAAGACAGAAGACAATTCTGTGGCTGTTTATATGACAGCAAACCCAGAAAGCGTGCAGCCCTGTCCAGGCGTCCCAGCCCTTTGTTCATCCACAGTGAGTAAATATGAGCCAAGTAAATGGGAAAATCAAAATTTACTCTTAAGTAACAAAGTCAAATAAGCAGCTTCAAAAATACAAAAAAAAAATATTTGGCTTTGAAATAGCTCAGTCCATCTGCAGAAATAAACTCACATAAAATCCTTTGCATTAAATTCATGCATCTCCTTTGAGAATTGCTTCTTCCTTCAATGGTGCAAGGAGACAAGCGTAGTAGCCTCTCAGCCTGGAACTTACTCCGTGTAACTTCTGAAGCAAGTAAGTCCCCAAATCCATTACAAACACTCCTCAAGTTAGACTCCATTCAGGGAGTGGTTCAAACTTGTCAACCATGATTGCTTCAATTACCCAGGTGTTTCTCCCTAACACACACACACACACACACACATGAGACAATCCTTACAGAAACTTAGTCATATACAGTACATGTACTGCATATACCGTAATGAATTCCACAAGCAAAGAAGGTGATTCCACCCAGTTTCCCCAGCTTTGTCTGATGAAGTCCTGTGAGAGTGCAAATTGGCAAGCATTTCCCCCAGTACATCCTTCCCTGCATTTTGCAGTCTGTTTGAGACCTTGCTCCAGATTTTTGCCCTGCCTAAAATACAATCTAATAGCTCCGAGATCAGGGCAACTTGGGAACTTCGATTTTAAGGAAGGGAAAATAAAGGAAACAGGACAGCTCCGACAAAGTTTATTTATTTATTTATTTCCATCATTTTTACCCCGCTTCTTCTTCTCAACCCCCGAGGGAGGGGGGACTCAGAGCGGCCTAACAACGGCAACGATTCGATGCCACATAGTATACATATAATAAAAGCAAACAGTTAAGAATAAAATACATTAAAATACAGCTAGAATTAAAATACATTAAAAATACAATTAACATTAAAATGCATCAGGCACATTCACAACAGTTAGAACAGTATTCCATCCATAAGCATTCGGTCTTGTCCACCAGGCTGCCATCTCAATCCAATCAAAGTGCCGTATTGTGCTAAAGTGCAAACGCCTGGTCCCATAACCAGGATTTCACTTTTTTTCCTGAATGCCAGGAGGGATTAAGCTGATCAAATATCAATAGGGAGTGCGTTCCACAGACAGGGAGCCACCACCGAGAAGGCCCTCTCCCTCGTCCCCACCAACCGCATTTGAGATGTAGGCGGGAGCAGGGCCTCCCTGGATGATCTTAAGGTACAGGATGGGACGTAGAGGCAGATGCGTTCGGACAAGTAAGCTGGGCCAGAACCGTATAGAGCTTTAAAGGTCAAAACCAGCACTTTGAATTGAGCTCAGAAGTGGACAGGCAGCCAGTGGAGCTGACACAACAGGGGGTGGTATGCTCCCTGTATGTAGCTCCCGTTAGTAGTCTGGCTGCCGCCCGTTGGACTAATTGCAGTTTCCGAACTGTCTTCAAAGGCAGCCCCACGTAGAGTGTGTTGCAGTAATCTATTCGGGATGTGACCAGAGCGTGGACGACCGTAGCCAGATCAGGCTTCCCAAGGTACGGGCGCAGCTGGCGCATGAGTCTTAACTGTGCAAAGCTCCCCCAGCCAAGCACTGTGGTTGATTGTAACAGCAGGAGGGCAAACAGTTGTAATTTAGGTGCCGGGGGGGGGGGGGGCTGAATGAACAGATTGACAGGAAGCCTTATCCCATTAAGTCTTCTAGTGTTTCATTGGGTCTCCCCCACCACCACCACCGTACAACCTCAGTGATGCAATGACTCACTGTGTTAATTCTATTTAAGAAGCGGCTTGTATTGTTAGTTGCATGGGTTGTTACATGCATTTGGAAGTTCGTGCTTTTTCAAATTTTCCTGGAACTTATCACTCTTTGCGCAACCAGTTCATGCTTTTTCAAATCTGCCTGTTTGCATGCCCGAGAAAATGTATGTATAATAAAGATATGTAGATTGCTTAGTCTAATCCTTTATTCTCGGTGAAACCCAAGCATTGCCAAATGAGCCTCTTATGGGGGAAAAAGTGCCAGCCAAAATGACACACAGGATCATCAGCCTCCTGGAACACTACCGCAGTTAAGTGGGGAGATCACAAAAATCAACTCTGTTCACCATGCCCAACAATATCCTTCATGCTACTTACCTCTGCCCGCATACAATGTTTATTTTAAATTTTAATATTCACATTTATTTTATTTATTTATTTATTAGACTTGTTAGCCGCCACTCCCACTGGCTCAGGGCGACTTACATCAACACCACAATAAAATCACAATCTACAGAAGCATTAAAACCACAGAATAAAACAATTCCTAAAAGAAAGCACAGTAACATATCACAGCTCAAAAGCCGACTTGCAGGCCTTCCGAAACGCCAACAGATTGCGCAAGGCCCTAACCTCCGGAGGTAATGCGTTCCCGAGGACAGGGATGATGACGGAAAACGCCCTTCTCCGTGTTGAAGTTAGATAGTATTGCTTGACACTGGGCACGGCTAAAAGGTTCCTCTCTTCAGATCTAAGTGTTCTCATGGGACGGTACGGGGTGAGGCGGTCCCTCAGGCACACTGGCCCCAGACCATACAAGGCCTTGAAAGTCAAGACTAACACTTTGAAGGTGATCCGGTACTCAATAGGGAGCCAGTGCAGTTCCCACAGAATTGGTGTAATATGGCAGCTCACGGGGGCTCCTGCGAGCAAACGAGCTGCGGCATTCTGCAACAGCTTGAGTTTCCGGGTCACCGACAAAGGCAGGCCAATGTAGAGAGCGTTACAGTAGTCTAACCTTGAGATGACAGTGGCTTGGATCACCGTGGCAAGTCATGCCGAGACAAGTAAGGGGCCGGCCTCCTAGCCTGGCGAAGATGGAAAAACGCCACTCTGCTGACAGCAGAGATTTGGGCCTCCATTGACAGCAGAGGGTCCAAGAGAACTCCAAGGCTCTTTACTGAAGACGACAGGCATAGCGCCACACCGTCCAGGGTCAGAAGCTGGACATCCCCACTGCCCAGTCGACCAAGCCAAAGGATCTCTGTCTTCGTGGGATTGACCTTCAACCTACTGGCTCGCAGCCATCCAGTAACAGCTTCAAGGCACAGATGGAAATTATCGGGTACGGTTTCGGGCCTGCCCCCCATCCTCAGAATGAGCTGGGTGTCATCAGCATACTGGTGACATTCCAGCCCAAAGCTACGCACCAACTGAGCAAGTGGATGCATATAGATGTTAAATAATAGAGGGGAGAGTATGGCCCCCTGGGGAACCCCACAAACTAAGGGGGGAACCCCCCGGAGACCACTTCGCCCCTCCTCACTCGCTGTGACCAGTTCCGGAGGAAGGAAGACAGCCAATTCAAGGCCGTCAGTGAGTCAAACAATCGTAATCGACAGTATCAAATGCTGCTGTGAGGTCCAATAACACAAGCACATTGCTGGCCTGGCACTGCCCCCTCAAGGCTGGAGAAGCTGTGGGAGAGCTAAAGCAGGGGGGGAGGAGCATGAGCGGTGGACGGGCTTCAGTGGGCGAGGCTCCTCCTCTGCGCGGCTTCAGCGAGCGAGGGGCGGGAGTCATGGCGGATTGGAGGCTGGCTGGGGAAACGGCCGAAGGAGGTGGCGCCCCGGCCCCTTCTTCTTTTTCTTCGCCGCCGCCCGGCCCTTCCTCCTCCTCCCCCAAGCAGCAGGAGTTCGGCAGGAGGGGGGAAGGAAGGGGGGCAGAGAGATTTTCTCGTGGCACAGCAGGAGGTCCGTCACGGCACGCTACTATGTCGCATCGCAGCGGTTGGGAAACACTGGTTTAA
Source organism: Anolis apletophallus (assembly GCA_030556195.1). Taxonomy (NCBI): domain Eukaryota; kingdom Metazoa; phylum Chordata; class Lepidosauria; order Squamata; family Anolidae; genus Anolis; species Anolis apletophallus. The sequence continues at coordinate 719,258 of JARBWK010000012.1, forward strand.
AACACTGGCTTTAACATAAACACCCCAAGATGTCTTTAAAAAATAACTGTCTGAATCCAGGTGAAAGGAACAAAGAAAAATTGTACTTGAATTAGCTAAGCCAGGGTTTCTCAACCAGTGTGCCGGGGCACACTAGTGTGCCGTGAGCGATCATCAGGTGTGCCGTGGGAAATTGGAACCTCCGGGGGAAGGGGGGGGGGAGTCTAGTGTGTTGAAGTATAAAAACTCTAAGAAACCTACCTTGATAAAGGCACAAAATTACTAACATCCCCCTCCCCACCCATTGTCTACTTGGTTTCTCCCTCTCCATGTATTGGGAAGGCCCGCCTCCCTTTCCCCAAGTAGAGACCTCCTCTTGCCTCCTGGGGGTTCTGTGTGGGAAGTTTGGCCCAGTTCTATTGGTGAGGTTCAGAATGCTCTTTGATTGTAAGGGAACTATAAATCCCAGCAACTACAACTCTCAAATGTCAAGGTCTATTTCCCCTGAACTCCATCTGCGTTCATATTTGGGCAAATTGAGTATTCATGCCAAGTTTGGTCCTGATCCAACATTGTTTGAGTCCACAGTGCTCTCTGGATATAAGTGAACTACAACTCCAAAACCCAAGGTCAATGCCCACCAAACTCTTATAGCATTTTCTCTTGGTTATGGGAGTTCTGTGTGGGAAGTTTGTGTCTTTCTGCCATTCCTGCCAGGATATCTATGTTGTGTTCATCGAAACAGGCCCAGGTTTCACAATGAGTGTATAAATACATTCAAAAACATATTAACTATATGTATTACCGTGTTAGAGTGTCGTTTTGGTTGGTGGTGTGCCCCAGGATTTTGCAAATGTAAAAAGTGTGCCGCGGCTCAAAAAAGGTTGGGAAACACTGAGCTAAGCAACCCAGGTTTCCTACAACAGGGTAGCTGGCATTTAAGAGGGTAGGCATATTGAGGTTGAATAGCAAGGGCGTTCTCAGGAAGCCACTGCAAACATGGCTTAATACAGGGGTGGGCAACCTACGACCCGCGAGCCAAATCCGGCCTGGCAGCCGATTCTGTCCGGCCCAGGGAGAAAGGCGTCGGGGGCGGGGCCTTTGGAGTGGCAGGTTTGACGTGCCCCAGGCTCTCCCCCTCTTCCTCATGCCTCCGGCATGGAGAGGCTCCGGATGGCCAGCATGGGAGCGTCAGTGCCGATGGCGTGGTGGAGAGGAGCCTTTGGACGTAGTCCCGGATGAGCTGGCTGAGACATCCTGGGAGCCGTAGGAGTCAGGAAACTACGTTTCCCAGAATGCCTCAGCCAGCTCATCCGGGACTACAGGAAGTCATCCAAAGGCTCCTGCCCGCCACGCCGCCGGCACTGACGCTCCCAAGCTGGCCATCCGGAGCCTCTCCACGCCGGAGGCAGGAGGAGGAGCCAGAGAGCCCGGAGCTGATGCTGCCTCCACCCTCGGGCCCTCCCTCAATCCACCGATGCGTGATCCTCCATGCAAGAGTGCCAAAGCCCAGGATCACTACCATGAGGGCACTCTGGAGCCACCGGAGAAGGCAGGAAGGAAGCCCCGCTGCCCTGGTGCAGCCCGCGGCAGCCCCCGCTTTGAGGCAGGACCATGGCAATACGGCCTGCGACGACTCCTCCTCCCTGTGCCCTCCTCCCTCCTTTCTAAGGTACGTAGTTGGATTTTCTTTTATTTATTATTATTTTATAATAATTTTATAACAATAATATAATAAATAATATAATATAATGTTATATTATATTATAATTTCAATACATTATAATGTCTATATATATATACACTATAATATAATAATTATGATATTAATACTAATAATATATGAATATTTCTTGATATATTAATATGTTAATATTAATGATGTGTAATATATAGTAAATATATTAAATAAATAAATAAATAAATAATGTAGATTAGAGTGTAGTTTTGCCTCTAGGTACGGCCCTCCATAATATTTTTTGGCTCTCGTGTGGCCCCGTGGAAAACATAATTGCCCACCCCTGGCTTAATAGAACAATACGCTTATGGAAAATAAGCCTATCACTTGCGAGAATTGGTGTGCTTCCGATATAGAGAGTTCATGATATTAGAAACAGCCCCACTTGCCATGTGAGTAAAGGCCAGGCACATTCTCCGAAGGCATTCCCATTCTACATACTCACGGCAAGCACATTCAGGCTACAAGCGTATTCCGATTTCCCAAAGTCAAGGAACATGGCACATTTTCTTCTAAACAATCAAATCTGTTTTATAAACACTAAGATCAGACCCAAAACAAACCCTGATGCTAGGATTGTGAGCTGGACAGATCACAATGACGAAGATATGACTTTATGTATTGCGTCGTCGCTGGTACGAAAGGAAAGAAGGCCATGTTCCGCAATAACATTTGCCTTGGAATGCTTGTCTGTTTTCTTACCATTGAACGTCAAGAACACCCTGGCCGGAGGCTGCGAAGATCCTTGCACGCCGCGAGAGCAAATAAACACCCCAATCAACACTTGGAGGCTGAGAAGCGCCATTCTCTTCAGACGTGAAACTTAATATCCAAGATATGAAACCTAAACAAAATGAGAGAGAGAGAGAGAGAGAGGTTATTGCAGTTTGTACCCATTTGGCAAAATACAATGTGAATATTACAGCAAACAGATAATACGGAACTCACCAGAAGGTATGGTTTCATTTATTTAGTTAGTTAGTTAGTTAGTTAGTTAGTTATTGGACTTTTTAGCTGCCACTCCCCAGTGGCTCGGGGCGGCTTACAAGTTCAAGAACAAACAAGCGACAATCTATCTATTACATATAATAAAAGTCAGTGTTTGCGGGCGGTGGGCGGGTGGGCCGAGCGACGGGAGGAATATGTGCCAGCGTTTCGATTGGCTGCCACCCCGGGATTATTTGCATAAGGGCTCTGAATGGCCAGCCTCTCAACATTCCAACAATCCTAGGCAGCAGAGGAAGGAAGGGGAAGGGCCCGAGGCAGACACACAGAGCCCACCTGACCCTCCTGGTGCAGTTTCAAATAGGACCAACCATGGATGATGGGACTTGAAGTACCTCCACCCACCTCCTGAGAACGCTGCCAGAGAGGGTAAAATAAAGGGCCTGACTGATTAACACAAGATTTTTCAGGACTAGGCCTCAGTTACTCCAGAAAGGGCCTGAAAGGGTCTGACTGAATTAACAGACAGGCTTCCTAAACTTCATTTTCTGGACTAGGCCTCAGTTACTGGGCCACTATGCAAGGACTGAGTTAACAGTAAGGCTGCCTTAATTTGATACTCCAGATTGGGCCTCCAATCATGGGATCCTGTGCTGGCCTGAATTGACAGTAACACTTCCTCAACTAGATTATCATGACTAGGCCAAAGTTACTGGGATACTGTGTAACGACTGAAATAACAGTAAGGCTTCCTAAACTTGCTTTTCCTGACTAGGCCTCAGTTACTGTGATACTGTGTCAAGACAGATCCCGCTGCGACCCTCCTCTAGTGCATGATCATGACCACACTTGGCACACAAAGCCCCCATGACCCACTCTACATCCTGGTGCAGTTTGGAGGAGGGTGGGCCATGGATGATGGGACTTGAAGTACCTCCACTCACTTCCCAAGACTGCTGCCAACCTCATCCAAAGACAGATCAAGACCAAACTTGGCACACAGAGCCCCCATGACTCATTCTACATCCTGGTATAGTATTGAGGAGGATGGACCACGGATAATGGGCCTTGAAGTACCTCCACTCACTTCCCAAGACTGCTGCAACCCTCATCCAATAACTGAGCAAGACCAAATTTTCCACACATAATCCCCATGACCCACTCTACATCCTGGTGCACTTTGAAGGAGGATGGACCATGGACGATGGGACTCCCAACACCTTCCCACGCTTCCCGAGACCACTGCAAGCCACATAAACAACTGATAAGGACCAACCTTGGCACAAAATGCCTTTCACAAATAACCCGGGCAGTGCCGGGTCCCCAAGCTAGTAATGCATAAAAATAATAAAACCACAACAATAAAACATTTAAAAGATTACATAAAATAACAGTATTTACTTGACTGGCAGTGTGTTTAGACTAATTCGGTTGGGAAAGCCTGCAGAAATAGCCAGGTTTTACACGCTTTCCGGAAGGCCAGGAGGTCACAAAGTGACCTGGTCTCCGGCGGCAGGGAATTCCAAAGCGTAGGGGCAATGATAGGGAATGCCCTTCTCCTCGTAGTTGTGAGATGATAAGCTTTGGTGCTTGGAACAAGTAGAAGATCTTTATCTTCGGATCTCCGTGATCCCGTGGGATTGTACGGGGTGAGGCGCTCCCTCAGGTACACTGGCCCCAGACCATGCAAGGACCTGAAAGTCAAAACGAACACTTTGAAGGTGATCCGGAATTCAATAGGGAGCCAGTGCAATTCCCGCAACACAGGTGTAATATTGTGGCGTATTTCCAACTCGATCCAGTTCGAGGAGACTGCCATCCTTTGTCTCCCGCGTCCTGGAATCTTTCCCTACATGTCTACCACCATCCCGATCCTTTGAACATCTTTCCTATTTCCCATCATTGGATTTACAATTGATTTAACCTAGTCACAGTGGAACTGACTCTTTGGCACCACAGGACAATATCACCTATTATATTGAAACTTTGGGACTTCCCCAGTGCGGGGCATATTGCCTTTACTTGACTTGCTCTGATTGCGTACTTGCCTGGGAATCTTCCCCTCTTCCCTTGGTGCCTGGGATATTCACCGGTGATTGCCAAACCCTAGGTGTACGTATGTACTTATGAATTATATACTTATATATTTTTTCTATTAAGCCTCTGGCTTTTGTGTCTGCTTTCCTGCTATTGTGTTATAGCCCTGCTCTTGTGTCTACCCGTAATATGGTGGCCCGCAGGCGTTTTGCACTAGCTTACGTTTCCGGGTCACCGACAGAGGTAGGTTGATGTAAAGAGTGTTACAGTAGTCTAATCTTGAGATGACCACCACTTGGATCACCGTGGCTAGATCGTGACGGGACAGGTAGGGGGCCAGCCTCCGAGCCTGGCGAAGATGGAAAAACGCAACTCGGCTGACCATGGAGACCTGGGTCTCCATGGAGAGCTGAGTGTCCAAATGGACACCAAGGCTTTTTTACTGAAGACGATGGGCATAATGCCGCACTGTCCAGAGTCGGAAGCTGGAGTGTTCCGTCCCGTCCCCCGCCCAGGCGACCCAACCAAAGGATCTCCATCTTCGCTGGATTCACCTTCAACCTACTGGCTCGCAGTCATCCAGTGACGGCCTCAAGGCAGAGATGGAAATTATTAGGAACAGAGTCGGGTCGGCCCTCCATCTTCAGAATGAGCAGAGTGTCATCAGCGTACTGGTGACACTCAAGCCCAAAGCTGCGCAACAATTATTTTAACAATTATTTTCTAATATACAGAAAAAAAAATTAAGATAGGGCCAGTAGTAGAAAGAGACTGCAGGGAAAGTGTTGACTGAGGAAGGCCTGTAGTAAGGATTAGGCTCAGTTTATTTCACTAAGGAGGATTCCCACCTGCTGGAAAATAATTACGTTAAATGTCAAGGCAGAGCAAAGCAAGGGCAAGAGATAAGGTTTCATGAATGAAAACGTCTTGATATTTTTAGACCGCTGCCTTTACTGTACTCCTTGTGAAATGTAAAAGATTCTCCTCGACCTCAAGTAAGTACCAACGGAGAACGGATTGATACTCTAAGTCCATGTCTGCTGCGGCCTTTCTCTTTTCCCGATCTCCAAGTCTATGCCGTTGGTGTTTGTGCATGTTTGGTTCTGCTGATCATATTCTTTTTATTTCTCATCTCAAGTCCAGAAATATACTGATATCCAACTGCAAATTGCACCTAGTTCTCTTTTCCATCTGGGAGATGTCAAGATTGCATACATCTTAATATTTTTATATATATATATTTGTTTATTCTGCACAATGTCCTTGCAGACGGCCAATTCCCTCACACCAGAAACGACTTGCAGTTTCACCAACAAAAAAAAACCTTTTCCCAAAAATATTCTACTAAGGATTTTCAAAAGAGCAACAGGCTGCAGCAGTGGCCCGAAAAAACGATTCTCCCTGCCAAAAGAGTCCCCCACGGAAACACACTTGTCATAGCAATTTACATAAGTAAATTGGGATGATTCTATTATATTGCACATGTATGCACACATAAGAGTCCTGTTAACTGGCCAAATTATACACCAAGAGAATGTAAAGTGTCATCTAAGGCAGTGTTTTTCAACCTTTTTTGAGCCGTGGCACATTTTTTACATTTACAAAATCCTGGGGCACACCACCAACCAAAATGATACAAAATGACACTCTAACACAGTAATATATATAGTTAATATGTTTTTAAATGTACTTATACCCTCAGTGTGAAACCTGGGCCTGTTTCGATGAACTCAACATAGAAATCCTGGCAGGTATGGCGGAAAGACACAAACTTCCCACACAGAACTCCCATAACCAAGAGAAAATACTATAAGAGTTTGGTGGGCATTGACCTTGAGTTTTGGAGTTGTAGTTCACCAACATCCAGAGAGCATTGTGGACTCAAACAATGTTGGATCAGGACCAAACTTGGCATGAATACTCAATATGCCCACATGTGAACACAGATGGAGTTTGGGGAAAATAGACCTTGACATTTGGGAGTTACAGTTTCTGGGATTTATAGTTAACACACAATCAAAGAGCATCCTGAACTCTTGCAACAATGGAATTGAACCAAACTTGGCCTATTGAACTCTCATTACCAACAGAAAGTACTGAAAGGGTTTGCTTGGGAATTGACCTTGAGTTTGGAAGTTGTAGTTCACCTACACCCAGAAAGCACTGTGGACTCAAACAATGTTATGTTGTTGTTTGTTCTCTATCCAGAATCACAATGTTGGAAGGAGGCTCACCAGTTTAAGGCCCCTAAAACACGTACTTTTCCTTCTACACTGCCGCTTCTGCCGCCATTTTGATCCAAGGGGGCAGCGTGAGCATGTTCAGGGGAGGGAGGGAGACGTGACCCGTGCGGGCGCTACTGCGCAGACTCGCCCCAGAGCAAAGCAAGGCAAAGCGAGCAGAGCGAGGCTGGGAAGAAGGGAGCCCGAGTAGAGAAGAAAAAGTGTTCGGAAGGAGGGAGAAGAAAGGATATTGGAGGTTCCAATTTCCCACGGCACACCTGGTGATCGCTCACGGCACACTGGTTGGGAAACACTGATCTAAGGCATGATAGAGCCAGTTTGTAACCTTGGTTCCACCAGAGATCACCAACACTCACAATTCTTGGGTGAAAAAATCCTGGCATATGCTTGATATCTGGCGCCTTTTTCAAAGGCAGGGTTAATACAATTCGACCTCTCCTCATTGCCTTGCACTTACTCCCCCCCGCACTTACTGGTAGAATATCCTTCTCCCCATAATCCTTTTTGCGAGGCACGAAATGCTATTCAGTCCCAATAAGACTGCTTTGTTACTCCCCAACAAATGAGCAATCGTGCTGAATTTGTGCGTTCCAGAGAAGAAAGAGGATTAGTATGCCGCGGTTGTAGAACATACGCCTTCTCATACATCACGGAGTGGACCGGGGGAATTATTCATGCGGCTCATGTTTCAATTAGATTGAGTAGAGAAAGAATCGTGTAAAGATGTGCTTCTTTCCCAACCTGTTCTAATGTAACCCAGAAGACAGTACGCAACACATGCAACCAAAATTTACTATGTTGTGTGTGTGTGTGTTTTGAATCACTTGTGGCCGTGCATTATTCTTCTGCAACCAAACACATTGAAAAATCCAACCAGTCAAGTTTTTCTCAAAAGAAGCATGTAAGGAACACTTCACGCACCAAAAAGGGGTCTTTGGGGGTAAATATGAAAAGGGGAAATGGCATTTTTATGTGCATTGACTTCCCAAAAAGGTTTACTTAGCTGTGGAACTTACTCCTAAGTAAATATACCCAGCGCCCAAAGGCCGGTAACACCGTGGTACTATGACAACATTCAGTGCCATGAGAATGGGAGAAAGGGAGGGGAAAGTTGCGTCTCCCCACCTCTTGTGGCTTTCTAGAAATACACATCGTCTCAATTCAATTTGGAGTTGGCAGTCCACATGTTTTTATATGTTTTTATATGTTTGTGATGTTTTTATATGTTTGTAAGCCGCTCCGAGCCCACAGGGAGTGACGACGTACAAGTACAAATAAATAATAAATAATAAATAATAAATAATAAATAATAAATAATAAATAATAAATAATAAATAATAAATAATAAATAATAAATAATAAATAATAAATAATAAATAATAAATATATATAAAAGAAGAGCCGTCATGTGAAGACTACCTCAAACAGAGAAACCTTACAACGCAGAAACACAAAACTTGCCAACAGAAATAGGCCTCAAGCAAGGTACGTTTGTAGCAAAGAAACTTGCCCCCCAAACCTAAAAGGCCCCCAAAACAACGAGTAAAAATAAAACTACATTAACCAGCATCTACCGGGGCTGCCACAGACTTCCCCAGCCTCTACTTTCTGACAACATGATTGGCTGCCAATAAGGGCGGATTTGCATATCTGCTGTACTGGCCAGCCAACATGAACATTCCGACCCATAACAAACTGTCAGAGGAGTGCCAGAGCCTCCTCCAACACTTTCAAATCAGAAGCCCATGCTGGAGATCAACACCATTCAAGGGGAGCTCTTCTTCCTTTCCCAAAAGATCTCCAGTGGCTTGGAATTCCACATTAATAAGAGGACCATACAGCAACAATGGGGTTTGCCAAGGAGGGTGCTCCAGCCCCTCTATGTGCTGGCTCCAAGGGATGGAGGTCATCACCAAGTACCTTCTGATGCCCAGCGCTGGAAGAGCTCCCTCAGATGGCCTGTCCATGAGGAAAGCCTCATCGGACATCGACCAATGGGTGCAAAAGACACCTTACATACTCAGACTTTCTCGCATCTCCTAAATAGGGCACAGCAACGCGTGCCGGGTCCAGCTAGTAAATAATAAATAATAAATGTGCATGATGTGGCTTCACGTCACCTTTGGGCTTATTATGGCGATCCCATGAATTTCACAGAGTTTTCATAGGCAAGGAATATTATCCAGGTTTGCCCATTCCTTCCTCTGAAATAGACTTTGGTATCTATCTGCGGGCTATCCCATCCACGTCCTTCTCAGCTTCCAGGAACGGGTGATAATGTTACATTCCCATCAAACTTTATTTTCAACTCATGCCAGGATCATCTGGTCTCTTCTTTTTGACAGAGTTACAAGATGGGTAGATGCAGGGGACGCCGTGGATGGAGCGTACCTGGGTTTCCGTGAGGTCTCCGCCAAGGTCCCCCAGGACCTGGGAAACAAAATAATCCAATGTGGGAAAACCACAGGTAGGTGGATCTGTAATTGGTTAAGAGATCAAACCCAACAGGGATTCGCTCCTGCTGCTGCTCCTGCTGCTGCTGCTTCATCCTGGAAAAAAGTGGCGAGCGGAGTGCCGCAAGCAGGGCTCCGTCCTGGGCATCCCAGTTCTCTTCAACATTTCAGGGCCATCCATGGTCAATACCTCAGAGATCGTCTCTCACATACTGTCATCAGAGACCACCAAGATCAGCTCAAGAAAACCTCTTGTTTGTTCCCGGTCCTAGGGAGGCACGCCTGGACTCCACAAGGTGCAGGGCCTTCTTGGTTCTTGCCCCAACCTTGTGGAGTTCCTTACCTCCATTAAGTAGAGCAGACCTGGGCAACCTATGGCCCGCGGGCCGGATGCGGCCCGGCAGCTGATTCTGTCCGGCCCGGGGAGAAGGGTGTCGGGGCGGGGCCAAGAGAAAGGGGTGTAACTGCCGCCATCCCATCGCGGGCTGTAGGGCCTGCATCGGCAGATAGCCTGCCGCTCCAGAGAACAATCGGAGGAGCGCCGGCTTTGAAGTGCCTGCTATCCTGGGAGGCGATCCGGGCCTGCAGCGGGAACAGTCGGCGACCTGCAGCGGCTGATCGCCCTAGCGACCTGGAAGACTTGATCGTTTTCCAGTTCACCAGACCGATCACCCGCTGCAGCTCGTCAACTGCTCCTGCTGCAGGCCCGGATCGCCTCGCGGGATGGCAGGCACTCCAAAGCCGGGATGGCAGGCACTCCATGGCAGGGCGATCAGCTGGGGAACGGCTGGGGCCGAGAGCGGGTGGAGGCCTGCAGCCTCCGATCGTCCTGCTGCTCTGCTCTGCTGCGGTGGGTCCATTTGTTATCCTCTGAGCTGGGTCCATTGGGCCTTTCCATCTTGGGATCCTTCCTCTCCTGAGGATGTCAGCCTTCATCTTGGTTCGCACCTTGTCTTTATTTTAGTGGTTTTTATTATTATTTTATAATAATAATTTTAATATAATATTATAATAAATAATATATTATAATTTCGATATATTATAATGTCTATATATATATATATACTATAATATAATAATTATGATATTAATACTAATAATATATGAATATTTCTTGATATATTAATATGTTAATATTAATGATGTGTATTATATAGTAAATATAGTAAATAAATAAATAATATAGATTAGAACAGTGTTTCAACCTTTTTTGAGCCGCGGCACATTTTTTACATTTACAGAATCCTGGGGCACACCACCAACCAAAAGGACACAAAATGACACTCTAACACAGTCATACATATAGTTAATATGTTTTTAAATGTATTTATACACTCAGTGTGAAACCTGGGCCTGTTTCGATGAAGTCAACATAGAAATCCTGGCAGGAAAGGCAGAAAGACACAAACTTCCCACACAGAACTCCCATAACCAAGAGAAAATACTATAAGACTTTGGTTTTGGAGTTGTAGTTCACCTATATCCAGAGAGCACTGTGGACTCAAACAATGTTGGATCAGGACCAAACTTGGCACGAATACTCAATATGCCCAAATGTGAACACAGATGAGAGTTTGGGGAAAATAGATCTTGGTATTTGGGAGTTGTAGTTGCTGGGATTTATAGTTCACCTACAATTTTTTTAAAACCCCCCAAAAAAACCCCCGGTGGAGAGCGACTTGTCAAATAATAAAAGTGGGAGGGATAACCAATACTCCAGAAGACAGGAGCAGAGTCCACAAGGGTCTTCACAGACGAGAGAGATGAATGGCCAGAACTAGTGAGATGAAGTTCAGCAGGGACAAATGCAAGGTGCTCCACTTGGGCAGGAAAAAAAATGAAATGCAGAGATACAGAGAATGGGGGAGAAGGCCTGGCTTGACAGCAGGACGCCTGGAAAAGATCCTGGAGTCTTTGTGGACAACATGAGCCAAGAATGTCACGCAGCATTCTTGGTATTTGGGAGTTGTAGTTGCTGGGATTTATAGTTCACCTACAATTTTAAAAAACCCAAAAAACGCCAATGAGATTTGGGCCCGCATCAATAGGATCCAGGGAAGCCCTGCTCCCCATGCTCCATTCTGTGTCCAATTCTGGGCACCACAATTGAAGGGAGATATTGACTCTAAGCTGGAATACTGTGTCCAGAGGAAGAGGGTAACTAAAGTGACCCAGGGTCTTGAGAACAAGCCCTATGAGGAGCGGCTTGAAGAGCTGGGCACGTTTAGCCTGAAGAAGAGAAGGCTGAGAGAGGATAGCCACATATCAATATTGTTGTACACTGTGTGTTTTTGGCTGTATGTAAACCGCCCCGAGCCTGCGGGAAGGAGCAGTATACAAGACCGAATAAATAAATAAATAAATAAAATAAATATGTGAGGGGAAGTCAGACAGGATCTATTCGAGACAGAAGCTTCCCCCATGGTCCAAAGTGAGCTTCAGACTACAGCAGTATTTCTCAAGCTGGGGGTCAGGACCCCCAGGGGGGTCAGGAGAGGGTTTCAGAGGGGTCGCCAAAGATCATCAGAAAACATATATTTCCGATGGTCTTAGGAAACCCTTTGGCAGAGAAGGTTGAAGATCTTTTTGGAAACAGGCTGTGAATTCGCCCACCGAAAGCTCTCCTCCGCTGTGATTGGCAGGCCTCCCAGCCAAGGGGAGGGCTGATTCTGAGACTCCGAGCAGAGAGGGGAGAGCAGGCATGCTGGGTGCATGGCAGCATGATGCGCATGTGTGGGTGAGGGAGAGTGTGAGAAGTGGAATGGAGGCTCACGCCAGCTAGTCCAAGTCCATGAGGGTTCTGTGTAGGAAGTTTCACCCAATTCTATCATTGGTGGGGTGCAAGGGGCTCTTTAATTGTAGGTGAACTATAAATTCCAAATGTCGAGATCTATTTTCCTCAAACTCCACCAGTGTTCACATTTGGGTATATTGAGAATTTGTGTCAAGTTTGGTCCAGATCCATCCTTGTTGAGCCTATAGTGCTCTCTGGATGTAGGTGAACTACAACTCCCAAACTCAAGGTCAACGCCCACCAAACCCTTCCAGTATTTGCTGTTGGTCATGGGAGTTTTGTGTGCCCAAGTTTGGTCCAGATCCATCCTTGTTGAGTCTATAGTGCTCTCTGGATGTAGGTGAACTACAACTCCCAAACTCAAGGTCAACGCCCACCAAACCCTTCCAGTATTTGCTGTTGGTCATGGGAGTTTTGTGTGCCCAAGTTTGGTCCAGATCCATCCTTGTTGAGTCTATAGTGCTCTCTGGATGTAGGTGAACTACAACTCCCAAACTCAAGGTCAACGCCCACCAAACCCTTCCAGTATTTGCTGTTGGTCATGGGAGTTTTGTGTGCCCAAGTTTGGTCCAGATCCATCCTTGTTGAGTCTATAGTGCTCTCTGGATGTAGGTGAACTACAACTCCCAAACTCAAGGTCAACGCCCACCAAACCCTTCCAGTATTTGCTGTTGGTCATGGGAGTTTTGTGTGCCCAAGTTTGGTCCAGATCCATCCTTGTTGAGTCTATAGTGCTCTCTGGATGTAGGTGAACTACAACTAGAGAACAGTACTGGAAACGACAAAATATAGGAAAATATTCTTTCTATATTCAATCTATGAAGATAGAGTGCAAAACTTGGAACATACACATAGTGAAACTGCATATTATACATAGAGTGCAAAATACACAATGGTGCATACAATATAGACAAGCACTGCCCACAGTACCTCACAGTGTGGTCATAGGGAAGTCCAAAGATGGGGCAAGAGGAAAGATGTCCGGGGGGGGGGGGAGAAGTCCACAGGATTGAAGGTAAGTAGAGCGGGATGCTCAGTTAGTGCCAATGCGCATTAGTGTCCTTTTCCTTCCCGTATCCCTTCAATCAGCGCCAATCCGCTCAGACAAATCCCGTATCCTCTTTGTGACAAAGAGAGCGCCAGTGCGCTTCTTCTTGCTCCCAAAAAGCGCCAATGCGCTAGGACCAATTGTAATCCACTGTGGGCACCATGGCGTGGGCGAAGGTGTTCCGGCAAAGTTGCGAAGAGATGCTGGGGCACACCGTGACGGTTCAACTGCAGGGCCTGATCCGTTTCGCCATACACGGGCTTTTTCAAGCGGGAAGATGCTCACACATTGTAGTGCATCACAGGATAGAGTAATTCATGCTGTAAGGTAAAGTAGGCGCGATCCATCCTGAGGACCCGAGGGCAGTGCTTGTCTATATTGTATGCCCCATTGTGTATTTTGCACTCTATGTATAATATGCAGTTTCACTATGTGTATGTTCCGAGTATTGCACTCTATCTTATCATAGATTGAATATAGAGAGAATATTTTCCTATATTTTGTCGTTTCCAGTACTGTTCTCTAGATACTTTCTACAGCATATAGTTTGTGCATGAGGTGAACTACAACTCCCAAACTCAAGGTCAACGCCCACCAAACCCTTCTAGTATTTCCTGTTGGTCATGGGAGTTTTGTGTGCCAAGTGTGGTCCAGATCCATCCTTGTTGAGCCTATGACATCATGCTATGACAGCATTGACATCATATTGGGCGCTCTGAGGGACCTGGTGAACCTCTCCCTGGATACAGGCGTTTTCCCTGACTCCCTGAAAGAGGCCAGAGTCAGCCCCCTCCTGAAAAAGACGAGCCTTGACCCTGACGACCCAGCAAACTACCGCCCTGTTGCCAATCTACCCTTCCTGGGTAAACTCCTGGAGCGGGCGGCGGAAAGCCAACTGCGTGACTTCCTAAATCGATCCGGGGCCTGGATCCGTTCCAGTCAGGTTTCCGCGGGTCATGGAGTGGAATCCGTCCTGGTGGCGACACAGATGACATCCGCCGCCAGCTGGACGGGGGGGCTCGGCAGTCCTGGTCCTCCTGGATCTAACTGCGGCCTTTGACACCGTTGATCATGACTTACTGCTCCACCGCCTGGCTGCCTCCGGGATCCAGAACAAGGCTCTGATCTGGTTGGGATCGTTCCTACGGGCCGCTCGCAGCGGGTCGAGTGGCAGGGCCAGGTCTCTAGGAAATGCGGGTTGGAGTGTGGAGTTCCCCAGGGTGCCATCTTGTCTCCCACCCTCTTCAACATCTATGTCCAGCCCCTGGCCAGTATTGCTAGGAGCCATGGTTTCTGCTGCTACCAATACGCCGACGACACACAGCTGCTGCTGAAGCTCGACCCAGGGACATCATCGGTGCCGGACAGTTTCAGTCAAGGGCTGAGAGCGGTGACAAGCTGGCTCAGAGCATACAGACTCAAAATGAACCCGGCTAAAACGGAGATTCTCTGGCCTGACCGACCCGACCCTCACTCACCACTACCACTCTTCGGCGAGAGCCCCTATCCCCGGCTCCGCGGTGAAGAGCTTGGGAGTGATTCTGGACGAGAGACTGTCGATGGAAGCCCAGATCCAGGCCGCAGCTAAGGGCGCCTTTTTCCATCTTCGCAGGGGCCCGACGGTTGGCCCCCTATTTACCATCAGAGGCATTGAGAACTGTGATACATGCCACCGTCGTCTCGCGCCTTGATTATTGCAATGCCCTATATGCGGGCCTACCTCTGTCTACAACTCGGAGGCTGAGGCTCATTCAGAACGCAGCGGCCAGACTCATCTCTGGGGCATCTGTCAGAAACCATATCTCTCCAATTTTAAAAGATCTTCATTGGCTGCCCACAGAGTTCAGAGTGATTTACAAACTTATGGCGCTCACCTTTAAAGCACGGCATAATATTGGGCCAGCCTATCTGGGCGATCGGCTGACAGTCCAACGCACCGAGAGGCCAGCGCGTGCCATAAATGGTGATCGTATAGCCATCCCTGGGGTGAGAGAGGCTCGGCTGATGGAGACCCGACGGAGAGCCTTCTCCGTGGTGGCTCCCATGATCTGGAACACCCTCCCGCCTGCCCTCAGGGCCACATCGGCCCAAATCAGATTCCTATCGGACCTGAAAACCTGGCTCTTCTGCCAGGCATTTGGGGTTTGATCGGACGCCTGGAGACTGAGCCTTTCTGGCGTGTGTACCTATGTTTAAACTGTTGTATTTTTGGGTTTTTAAATGATGTAAGTCGCCCGGAGCACCAGTGGTGGAGGGCGACTCACAAATAATAAAGTTATTATTATTATTATTATTATAGTGCTCTCTGGATGTAGGTGAACTACAACTCCCAAACTCAAGGACAAGGCCCACCAAACCCTTCCAGTATTTCCTGTTGGTCATGGGAGTTTTGTGTGCCAAGTGTGGTCCAGATCCATCCTTGTTGAGCCTACAGTGCTCTCTGGATGTAGGTGAACTACAACTCCCAAACTCAAGGTCAACGCCCATCAAACCCTTCTAGTATTTGCTGTTGGTCATGGGAGTTTTGTGTGCCAAGTGTGGTCCGGATCCATCCTTGTTGAGTCTATAGTGCTCTCTGGATGTGGGTGAACTATAACTCCCAAACTCAAGGACAACGCCCACCAAACCCTTCCAGTATTTGCTGTTGGTCATGGGAGTTTTGTGTGCCAAGTGTGGTCCGGATCCATCCTTGTTGAGTCCATAGTGCTCTCTGGATGTGGGTGAACTATAACTCCCAAACTCAAGGACAACGCCCACCAAACCCTTCCAGTATTTGCTGTTGGTCATGGGAGTTTTGTGTGCCCAAGTTTGGTCCAGATCCATCCTTGTTGAGTCTATAGTGCTCTCTGGATGGAGGTGAACTACAACTCCCAAACTCAAGGTCAACGCCCACCAAACCCTTCCAGAATTTGCTGTTGGTCATGGGAGTTTTGTGTGCCCAAGTTTGGTCCAGATCCATCCTTGTTGAGTCTATAGTGCTCTCTGGATGGAGGTGAACTACAACTCCCAAACTCAAGGTCAACGCCCACCAAACCCTTCCAGAATTTGCTGTTGGTCATGGGAGTTTTGTGTGCCCAAGTTTGGTCCAGATCCATCCTTGTTGAGTCTATAGTGCTCTCTGGATGGAGGTGAACTACAACTCCCAAACTCAAGGTCAACGCCCACCAAACCCTTCCAGAATTTGCTGTTGGTCATGGGAGTTTTGTGTGCCCAAGTTTGGTTCGATACCATTGTTGCAAGAGTTCAGAATGCTCTTTGATGGGAGGTGAACTACAAAATCTCAGCAACTACAACTTCCAAATGACAAAATTCACACACACGCACACACACACACACACACAAATAGAGGGAGCAGGTGCCTTGGGCGCACGAGCGAGGGGCCAGGGCTTGGGGGCGAGAAGCGACTCCACAGAAAAGCCGGGCGCCCCTCCTCCTTGACCCCAAAGCCATTCCTTCCCCCGGAGCCTGTGCTGGAGGGTCTCCCCAAGCCCCCTCCCACGCCTCTCCCCGACTTACCGAGCCGCTGGCGCGTGTTGGGGCAGGGGAGCGCCTCGGGATGCTTGCCGGACTTCAGCTCTCCGCGAAGGAGGATGGGATCCCTGGCCAAGGTGAACCCAAGGCTTGGCTGCCTTTCCCTCTGCAGAAAGGGGTCCCCAAAGAGAAGGGGGGGTCCGCTCAGGTATCCAGGAAGGCGCCCCCTCTCCCCCTCGGAGCCAGTCCCGCGCAGGAAGGAAGGAAGAGAGGCTGAGCGGGGAAAGTGGCTGGAAGGAAGAGCCCACCCGGCCGGCGCCGCCTCCTCCGAGAAGCCGCTCCGCCGCCTCGCCTGGCTCGTTGGCCCAGCGCAGCGGAGGGCGGGCGAGGAACGCCCCAAGCCACACCTACGAGGCAGTCAAGGAGCCCCAGGAAAGGGGAGAGGGGATGGAGGGAGGAGTCGGATCTCCCCCGCCAAGCGCGCCTCCCAAGCCAAGGAGCCATTCACCTCCCCGGAGGGTTGGGGTCTCCATAGGTGTGCATGTGTGCATATCTAGTATCTATGTATCTTCTCTATCTATATATATAAAGGAACAGTCGTCATGTGAAGACTACCTCAAACAGAGAAACCTTACAACGCAGAAACACCAAACTTGCCAACAGAAATAGGCCTCAAGCAAGGTACGTTTGTAGCAAAGAAACTCCCCCCAAAACCTAAAAGGCCCCCAAAACAACGAGTAAACATAAAACTACATTTCCCAGCTGCCAAAGACTCCCCCAGCCTCTACATTCTGACAACATGATTGGCTGCCAATAAGGGCGGATTTGCATAACTGCTGTACTGGCTAGCCAACACGAACATTCCGACCCATAACAAACTGTCAGATGAGCCTCCTCCAACACTTTCAAATCAGAAGCCCATGCTGGAGATCAACACCATTCAAGGGGAGCTCTTCTTCCTTTCCCAAAAGACCTCCAGTGGCTTGGAATTCCACATTAATAAGAGGACCATCCAGCAACAATGGGGTTTGCCAAGGAGGGTGCTCCAGCCCCTCTATATGCTGGCTCCAAGGGATGGGGGTCATCACCAAGTACCTTCTGATGCCCAGCGCTGGAAGAGCTCCCTCAGATGGCCTGTCCATGAGGAAAGCCTCCTCGGACATCGACCAATGGGGGCAAAAGACACAGAGCAGGACATCTTGAAAAGAGAGGAGCAGAAAGTAAGCTAGACATGAAGATCTTGAGAAAGGTGGCTCAAAAGGATACGGAAAGGGTTTTACACAGTCCCCCAACAGACACTGGACGCACCTGTGAAGGTAGAGATCCCCTGACAGGACAAGCCCTCCCCAAGCTGATCCGTCCTGGCCATGGGTCAAGTCAAACCCCAAGGACTGCAGGCAAAGAGCTGAGGCACAAACATAACACACCCCATTCACTAACAACAATTCCAACCCTGACATACTCAGACTTTCTCGCATCTCCTAAATAGGGCACAGCAACGCGTGCCGGGTACAGCTAGTATATAATAAAGCGGAATGTTTGTATGTATGTGGGTATGTATGTGGCAGCGTTCTGATTGGCTGCCACTTTCACAGGCCACAGGGACCAGTGCGGGTGATGGACCTGCACCAAACTTGGGACACATAACCCCACTGACCCCCTTGACGTCCTGTTGCGGCTTGGGGGACATGGACCACGGATTATGGGATTTTTAGTACATTCAAACACTTTGGTTCCCACAGACCACTGCGGCCACCTAAAAGGACCAAAACAGACCACGCTTGGCACACACATCCCGCATTACCCACTCTACGTCCTGGGGCACTTTGGAGGAGGGCGGACCATGGATGATGGGACTTGAACTACCTCTACTCACTTCCTAACTCTGCTGCGACCCTCATCCAATTACTGATTGAGACCACACTTGAGACACATAACCCCCATGACTGCCTGGTGAGGTTTGGAGGGGGGGGGGGCTGCCAATGGACAATGGGATTTGTAGTTCTTTCACACCCCTTTACTACCACAGACCACTGCTGCCCCCAACAAACACCTATGAAAACCACACTTGACACACGGAGCCCCAGTGGCCCACTCTACAGCCTACTGCAGTTTACAGTATGGCAGACCATGGATGATGGGACTTAAAGTACCTTCCCTCACTTTCCCAGACTGCTGCAAACCTATTCCAATGACTGATCAACACCAAACCTGCCACACAGAGCCCTCGTGGCCCACTCTACATCCTGGTGCAGTTTTGTGTGAGATGGACCACGGATGATGGGACTTGAAGTACCTTCACTCACTTCCTACAAACAATACAACCCTCATCCATTCACCAATACAGACCAAACTTGCCACACACAGCCCCCATGACCCACTCTACATCCTCTTCAGGCTGGGGGAGGGTGGACCACAGATGATGGGACTTACACTACCTTCAGTAATTTCATGATACCACTGCAACTCCCAATACTGCTAGATCAAGACCAAACTTGGCACACAGAGCCCCCATGACCCACTCTACATCCTGGTGCACTTCTCAAATGACCCGGGCAATGCCGGGTCCCCAAGCTAGTCTATATAATATAAAAGAATGTATGTATGTATGTGTGTTTGTGAATATGTGCCAGCTTTCTGATTGGTTGCTACTGTGGGATTATTTGCATACGCCTCTGATTGGCTAGCACCACCAACATTCCGACACTCTAAAGTGGCGGGGGGGGGGGGGTTAAGGAAAAGCCCTGAAGCAGTCAGGCATGGTGGGAGTTTCAGGCCAAAACACTTTGCGGCCCCCAACAATGACAGAACAAGACCAAACTTGGCACACAGAACCCCCAAGACCCACTCTACATCCTGGTGCAATTTGAGGGAGGATGGACCATGGATGACAGGATTTGTAGTACTTAAACTCACTTCCTTACAGCACTGTGGCCCACACCAATGACGGATCACACAAATCCCCCATGACCCACTTTACATCCTGGTGCAGTTTAGGGCAGGGTGTGCCACAAATGATGGGATTTGCAGTACCTTCACCTGATTGACTTCCCACAGACCACCGCAGCCCCTACAAATCACAGATCAGGCCCAAACTTGCCACACAGAGTACCCATGACCCACTCTACATCCTGCTGCAGTTCTAAGGGGGATGGACCATGGATGATGGGCTTTGCAGTACCTTCACTCACTTACTGAAACCACCTCAACCCTCATCCAATGACCAATGCAGACCAAACTTAGCACACAGAGCCCCCATGACCCACTCTACATCCTGGTGCAGTTCGGAGGACGTTGGACCATGGATGATGGGACTTGAAGTACCTTTACTCATTTCCCAAGACTGCTGCGACCCTCATCCAATGACTGATCAAACCAAACTTGGGACACAGAGCCCCCATGACTCATTCTACATCCTGCTGCAGTATCCAGGAGCATGGACCATGGATGATGTGACTTTAAGTCCTCCACTCACTTCCCAAGACTGCTGCGACCCTCATCCAATAACTGATCAAGACCAAACTTGGCACCCAGAACCCCCATGACCCACTCTACATCCTGGTGCAATTTGGAGGAGGATGGACCATGGATTATGGGACTTGGAGTACCTTCACTCACTTCCTGAGACCGCTGCAAGCCAAATAAACAACTGATAAGGACCAACCTTGGCACACAATGCCTTTCTCAAATAACCCGGGCAGGGCCGGGTCCCCAAGCTAGTAATAATAATTAAAAAGGCACTACATTGCGTTTTTGAGATACTAATAAGCCTGATAAGAGTATATGTTACGAGCAATGGAAAAGGGAGGTTGTCAGAGGAAAAATGACATTTATTCACTAAAATTATACAAAACAATGGTTAACAAAATGTGAACATTTGTATCAATTGTGATTCATTATCTCAGGGGCCAGGAACCTTTTTGAGCCCCCGAGAGCCATAAAAGGAAAATATTTGGAAATTTATCTCAGTGAGAGCATTATAATAATAATTCATTCAGCCTCTGCTAATAATAATAATAACAACAACAACAACAGGTCCCTAGAGTAGGAGGAGACCTCCAAGGGCCATCCAGTCCAACCTCCTTCTGCCATAAGGGGAAAACACAAAGCATTCCTCACAGATGGCCATTCAGCCATCTTGAACCAAACTTGGCACACTGAACTCTCATGAGGCCAACAGAAAGTACTGAAAGGGTTTGCTGGGCAATTACCTTGAGTTTGGGAGTTGTAGTTCTCCTACATCCAGACACTCAAATAATGATGGATCAGGACCAAACTTGGCACGATAAAATATGCCCAAAGAGGCAGAAGAGGAGGAAGACGAGGAAGGAATGGAAACACGCGCACACCCCCGCGCGCTCCGGCCTCGGCCCCGCCCCTTTCCCGCTCTGCCCCCCCCTCTCCATCGCTGCACCCTCGCTCCTTCCCTCTTCCGTTCAGGTGGTGGAAGGGGGAAGGAATGAAAGGGAGAAAGAGAGAGGGAGGGAAGGAAACAGGAAACAGAAGAAGGGAAAGAGCGCCGAGGCAAGAGAGAGGGGGGAGCGCGCGAGGAGGAAGTGAAGGGAGGAGGAGGAGGGCGAAGGCATGCTCTTGCTCCTGGCCCTTCTTCCACCTCCCTTCCCTTACCCTCCGCTTGCCTGCCTGCCTGCTTCTTCGCGTTTGTAGCCGCCCCAATGGGAGTTCGCCTCCCTCTCTTCAGGACAAAACCTTCAGGGAGCCAAGGGCCGGACAGCATCGGCTGCCGGGCCGGATCCGGCCCACGGGCAATAGGTTGCCCACCCCTGCCCTATACCTTTCTACGTTAAGCTCTGTCTCTGGTGTTTTCTCTACCACCCAGGCCCCGTAAACACTACCATTGAAAACCTAGATTACTTGCTTTGAACTGGACTATATGGCAGTGCAGGCTCATATAATCCAGTTCAAATCAGATACTGTGGGTTATCTGATTTGATAATCTGGATTATATCTATATGGCAGAGTAGATCCAGCCCTGGGGCGGAAAAGTTTCTTTTTACTTAGGCTTTGAACAGGCCCGGATTAACACCTTTTTGCGCCCTAGGCCACACTTTGGAATTACGCCCACTTTAAGCCAACCTATATTGCACCTCCCCCCCCACACACCTCACTCAGACCCACAATAATATATAATAATATACTTTATTTATATTCTGCTCACCCCGAAGGGGACTCAGAGCGGATTACAGGTACACATACTTAGCAGACAATCCCTGCCGTTTCCACATACACACATATAGACGAACAGAGGCAAAATCTGGCCACCAGGGGAGCTGGCGCACTCCTCTCAGCGTTCTCCTCGTTTCCTTCCGCGTTCCAGCTTGTTTTTAATGGCCTCATAATTTCAAAATTATTATTAAATAATATTAATAATACACTATATTCTGTTCTTCTCACCCCGAAGGGGACTCAGAGCGGATTACAGGTACACATACTTAGCAGACAATCCCTGCCGTTTCCACATACGCACATATAGATGAACAGAGGCAAACTCTGGCCACCAGGGGGAGCTGGCGCACTCCTCATCTCTCAGCATTCCAGTGTCCCTCGTTGTTCCTTCGGCATTCCTCAGCGTTCCTGGAGTTCTTTAATGGCCTCATAATTCAGTCAAAATTTGCCTCCCCACTTTAATGTGGTACCTTTATCTCCTGCTTGACAGATGCAACTGTCTTTCGGGCTGCAAAGGTTGGCAGCAGGCTACACTTAAAGGTCGAGCACCCACCTCGACCCAGGCAGACCTCAAACTCATGACCTAGTGGTCAGAGAGATCTTATGCAGCTGACACTTACCCAGCTGTGCCACATTCCCGGTGCTAAAAATAATCACATCATACAACTTACCTCAAATTCACTCAGGTAGCCCAATACATCTCAGTTGATCACCGTGTAGATCCATCATAAACACCCTTTTAAATTTTTTATGTATTCTATTTCAACTGGAAACAATACAAACTTGTGTCCCCCCCCTTACAAATGATAACAGTCAATATTTCACACTTCTGCTACTCAGTAGTTCATTCCTGAGGTTAAAAAATGGTATTGGAAGGTTAGAGTCTTCTCCTGAGAGCTTCCCCCTCCGAAGAAACCAAAGCCAAGCCCTTAGGCTCTTTTCGGCAATTTCCGTAAACACGCCTTGCATAAGGAAGGGAGCGAAGGAGCGTTCGAGGTGTCTTCTTTTTTTAAGGTATCTGATGTCCTCGCAGCACCTTCCCCTCCCGGCACGTGACGGGGTTCGGGAAAGGGGGAGGAGGGGGAGGGAAGGAAGAGGGGGGAGGAGTGGAAGGGGCGGGGCCAAGGTTTGTTAACATCTCGAGCTCCGCCTACTCAAAATGGACGGGAGGGGGGAAAGGAGGGAGGAGTAGGAGGAGTGGAAGGGGGCGGGACCAACATTTGTTCTGTCTCGAGCTCCGCCCACCAGAGGGGGGGAGGGAAAAGAAAGGAGGACGGTTGTGGTGGTTGCTTGGCACGTGCTCTCTTTCTATGTACAATTCAGAACGAGAGAGGGGCAGGGGCAAAAGGAGGAGAGAGAGAGAGAGGGCAATAACCTCCGGCAAGGGGACGCATGAGAGCGCGCACGCGCCTGCCTTTTCAACACAACTTCCCACCCCTTTGTGTGCGTGAGTGCGTGTGCATGTGCATTTTTGACGTTTGTATTTGGTTCAACTTTTTTTTGGTCCGTGATCTGCGCCCCCCCCCTTCAGCTTGCACCCATAGGCCATGGCCTAGGTTGGCCTTATGGGTAATCCGGGCCTGGCTTTGAATGTTAATAACTGGGGCAAGTTACAGGGAGCGGTCAACCCCCATGTTCAAAGAGCTTCACTGGCTGCCGTTTATTTTCCGGTCCCAATTCAAGGTGCAGGTGATCACCTATAAAGCCCTAAACGGTTCGGGACCCACCTACCTTCGTGACCGGATCTCCCTCCATAAACCAGCTCGAACCCTCCGCTCTTCCGGGGAAGGCCCTCCTGTCGCCCTTGCCAGTCTCACAGGCTCGCCTGGTGGGCACAAGGGAGAGGGCCTTCTCCTCCGTGGGCCCCCAACTCTGGAATGCCTTGCCTGGAGAGATTAGGAAAGCCCCCACTCTGGAGACCTTCAAAAAGCACCTTAAAACTTGGCTTTTCCGCTGTGCCTTCGGAGAGTAGACATTTAGTTTGATATTATTGCCCTCCTCAATGCTCTGTTTCTGAGTCCATTGATCCCCCCCCCCCCATGTTTACATGTGTTCTCCTTTACCAACCCCATTTATCTCACCCGAGTTTTTAACATTTCATATTCATATATCCGGCCCACCATATCTTTTGTGATTTCAGATATTGTTTGTATATTGTTCTCTTACTTAGCTGTTTGTAGTTTACTGTGTTAATAGTTGATGTATTGATTTTGTTTTTATTGTAACGTGTTGCTTGGGCTTGGCCCCATGTGAACCGCCCCGAGTCCCCATCGGGGAGATGGTGGCGGGTTATAAATAAAGATTATTATTACTATTAACAAAGATGTTTCTTTTTTACTTAGGCTTTGAGGGTTAACAAAGAAGATTTCTCGGGCTAGAAGTTTAGCTGTGTTGTGTTTTAATTATTGTAGCAACGTTTTACAATTATGACAAGTAGTTTAAGTGACTTAAAAGAAAAAACCAACACCAACAACCCTCTGTATTATCCAGTGCTCTCTGGATATAGGTGAACTACAATTCCAAAACCCAAGGGCAGGGCCGGTTCGTCCATTAGGCGGACAACGCAGGCGCATAGGGCGACGTCACCCGGGAGGGGCATCGCCACCTGGGAGGGGCGTCGCTGCACCAGCTCCACCCCGCCCCGCTGCCCACGCCCCGCTGCCCCGCCCTGCCGTTGCGCCAGCCAGGCCTCCAAGCCGGCCCACGGCCCACGGCACCACGCCAGCTGGGCCTTTGTTAGGTGGTTCCGCCGCCCGGGGCGCTCCCGCCGCGGCTCCGCATGCGCGGACGCGCGGCTCCGCAGCTCCGTGCATGCGTACTGGCTCCAGTGTGCACCTCCCGCTTGGGAGTCAGTGTGGGTGTGCGCAGTTTCAGGCATGCGCACTGGGCTCCAAAGCGGGAGGCGCGCTCTGGAGTCTGTGCACGTGCACACAGATTGGTGCATGCGCACTGAGCTCCCCTTGGGAGCAACTGGGGGCGTGCGCAAAAATTTTTTCGCGTACCCCCGGGAACAGGTAGGTCCACCCCTCCCCAAGGTCAATGCCCACCAAACTCTTATAGTATTTTCTCTTGGTTATGTGAGTTCTGTGTGAGAAGTTGTGTCTTTCTGCCATTCCTGCCAGGATATCTATGTTGTGTTCATCGAAACAGGCCCAGGTTTCACACTGAGTGTATAAATACATTTTAAAAACATATTAATTATATATATTACTGTGTTAGAGTGTCATTTTGTGTCATTTTGGTTGGTGGTGTGCCCCAGGATTTGGTAAATGTAAAAAATGTGCCGCGGCTCAAAAAAGGTTGAAAAACACTGCCTTAGAGTGTCGGTTTTCTGAGGCTGGCCAATCAATGTCCTTTATGCAAATAATCCCACAGTGGCAACCAATCGAAACGCTGGCACATATTCCTCCCTCCGCACCACCGCACTGCCGCAAACATACATAGATAGATAGATAGATAGATAGATAGATAGATTGATAGACAGAAGACACTCTGCACGTGCTTGGTATCATCCTTTTTTTTTCTTGTTCCAAGACAGAATTCACAGTAGCCGTTTCTGGTGCCGAGTCCTGGCTCCGGTGAATCCTTGAGACATTGGCATCTGGCAGAAGAAATCAATGTTTGGGCGATATGGAGAATGGGACCGTGGCCATGCGTCAGGGAGAGCTTGTGGGAGACGCATACTGCTTGAAATATGATGAACACCCTGTGGCTGATCTCAGTTACTCTGAAGTCTCTGCTTTCAAAGACTTGCCTGCCGTGGTTGGCAGCTCCCATTCACATGTATTTGGAAATCATGACACAACGGATTAGCCTTGAAATAATACGGGGATGGAGAGAAAGCTTTCCTTTGGAAATGATTTCTTTGGGTCCCCCCCACTGACACAACAAAGGGGGTTTCAATGTCTGTGGATCTGTCTGTTTTCAAGATGCTGCGGACAGCTCTGGGGAAGCCCACGTGTCTTAATTGGTGGCCTATTGCACAGTTTTGCTCAGCAGGGATAGGAACGAGCTTTCAAATGGACATAACTTCCTCAATGTGGGTTTGCAGCTTGGCAGCCCAACCTCGTTCCCGCATGTTCAGGAGTGAATCACACTGAGATCAGTAAAAAATTTCCTTCCTCCTTCCCCCTTTCACATTTCGATGGGATGCCTAAGCAAGCCTGCAGAGAGTTAGGCTGCAAACTTTCTTCATATCATAATAGTACAATTTGAGCTGAAGGAATGGCTCGCTGTTGTGTGCTTTCAAGTAGTTTTAAAGCTATGGCAACGTATGTGTGTTTTGAGTTAAGAGCTGCCTCTTGGCCTGAGTTTTGATTTGACATAAGAGCAGTGTTTTGAGTTAAGAGCTAGCATGAGAGGGAGTTCTAGCACGAGAGGGAGGGCTAGTGTGGTTTTTGTGGTTTTTTGCATATATATATACACACACACATATACATACATACACAAGCACACACACGTGTGTGTGTGTGTGTGTATGTGTGCATGCATACACATACTAGCCATCCCCTGCCACGCATTGCTGTAGCCCAGTCTGGTGATCTGGAAAACAAAGTAATGAGAAAGTGTTGGTTTCTAATATATGCAATTTCTTTATGCTTGTGTGTAAACAGTGTTTCTTGTTGTTTCTTTGTCAGCATCGATGTGGAGATTGTCTGGTTTGCCTACTCTGGAATATGCAACATATCATTGCCCTTCTTTAGGGGTCCCTTTCAAATCTATGATACTATATATATATCTCTCTCTCTGCGTGTGAATCATATATATCTATATCTGGATGGCTCTTTGTCAGGAGAGATTTTATTATGTTTTATTGCCCTGGGGAAGGGAGTTGGTCCAACCTGGGGGTCAGGACCCTTGGGAGATAGTCGTGAGGGGGTGTCAGAAGGATCACGAAGACCACCAAAAACATAGTATTTTCTGTTGGTCATGGGGGTTCTGTGTGGGAAGTTTGGCCCAATTCTATTCTTGGTGGGGTTTGATTGTAGGTGAACTATTAATCCCAATAACTACAACTCCCAAATGTCAAGGTCTATTCCCCCCAAATTTCTTCGGTGTTCACATTTGGGCATATGGAGTATTTGTGCCAAATTTGGTCCAGATCCATCATTGTTTGAGTCCACAGTGCTCTCTGGAAGTAGGTGAACTACAATTCCAAAACTCAAGGTCAATGCCCATCAAACCCTTCCAGTATTTTCTCTTGGTCATGTGAGTCCTGTGCGCCAAGATTGGTTCAATTCCATCATTGGTGGAGTTCAGAATACTCTTTGATTTTAGGTGAACTATAAATCCCAGCAACTACAACTCCCAAATGTAAAAATCATAAAATTTTGAGTGATGGTCACTCCTTCTAAGGCAGGCTTATATTGAAATGCTAAAATGATGCTTACAAGGAAAATCAAAGAATGCACACGTAACAGGGACAGCCTACTGGGGGGACGGGCAGAAGAATGCATACATAACAGGGACAGCCCACTGAAGGGACGGGGAGACATGGTATCACATGACTTCCCTGGAGTCAGGTGTTTTCTAAGAAACAAAACTTAAGGGAATCAGACTGGGCAGGTTCAGGAATGCAAGAGATAAGAAACACTGTGTCTTCAAGGATGATGCGTGGACAGTTCGTGTTACATGATGATTGGCTGCAATTTTAGCTGCGACATAACTTTTAACCAATAATGAGATATTGGGCGACCATAGGTCGAACCCTGCTGTTTGTATAAATATGTGCCTCACCGGGAGGAGGGGGTCCCTCCCTGAAAGCATCATGTTATGCTGGGTTGGACCTCTGCAGCTGTGGAAGTAAACTGATGTTTTCTGAGAATCTCTGTTGTCTGCCTCCTACTTCTTCTGCGTCCGCACGAGCAGCCAACCGTGTGTAGTCATGGAAATCTGCTACACTTCCGTTATTAGGTGTCTTGTGGCCAAATGTGTTGTCAATTCGTCCAGTGGTTTTTGAGTTATATCAATCCCACAAACAAACATTACATTTTTTGATACACTAGCTGTACCCGCTACGCGTTGCTATGGCCAACCTTCCCTCCTTCATTCCTCCTTCCTTCACTTCCTCTTTCCTTCCTTCCTTTTTCTTATTTTCTTCCTTCCTTCACTACCTCTTTCCTTCCTTCCACCTTCTTCTTTCTCTTTCTTCCTTCTCTACCTCTTTCCTTCCTTCACTTTTTTGCTTTCTTTCCTTCATCCTCCCTTCTCTTTCTTTTCTTCCCTTCCTCTTTCTCCTCTTTCCTTTCTTTTCCTCCTTCTTTCTTTCTTTTCACCCCATCTTTCTTTCTCCCCTTCTTTCCTTTTTTCCCCCCTGTGGCATCATTTAGCTTTTCATCATTTAGTTACAAGTTAAATGTGATTTTACATGTGTATTAAACTGTTAGGCTAATGTGAGCCAGAGAGAGCTAACAGGCATGGTTTAGAACCCAAAAATAGGGAATCGAAAATCTAAAGGGGGGGGGGTTTAAATTAGTAATAGAAAGACTTACAAAAAAATTCCAAAAATTTCTAAAATGTAACGTAATTACTAACGAAATTCGTTAGTAGTTCTAAAGTAGGCAAAGCAGGGAAACAGGACTGACACTGTTTTAAGCACAGGCAAATCAAGGGGCAACATTTCCCTTGGTTTCCTTTCAGGGAGATATAATGCATTAATATATTATTATTATTATTATTATAAATATTATTAAAGGACAGGGTTTCTTTGCAGGGACATATAATGCATTAATATATTATTATTATTAATATTATAAAAGGACAGGGTTTCTTTGCAGGGACATATAATGCATTAATATATTATTATTAATATTATTAAATAAAATAATTGCCAATGCCCACCTCTGGTGCAGGCCTTGCTAATCTGTAGAGTTCTCCTCACTCCAGCTTTTTCCCATTCAGTTTTACCATAGCAGTCTAGGACCTCCGTTTGAACTCTATGGCTTTTCTTGATTCTGAACTCTTCCTTCTCCTCTCCGTGCTCTTTTCACTCCTGCTGCCCTTCTCTCAGCAGTTCTTATGTCCTTCTACTCTGTCCTTCTATCTAAACCCCTTCCTGGGTGTTTAAATCGCTTTTTTGTACGTCCTATAGCCCCTCTAGGAGTCCCGATCTCGATCTATCTATCGATTCCGGCTCCTTTTTCACTTACTGGAGGAGGCCTTTCACTCTAATTATTATTCAAGCATGGAAACGCCCAGATTTTACTGTGAGTTATGTCTGCAAAGCTATTTTGGAGGGAAATTTTTCCTGTTGGGTGGGCATCCGAAATAGTTACTAATCTAACGAAAATTTGGGCCCAGGGGATGCAGATAAGATAGTCTACTTCCGGTATTGTCCATGCGATGCGTATAAACTTGAAAGTCCCATACATACGAATCCCTTCCGATTTCTTTTCATTTTCATAACTTTTTTCTCATGCCTAAGAGCTGATATTAAGGGCAAGTCTCTGCAGGGAGGGCAGAGTTGCCATGTCAGCGTGGCTCTGGGGCAGAAGTGGGAGGAGTCAATGGCTTCTGCCAGAGCCAGGAATAGAATTCTGAGAGAGAGTCAGTGGGTGCCTGGCTGTCAAGCCAGAAGGATCTGTTAGATTCTACTCTGAGGAGAGGAGTAGGAATCACGTTGTTGAAACTGCAGAGAGAGCAGTTATAGTTTTCCTGTCAGCGAAGTGAGAGTGTAGCTTTGGCTGGGGATTCTGTTTCGAGAGCTGTAGGGAGACAGTTCTGGTGGGCTGAGCTTGCGAGCCAGCCGGTTTGTGTAAAGCCTGAGGGCTAGATAGAGGCAAGGTGCCTTTAGAAGGCCAGAGTGCCTGTATGTTTGAGATTGTTAGACGCTGATCTAACTAAGTCAGTGTTTCCCAACCTTTTTTGAGCCACGGCACACTTTTTACATTTGCAAAATCCTGGGGCACACCACCAACCACAATGACACAAAATGAGACTCTAACACAGTAATACATTTAGTTAATATGTTTTAAAATGTTTATACACTCATTGTGAAACCTGGGCCTGTTTCGATGAACACAACATAGAGATCCTGGCAGGAATGGCGGAAAGACACAAACGTCCCACACAGAACTCCCATAACCAAGAGAAAATGCTATAAGAGTTTGGTAGGCACTGACCCTGAGTTTTGGAGTTGTAGTTTACCTATATCCAGAGAGCACTGTGGACTCAAACAATGTTGGATCAGGGCCAAACTTGGCATGAATACTCAATATGCCCAAATATGAATGCAGATGAAGTTCTAGGGAAATAGACCTTGACATTAGGGAGTTGTAGTTGCTGGGATTTATAGTTCCCCTACAATCAAAGAGCATTCTGAACCCCACCAATGATAGAACTGATCCAAACTTCCCACATAGAGCCCCCAGGAGGCAAGAGGAGGTCTCTACTTGGGGAAAGGGAGGGGGGCCTTCCCAATGCATGGAGAGGGAGAGACCAAATAGACAACGGGTGGGGAGGGGGGTGTTTGTAATTTTGTGCCTTTATTGAGGTAGGTTTCTTAAGGTTTTTATACTCCAATACACTAGACCCCCCCCCCCCTGGAGGTTCCAATTTCCCACGGCACACCTGATGATCGCTCACGGCACACTAGTGTGCCCCGGCACACTGGTTGAGAAACACTGCTCTAAGGCACCAGATTATTTGCATAAAGGACTCTGATTGGCCAGCCTCAGATCTCCAACACTCTAAGGAACCAGACAGAGGGCATTGGTTGCCACGGAGAGACAATTTGCATAAAGGACTCTGATTTGCCAGCAAAACAGAATGCAACTGAATGCTTGAGTTAGCCAAAAGACAGGGTTTTTTTCCCGGTGGAAATGGAATGTTCACTTTCTGGGAGGTGCAGAGGTGCCAAGGAATATGTGCCAGTGTTTCGATAAGTTGCCACTATGGGATTGTTTGCATAAAGGACTCTGATTGGCCATCCTCAGAACTCCAACATTCTACGGCCCCAGACAGAGGGGATTGGTTGCCACTGAAATGGTATTTGCATAAAGGACTCCGATTGACCATCCACATTCCGACATTCTTAGGTGACTCAGAGGGAAAAGGAAAGGCCTCAGGCAGTCAGACACTGCAGGCCACAGCAGTGACAGATCAGGACCAAACTTGGCACACAGGGGCCCAATGGCCCACTTCACAACGCGACCCTCACTCAATGACCAATACAGATGGAGAGCCCCCTTGACCCACTCAACACCTTGGTGCTGTTTCAAGGAGGATGGACCACAGATGATGGGACTTGAAATACCTTCACTCACCTTCCGCGACCGCTGCGACCCTCATCCAATGACTGATCAAGACCAAACGTGACACACACAGTCCCCATGACCCACTCTACATCCTGGTGCTGTTGGGAGGGGGATGGACCACAGACGATGGGACTCACAGTACCTTCACTAAGTTCCTGAGACCACTGCAATCCATATAAACATCTAATAGGAACCAACCTTGGCACACAATGCCTTCCTCAAATAACCCGGGCACCGCCAGGTCCCCAAGCTAGTTTCAAATAAGGAAGAGGGGAAAATATCACATTGAAGCAGCCACCATTTTCCTACCCAGGCATTGAAAAAAAGGCCAGAAGTGGTGGAGGGAGAAGGGGGGTTGGGGTTTTTGTTGTTGTTCTCTCAGGATGGACTAAGCACTTGCCTTTTGACACTTTATTCAGAAGAGGAGAAGGCTCCTTTCTTAAAAAACAAAACAAAACAAGAGTTATGTTAACAGTTGTTATACGTTGACTCAGTTGTTTGTTTGGTTTTAAGCCGCCTTGAGTCCCCTTCAGGGTTGAGAAAGGCAGTGTATACATGGGACATATTATCGTTTGCATGTCAACCCATATGGGGCCACCCTGACGAAGAGAAATTCGAAACGGGTCGGTTACCGGACACGGATATACCCGTAGGTGGACATCCCATTGATCTTTATACTACAGAGTTACTCTACATTGATTATTGGAACCGCGACACTGCATACTCCTGGATTTACCCTTTGCTAGATTTTCAACTCTACGTTTGGCCATCGGGCCCAGGATTATAATTTTCTTTGATGATTGACTTCACTACTGGGACACAAATATCATTGTGATATCTATTTGACTTTGTGTTATATTATCCAGCCTACGGGTACTGTGAGTAATGCGGATTTGATTGTTTATTGTACTGATACTCTGTTTCCATGCGCCTTTAGACGAACCATATGATTTTTACATTGTTGAATGAGTAGATGATATACTTATCTGAAAGTTACAATATACATATATGAAATTTATCCTTTCCTGATTCTTGAGTTATTAGTGTGTAAGTAGGCAGGAACTGTATTTTTGCTGGTATATAGGGTATAAATGGGACACACACACACACACACATACAGAAAGGGCTGCTGATAAGTCTTTGGCTTTGTTTTCTTGTTTTGTTTCTATGGTACCGAATGTTACATCACATGAAAGCCTTATGTGTCTAATATATGTTCAAAATTTTGTGTTTGTAACTTATGGCAACAGTAATCTAGACCAGTGTTTTTCAACCTTTTTTGAACCGCGGCACATTTTTTACATTGACCAAATCCTGGGGCACACCACCAACAGAAATGACACAAAATGACACTCTAACACAGTCATACATACAGTTAATATGTTTTTAAATGTATTTATACACTCAGTGTGAAACCTGGGCCTGTTTCGATGAACACAACATAGATATCCTGGCAGGAATGGCAGAAAGACACACCAAATGACACTCTAACACAGTAATACATATAGTTAACATGTTTTTAAATGTATTTATACACTCAGTGTGAAACCTGGGCCTGTTTCGATGAACACAACATAGATATCCTGGCAGGAATGGCAGAAAGACACACACGAAGGTCTTGCTCAACAGCTGGGAGTTATAGTTCACCCACAATCAAAGACCATTCTGAACTCCACCAATGATGGAATGGAATCCAGCGTGCAGGGGCGCGTGAAGAGGACCAACAGAAAAAAAACCTGGTCAGGGGCCTGAAGATCACCAGGATGAGGCCCAAAGATCACCCTGGTGATCGCGATCACCGTTCTGAGCACCCCTGTAGAAAGAGATTGCCAGAATGCAGTTGCATTTTAATTACATTGCTTTGCTGACTAGGTGACTTAGATCTACCTATGTCTGCTTGCATTGACGTCCTGTCAAAATGACTGAAATGCTCGCAGGGGCGCGGCTTAATTTATGGACGGAAGGCTGTCTGCATTACATCTGCATTTGAAGTGCCAAGCAAACTGTAATTTACACTCAGAGCTGTTTTTTTTCTTTCTCAATGATTTGTTTCACGGGCTGGAAAGTCAAATTCGACACTCTACTGTAGAAAGGTTTAATAATCAGATTCAAAGTTTTATTTATTTATTGTTCAGGCTTGTATGCCGCCACTCCCCAGGGGCTTGGAGCGGGTTACCAAAAGAGAAACAAACACAATAGCACCAATTTAAAGCCACACTAACAGGATTTGAATGCCTGCCGAAACAGGTGTGTCTTGCATGCCCTGCGGAAAGTTGATTGATCCCGCAGGGCACGAATGTCTGGAGGCAGAGCGTTCCAGAGGGATTTATTTACTTACTTTATTTACTTTATTTATTTATTTATAACTTTTGTGCCCCGACCTTCTCACCTCACTCGAGGGACTCAGCCCGACATAACAGCAAAAATTCCATGCTATACAATTTAAAAACAACTACAACAACATATTAAAATACATTAAAACCCAGCATAAAACCACATCGCCATTAAAACACATCCACTCAACCTGTAAACGTGGTCATACATTCAGGCAATAGCCAATCTCGGCCTATTCTTGGAAGGCTTGGTTCCAGGTCTTCACCAGCCTCCTAAAGGACAACAGGGAGGGGGCAGATCTGGCATCACTTGGGAGAGAGTTCCACAGCTGAGGGGCCACCACAGAGAAGGCCCTGTCTCTCGTCCCCACCAGACGCGCTTGCGAAGCCGGCGGGACTGAGAGCAGGGCCTCTCCGGAGGATCTTAATGTTCTTGATGGTTCGTAGGGGAGAATCCGTTTGGACAGGTATACTGGGCCAGAACCGTATAGGGTTTTGTAGGTTAAAACCAGCACTTTGAATTGTGCCCGGAAGCTAATTGGCAGCCAGTGGAGCTGGCGCAGCAAGGGAGTTGTATGCTCCCTGTACCCCGCTCCTGTTAGTAACCTGGCTGCCAAACGTTGGACTAATTGCAGCTTCCGAGCAGTCTTCAGAGGCAACCTCACGTAGAGAGCGTTGCAGTAGTCTATTCAGGATGTAACCAGAGCGTGGACCACCCTGAAGAGGACTCAGAGCGGATTACAGGTACACATACTAGCAGGCAATTCCTGCTGTTTTTCACATACACAACACATATAGACGAACAGAGGCAAACTCTGGCCACCAGGGGGAGCTGATGCACTCCTCATCTCTCAGCGTTCCCAACGTCCCTTGTTGTTCCTTCCGCATTCCTCAGCGTTCCTGGAGTTCTTTAATGGCCTCATAATTCAGTCAAAGTTTGCCTCCCCATTTAATGTGGTACTTTTATCTCCTACTTGACAGATGCAACTGTCTTTCGGGCTGCAAAGGTCGGCAGCAGGCTACACTTAAGGCCGAGCACCCACCTCAACCTGGGCAGGCCTCGAACTCATGACCTACTGGTCAGAGAGATCTTATGCAGCTGACACTTAGCCACCTGCGCCACATTCCCGGTGCGCCACAACCGCGAAAGCCCTACTACGTCTGGTTGCTGGTCTTAAAACTGGGGACTTCCAATAGGTCTTGGTCCTCAGAATGGAGTGATCTTTGGGGTTTGTAGGGGTTGAGGCGGTCCCTCAGATACACAGGCCCTGGACCATATAAAGCCTTGAAGGTAAGCACCATCATTTTGAAAGTAATCTGGTGCTCAATTGGTAACCGATGCAGCCGCTGCAAGACTGGTGTTATATGACTTCTTGCCGGGACCCCCGAGAGAAGCCGGGCGGCCGCATTCTGTACCAGCTTGAGCTTCCGGACTACAAACAGAGGCAGGCCAATGTAGAGGGTGTTACAGTAATCCAATCTCAAGATGACCGTGGCCTGGATCACCGTCGCTAGGTAGTCCCTAGCTATGGTGCCAGCCGTCTAGCCTGCCGCAGATGAAAGAAGGCGGTTTTGCTAACGGCGGAGACCTGAGCCTCCATCGTCAGCAGAGGGTCCAAAAGAACTCCAAGGCTCTTTGCCAATGATGACGGCCGTAGTGTCTCGCCATCTAGGGAAGGGAACTGAATATCCCCATTGCCCGGTCAACTCAGCCATAGGATCTCCGTCTTCGCCGGATTCACCCTCAACCTGCTGGCATGCAACCAAACCAGTGACGGCCTCAAGGCAGTGATGGAAATAATCAGATACAGAGTCCGGCCGGCCTTCCTCCCTCAGATCAAGCTGAGTGTCATCGGCGTACTGATAGCACTCTAGCCCGAACCCTCGAACCAGCTGAGCAAGTGGTCGCATGTAGATGTTAAAGAGCAGAGGGGAGAGAATGGCCCGTGCTCAAGGGAGCTGTTTACTATCTTCAACAGAGGGGCACGCAATCTCTCCAGGCTGAATATGTTGTATATTCTGAATATTTTGTATATTCTGAATATTTTGTATTCAGAAGAGTCTAATGCCATTCAACACCAATTACTTAAATTTCAGTACCTTCCTGTCATCTATGTACGTACTCTGTTTACAAATTCGGGTACTTGGCATTATATTGCAAGATGAATGCAGCACTCAGTAACACTGGAAATGCCCATACAATTCAATGGCTTCTGTTACTGGACAGCAGGGGGGGTATTACATTAGATTTTAAATTTGCAAGCCAAAGCTGGCTCGCTACGTCACCTTTTTGTACATTTTTTGGTATGTGTATCTGTGGAACTGGCTCTCAATCCATAGGATCATATTGCCCTCTTTACTCTAAGGTCTAAGCAGAAAAAGAAGACAGCTGGCAAGGACCTGTACATTTCATCCTCTATTGATCTGCTTTTGCCCACCCCACAGCATTAGATGTCTCAACTACCAAAAAGGCAGTATGCAGGGAATGGTTAATCTGTTATTAACCTGGAAGGAAAGACTTTTACCACAAGCATGTTAGGCTTTGTTGATGTCAGAAAGACAGGAATTCCAATGAACGCAACACAGAGATGGTCAGTGGCTTCCGTGGTTATTCAGTTTTATGCCAAAATATATTCAGCACTTTGGATAGTTCATAGAGTATCTCTATCTCTATCTGTATACCTTAAAAAAGCGGAATGTTTGTATGTGTGCGGAGGGCAGAAGGGCGGAAGGAAGAATATATGTGGTTCTGATTGGCAGCCACTTTCACAGGCCACAGCGACCAGCGCGGGTGATGGAGCTGCATCAAACTTGGTACACATAAACCCCCTAACCCCTTTTACGTCCTGGTGCAGTTCGGGGGACATGACCCACAGATTATGGGATTTGTAGTACTTTCAAACACTTTGGTTCCCACAGACCACTGAGGCCACCAAAAAGGACCAATACAGACCACACTTGGCACACACAGCCCCCATGACCCACCCTACATCCTGCTGCAGTTCGGAGGAGGGTGGACCATGGATGATGGGACTTGAAGTACCTCTACTCACTTCCCAAGTCCTCTGCGACCCTCATCCAATTACTGATCAAGACCAAACTTGGCACACATAACCCCCATGACTGCCTTCACATCCTGGTGAGGTTCAGGGGAGGACTTACAAGGGATGATGGGATTTGTAGTACTTTCACACCCCTCTGTTCCCACAGACCACTGCGGCCCCCAACAAACACTGATAAAGACCACACTTGGCACACAGAGCCCCAGTGACCCACTCTACAGCCTACTGAACTTTGGAGGGGAGCAGAACATGGATGATGGGACTTGCAGTACCTTCCCTCACTTTCCAAGACTGCTACAAACCTAATCCAATGACTGATCAACACCAAACCTGGCACACAGAGCCCTCATGACCCACTCTACATCCTGGTGCAGTTTTGTGTAAGATGGACCACGGATGATGGGACTTGAAGTACCTTCACTCACTTCCTAAAAACAATGCAACCCTCATCCATTCACCAATACAGACCACAGTTAGCACACAGAGCCCCCATGACCCAATCTACATCCTACTACACTTTGGGGGAGGGTGGACCACAGATGATGGGACTTGTACTACCTTCAGTAATTTCATGATACCACTGCAACTCCCAATAATGATGGATCAAGACCAAACTTGGCACACAGAGCCCCCATGACCCACTCTACATCCTGCTGCACTTCTCAAATGACCCAGGCACCGCCGGGTCCCCAAGCTAGTATATAATAAAGCGGAATGCTTGTTTGTATGTTTGTATGTATGTTTGTATGTATGTTTGTATGTTTGTATTTATGTATGTATGTGCCAGAGTTCTGATTGGCTCCCGGCCTCTACATTCTGACAACATGATTGGTTGCCAGTGAGGGAGTATTTGCATAATGCCTCTAATTGGCCAGGCAACACGAACTTTCCAATACTCTAAACTGCCAGAGGGGGATAAGGCAAAGACCTGAGGCAGTCAGCCATGGTAGGAGTTTCAGACCAAAACACTTTGTGGCTCCCAACAATGACAGAACAAGACCAAACTTGGCACACAAAACCCCCAAGACCCACTCTACATCCTGGTGCAGTTTGAAGGAGGGCAGACCATGGATGGTGGGACTTTAAGTACCTCCAATCACTTCCCCAGACTGCTGCAACCCTCATCCACTGAATGATCCAGATCATGGCCTTGATAAAGACCCATTTGGATAAGGGTCGAAACGAGAGTTGGTGCCATCATATAGATATTATCTCGTCGGCCTCCAAATACTGAACGGATTCAGCAATATCGGATTTACCCGCAACATCGCTATCATCTCTCCACTGAACCAGAACAGCACTTTGACTCCGCTTTCAATCATACCTAAAACACCCACAGGCATTTGGACTCTATTCCCGGGACCTCTACCCTATTTTTTGACTTATTGACTGTGTTCCACGAATTGACTGTACTTACCTTACTTTCTACTTACCTGAACTGACCCGAAAGGGATAATCCGCTTCAAGGGTAGGAGCCCATCCTGGGCTAAGAATATGCTGTATACTAGGCATGGTTTAGAACCAAAAATAGGAAATCGAAAATCTAATGGGGGGATTTTTTTAATTAGTAATAGAAAGACTTACAAAAAATTTTCCAAAAATTTCTAAAATGTAACTTAATTACTAACGAAATTCGTTAGTAGTTCGTATGCCAGCGCATGAGCATTCCAGATGGTTTTGGCCTACAACTCCCAGAAATCCTAACAGCTGGTAAATTGGCTGGGATTTCTGGGAGTTGTAGGCCAAAACTGGGATAAATCACACTGAATTCTAGATGGGACTCTCCAAATATGAAAGGAGGGAGGGAAGGAGGGAGGGGGGTATTCTATTCTTGGAAGCAGCAAAAAAAAAGGAGGAGCCCCCCTCCTCGCTCTCGCTGCCTCTGTCTCACCCCGATCCTGAGGGAGTGAAGGCCCAAGTTTGCCCAGGCTGAGGGGAAAAGGAAGAGGCCTGAGGCTGTGAGGAATGGTGGGAGTTGAAGTCCAAAACACCTGGAGGGCTGAAGTTGGCCCATGCGGTGGGGCAAGACAGAGCAACGGGGAAGAGAAGGGAGGGGGGAGAAGCCACCAGGAAAGAGGCGGGGGCAGAGAAGCATGTGAGTGCGTGCGGCGAGCGAGAGGAGGAGACGCGTGTGTGTGTGTGTGTGTGAAGTTGGCCCGTGCGGTGGGGCAAGACAGAGCAACGGGGAAGAGAAGGGAGGGGGGGAGAAGCGTGGAGGACTACACTTTCCAGAATGCCTAGCAGCAGCGTCACTTCCAGTTCCCCATAGAAATGCGGGAAAAAGAAGAAGATGAATGAAGGCGGGAAGGAAATGAGGGGAGAAGACCGGGAGAAGTGAGTAGTACAATAATTAAGAATTAATTACGATCATAACGCAAATTGTTGGCCTCAAGGACCGTAAAGAAAGTCTACTTCCTGGTTAGCTGCCGTGATGCGTATAAACTAGAAAGTCCCATTACATACGAATCACTTACGATTTCTTTTAATTTTCATAACTTTTTTCTCATGCCTACTGTATACCATTGTGACGAATTGTTGAAATGTGCGTGTGTGTGTATATATATATATATTTGAAATAACATGATCTTTTGATATTTTGGTGAAACCTAGTGTCTCCGAGTGTGTGTAACAAATTTGGTGTAAACATCTGAAAATTACTTATGCGACAGATCTGAAGGAAAATTGGCTTAAGATGATCCACTGTTGGTATATTACCCCTAAAAAACTGAATTTAATGTATAAAAATGTTGAAAATAAGTGTTGGAAATGTAAGACACAGGAGGGTACTTTCTTTCACGTGTGGTGGACATGCCCCAAGACAAAAGAATTTTGGCAAATGATACACGATGAATGTAAAAAAATATATTTAGAAATGGACTATTCAATGAGACCAGAACTTTATCTACTTGGATTGATAGATAGTGAGATGTTTCAGAGTGAAAATATAGAGAAACCTTTTGTGTTCCTTACAACAGCGGCCAGGATTCTATTTGCGAAACTTTGGAAACAAAACCCACAAAAGAAAATTAGAGAAAATTTTGGAGATTTAAGGAATGAACGAGTTAACATATTGGTTACGACAAAATAATGGCAAAGGGAACAAAAAGACAGACTGCACAATGATTAATGAATATTTGGAAAAAATAAAATAAGAAATATATCTCTGTCAGTTATACAATAGTAAAAATAAGAGCATCTAGGATCCCTCACCCTCAGAGATATGATAAAGAATGCATAGAAATAGTATGGAATTAGAATGGAAGTCAACATACTCCCCTTCCCTTCCCCTTTCCTTTTCCCCCAATGCTATCATGTATGTTAATTATATGTTGTATATTGTTTACAAAATGGAAATATTGAATAAAAATATAAAAAAGAAGACCAAACCTGACACACAGAGCCCTCATGACCCGCCTTACATCCTGATGCAGATTGGAGGAGGGCAGACCATGCATGATGGGACTTGAAGTACCTTCACTCACTTTCCAAGACTGCCGCAAACCTAATCCAATGACTGATCAAGACCAAACCTGACACACAGAGCCCTCATGACCCGCCTTACATCCTGATGCAGTTTGGAGGAGGGCAGACCATGCATGATGGGACTTGAAGTACCTTCACTCACTTTCCAAGACTGCCGCAAACCTAATCCAATGACTGATCAAGACCAAACCTGACACACAGAGCCCTCATGACCCGCCTTACATCCTGATGCAGATTGGAGGAGGGCAGACCATGCATGATGGGACTTGAAGTACCTTCACTCACTTTCCAAGACTGCCGCAAACCTAATCCAATGACTGATCAAGACCAAACCTGACACACAGAGCCCTCATGACCCACTCTACATGCTGGTGCAGTTTGGAGGAGGGCAGACCATGCATGATGGGACTTGAAGTACCTTCACTCACTTTCCAAGACTGCCGCAAACCTAATCCAATGACTGATCAAGACCAAACCTGACACACAGAGCCCTCATGACCCACTCTACATCCTGGTGCAGTATTGTGTGGGACAGACCACGGATGATGGGACTTGAAGTACCTTCACTCACTTCCTGAGAGCACTGTGACCCTCATCCAATGACCAATACAGACCAAACTTGCACACAAAACCCCCAAAACCCACTCTACATCCTGGTGCAGCCCAGAGGATGACAAAGTGGACCCAGCTGCCGCCACAGCAGAGCAGCAGACTTGATCGTCTTCCGGGTCGCCAGAGCGATCGGCCGCTGCAGGTCGGCGACTGCTCCCGCTGCAGGCCCGGATCGCCTCCCGGGATGGCAGGCTCTCGAAAGCTGGGATGGCAGGCACTCCATGGCAGGGCGATCAGCCAATTGGGAATGCCTCTGGCGAAACGGCTGGGGGCGACAGCGGGCGGAGGCCTGCAGCCTCCGATCGTCTGCTGCTCTGTTCTGCTGTGGTGGCAGCTTGGTCCGCTTTGTCATCCTCTGGGCTGGGTCCATTGGGCGATTCCATCTTGGGATCCTTCCTCTCTTGAGGATGTCAGCCTCTATCTTGGTTCGCACCTTGTCTTCTTGAATTTAATTTCATTTTATTTTAGTGGTTTTTATTATTATTTTATAATAATTTTATTATAATAATATAATAATATAATAAATAATATAATAGAATGTTATATTATAATTTCAATATATTATAATGTCTATATATATACACTATAATATAATAATAATGATATTAATACTAATAATATATGAATATTACTTGATATATTAATATGTTGATATTAATGATGTATAATATATAGTAAATATAGTAAATAAATAAATAAATAATGTAGATTAGATTGTAGTTCAGCCTTGAGGTGCGGCCCTCCATATTATTTTTTCTCTCTCGTGTGGCCCCCTGGGAAAAATAATTGCCCACCCCTGCTCTGGAGGAATCTCAATTTTCCCATTTTCTTTTTAAAATAATATATTGACAGTGAGATTTGGCAACGAAGACTACTTACTTACTTAACTCTGGGTGTAGTTCTGGAAGGATTTGTTGCAATTCAGTCGGGAATGCTATTGATCAGCCAGAATGTGCAGTAATGCCACACAACACTCATGCTGCTCATTCCTAAGATTTTCCTGCAACTGGCAAACAACTAGTAGTGCATTGCCCGCCTAAAACCTACAATTCCTTTCAAGCACACCTAGTTGTTTAAGTTTCACTGGCCTTCTAATATAAGAGATAGCCAAAAGCAATGTAGAATGCTTTCTGGTTTGTCCTTACACTCCCCTGAGTTTCCCATATGTTGCTACTGTCAGTAATAGGGAGAGTAAACGAGAGCCAATAGCCTTGCGTGAATAAAAATAGGCCCTGGGCACCGCCATGCGGAAAGGCCAATCTTCTCACTATCATCGTTTGGTATGTTCCCACAAGGCTTTCCCGACTCACTCTCGGACAAGCTAAAGGCCCATCTCAAACAGGGCTTTTGAGAAGTAATTTAGGAATGACAAAAACTCTTAACTTTGCCGATGGTTTGTTGACCGAAATAAAGGCGACTGATTGAAAAACTCTTAACTCCCAAACTTCTCTTTAGTGTGTGATTCTCTCTGACAAGGTTTCCAATACCAGGCCCGGATTACCTTATTGTGGCGCTGTAGGCCATACTCCGGAAGCGCCGCCCCCACCCTCGGGGCAGGGCCACTTCTGGGGGGCAGGGCCGCTTCTGGGGGGCCTCCTTCCTCCTCCTCACTGAAGGAGGCCCGACGCCAACAACGTGAGTGAGGAGGGGGTGGCGGGGCTTCTCTCCGCCTCCTCCTCCATCGCGTCGAGTCGGCCCTGCCCCTCAGTCCTTCAGTGAAGACTGAGGGGCGGGCCCGACGGTGCGAGCAAGGAAGGTGCAGCGGGGCTTCTTTCTGCCCCCTCCTCCCTCGTGTCGCATCGTCCCCGCCCCTCAGTCCTTCAGTGAAGCCCGATGGCACGAGTGAGGAGGGGGCGGCGGGGCTTCTCTCCGCCCCCTCCTCCCTCACGTCGCATCGTCCCCGCCCCTCAGTCCTTCAGTGAAGGACTGAGGGGCTAGCCCGATGGCACGAGTGAGGAGGGGGCGGCGGGGCTTCTCTCCGCCCCCTCCTCCCTCACGTCACGTCGTCCCTGCCCCTCAGTCCTTCACTAAAGGACTGAGGGGCGGGCCTGACGGTGCGAGCGAGGAGGGGGGCGGCGGAGCTTCTCTCCGCCCCCTCTTCCCTCGCGTCACATCGGCCCCGTCCCTCAGTCCAGTGAAGGACTGAGGGGCGGGGCTGATGGCGCGAGTGAGGAGGGGGCAGCGGGAAGCCGCGTCAGAGGCCGTAGGGCCTATGGCACTCCATGCAGGTGCAGGAGCGCCCGAAAATCATTTTTTAAAAAAAATATATTTAATTTTGGGGGGTCCGGATCTGCTGCCCCCCATGGCTGCCACCCTAGGCCATGGCCTAGGGTGGCCTTATGGGTAATCTGGGCCTGTCCAATACTAAAAAACCTAACTTTTCACTCTCTTTCAAATATTTCAACATAATATTTAAAATGCCCTTCCAATGTTTTCAAATGACACTATCAGTGTTAAATTCTGCATGTCTGCTTGGCACTCTCTCTCTCTCTCTCTCTCTCACACACACACACACACACACACACACACACATACAATCCTCTTTGAAAAATAAATTTCAGTCCTCACTTGTATCCTTCCCCCATATATTCAGGGTGACTGTGTCAAGGACACCCTGTGCTTTAGCCACGAGATATAGGCGAGAAATATGTACATAGTGACACTCCCAAGTCCTGTTGCCTAGAAGTATCTCAACGCAAATGCCTCCCTTTGTCTGAGGCACAATGAGAACAAACACTATTTATGACCTAGAGTTCAAATATGTGATTATTATTATACTCCACAGAATTGTCATCGTGCAAAGTACAAGGAGGAAGTGAAATGAAAGCTGTGCCATTCTGCTATTTGTGAAAG
Source organism: Anolis apletophallus (assembly GCA_030556195.1). Classification (NCBI taxonomy): domain Eukaryota; kingdom Metazoa; phylum Chordata; class Lepidosauria; order Squamata; family Anolidae; genus Anolis; species Anolis apletophallus. Next base: position 762,747 of record JARBWK010000012.1, read on the forward strand.
ACAATGATGACGAAACTTCACTAATGACATAATTTTATCTTTGGAGCTCTGTGAACCAATGCAAAAATTTTTGATTGTGTCGTCTGTTTTATAATAAACTAGCTTGGGGACCTGTCCCTGCCTGGGTTATTTGAGGAAGGCATTGTGTGCCAAGGTTGGTCCTTATGAGATGTTTACGTGGCTTGCAGTGGTCTCAGGAAGTTAGTGAAGGTACTGCAAGTCCCATTGGCCATGGTCCATCCCCCTCCAAACAGCACCAGGATGTAGAGTGGGTCATGGGGGCTCTGTGTGCCACGTTTGGTCTTGATCAGTCATTGGATGAGGGTCGCAGCGGTCTCGGAAGGTGAGTGAAGGTACTTCAAGTCCCATCATCCATGGTCCATCCTCCTTCAAAAAGCGCCAGGATGTAGAGTGGGTCATGAGGGCTCTGTGTGGCAAGTTTGCTCTGTATTGGTCATTGGATGAGGGTCACAGTGCTCTCAGGAAGTGAGTGAAGGTACTTCAAGTCCCATCATCCATGATCCGTCCCACACAAAATTGCACCAGGATGTAGAGTGGGTCATGAGGGCTCTGTGTGTCAGGTTTGGTCTTGATCATTCAGTGGATGAGGGTTGCAGCGGTGTGGGGAAGTGATTGGAGGTACTTAAAGTCCCATCATCCATGGTCTGCCCTCCTTCAAACTGCACCAGGATGTAGAGTGGGTCTTGGGGGTTTTGTGTGCCAAGTTTGGTCTTGTTCCGTCATTGTTGGGAGCCGCAAAGTGTTTTGGTCTGAAACTCCCACCATGGCTGACTGCCTCAGGCCTTTGCCTTTTGCCCCTCTGGCAGTTTAGAGTGTCGGAATGTACGTGTTGGCTGGCCAATTAGAGGCATTACGCAAATACTCCCTCACTGGCAACCAATCATGTTGTCAGAATGTAGAGGCCGGGAGCCAATCCGAATGCTGCCACATACATACATACATACAAACATTCAGCTTTATTATATATAGAGATCAATTTATTAACCAGCTATATTTTCTTTAAAATGTTCATATAATCAAAGGCAATCCTTTGTGTGTATGCTATCCTATATATCAGTGGTTCTCAACCTGTGGGTCCCCAGATGTTTCGGCCTTCAACTCCCAGAAATCCTAACAGCTGGTAAACTGGCTGTGATTTCTGGGAGTCGTAGGCCAAAACGCCAGGGGACCCACAAGTTGAGAACCACTGCTATATATTGAAGGAATTGTGAAATGCTGTTCAAAAAGTGCACTCCTCAGTGGACTATGTGTGAATTGAACAGTGTGCTATCTTAGGCAAGCCTGATACAACACATATGACACAAAAATGCAAACATTTGTGTTCTTCACTTCATGGTAATTTTCATAATCCTGGTGAACAAGCAAGAAAAGCTATAACAAATAGCAGAAAAGGCAGACACTTAAGCCAAAGGCTTAGTAGAATATATATATATATATATTCAAATAATTCAAATGATACAAATGTTACATACATACGTGCAACCAGGGTAATGACAGTCTCGGTTACGAATCCCAGGCACCCAGGAGGAAAGGGGGAAATTCCCAGATAGAATTCAAATACAAGAGGGCAATATGCCCCGTAGTGGGGAAGTCCCCAGGTTCCCAACCCGTAGGTTGAAGAGTTCCTGTGGTGTCCAAACAGTCAGTTCCGCTGGGTCAACATCAATTTGTAAATCCAAAGATGGGAGTATAGGAGAAATGTTCAAAGGGTCGGGATGATGGTGGGAGTGAAGGGAAGAATTCCAGGACGCGGGAGACAAGTGATGGTAGTCTCCTCGAGAGAAGTCAGTTTGAAGATATGCCGACGGCAAGCATTCGCTGTATTTTCGGCCGCTAAGAAACCGTTTCGCCGCTTGGCTTTTTCAAGGTGTTTATATGGCATAATAGCGTCCCATATTTACTATAAGCATACAAATATATTAATCAGTACAGTCACATATAGCATTCAATGCAGGTACAGAATTTAAATCGGTTATACATACCAATAGAAAGGTTCAACCGACCTAACCCTGCTTCCGCATTCTGACCAACACTTAGCCCTTATACACGCTGAAACTCGACTGATCTCCGCCCTCTCCACCGAACACCCCCGTGGGTTAAATGAATGTTTATCTATTTCCTCTTTACTCCATTAATGAGATTGCTTGTGATACTCCCTTAACGGGTGTTACTTATCATGTGATTGTGTTCTAAGTGTTAAATACCTTGTAAAATTATAGCACAGTGCCTTACTCCCTTGAGTTTGGCCCGTGCCTGACTGCATGTACCTTGAATGCTATGTATCATTGCGTATTATGTGTTTATTATCATTTTGGATTGGACTGCTTGTTATTACCTGGACCCTTTCATGTATTTTAGATGTGTGGATGCCTTAAGCGTCTGACTATAATATTGGGTTTTGACAAAGCGCCTGAAAGCACGAAACGGAGCGGGACCCGGTGACTTCCGTCAACCCGGCTCCTACCACGATTGGATCGGCTCCACCTGGGATTATATCTACAATATTGGGGTCATACCCCTGCACCTAAAATGGACTTTATGAACTTTTTTCTTTAAACTGATTCTGGACTGTGATGTTGGTGAAATTGTTATTGTTCTAAGTTTGTGAGTACATATTATGAAATGAATATTATATGCTGTAATACACATATTTTGAAGATTGCATACTTAGTTTGATTGTTCTCAGAGTGGTCCTTTGACCAACTGGATATAAGCCGCAGAGTATAATCAGTGAATCAATGGTATAATCAATGGTAGTGCAACAGAAAACCACAAGGGTGTAAACACACCAACTCATAACATTCACCAAGCGGTGGTAATAAGGTAGGCCGACAAGAAAGTCGTTACAAAGGCATCCCCTCTCGTTTCGACCCCCTTTTACTTTGGATTACAACCATTATAATTATCGATATTGGGAACTTACCCGATCACGAACACTAATTGGTGACTCTTGGACTCGTAATCAGCGACTGGTAGGAGCTCACTTCGGGCAAGATATGAACATTATTTGAGGCCAATGATGATGTTTACTTGAAAGTTATTGAATATAATACATTAATTGTGTGAATATTATATTTCTGTATACTATATTGGTTCATCTATTTGTCTGTAGTTTTACTCTACTCAACAAATCTTGAAATGCTACTCCCTTTCTTTTCTTTTTTACTAAAACTGAGTCTCCTTGTGGAGGTATAAATAAACATAACAACAACAACAACACCTGGTGCAAGCCACTTTGTCCCCTTTGGGAAGATAAAATGGGATTTAAATATCATCATCATCATCCAGCCAAGCCAATATGGCCACCACCCATGATAATTGGAGGTATGTGGAGCTTCCATCTAAAACAGTAATTACTTGTCAAGCTTTGTTCCTCAGGAGCTTTACCAGGCAGCTAGACAGCAATGGCATAAGGTCGTTTAGTCAACAAAACAGCATTAGTGAATCAAGAGCAGGTAATTAAAAAACATCCCTGATATGAAATCTTGCCTTTTCAATTATGGTTGTGCATTTCTGTATATCTCACTTCATTTCATTCTGAGGCCCAAAACCGTACCCAATACTTTCCATCTTTGCCTCGAAGCCGTAACTGGATGGCTGCGAGCCAGTAGGTTAAAGTGAATCCAGCGAAGACGGAGATCCCCTGGCTGGGTCGCCCAGGCGGTAGGGATGTCCAGCTTCCGACCCTTGGATATAAGCCGCAGAGTATAATCAGTGAATCAATGGTATAATCAATGGTAGTGCAACAGAAAACCACAAGGGTGTAAACACACCAACTCATAACATTCACCAAGCGGTGGTAATAAGGTAGGCCGACAAGAAAGTCGTTACAAAGGCATCCCCTCTCGTTTCGACCCCCTTTACTTTGGATTACAACCATTATAATTATCGATATTGGGAACTTGCCGATCACGAACACTAATTGGTGACTCTTGGACTCGTAATCAGCGACTGGTAGGGAGCTCACTTGAGCAAGATATGAACATTATTTGAGGCCAATGATGATGTTTACTTGAAAGTTATTGAATATAATACATTAATTGTGTGAATATTATATTTGTGTATACTATATTGGTTCATCTATTTGTCTGTAGTTTTACCTCTACTCAACAAATCTTGAAATGCTACTCCCTTTCTTTCTTTTTTTTACTAAAACTGAGTCTCCTTTGTGGAGGTATAAATAAACATAACAACAACAACAACACCTGGTGCAAGCCACTTTGACTCCCCTTTGGGAAGATAAAATGGGATTTAAATATCATCATCATCATCCTGCCCAGCCAATATGGCCACCACCCATGATAATTGGAGGTATGTGGGAGCTTCCATCTAAAACAGTAATTACTTGTCAAGCTTTGTTCCTCAGGAGCTTTACCAGGCAGCTAGACAGCAATGGCATAAGGTCGTTTAGTCAACAAAACAGCATTAGTGAATCGAAGAGCAGGTAATTAAAAAAAAACATCCCTGATATGAAATCTTGCCTTTTCAATTATGGTTGTGCATTTCTGTATATCTCACTTCATTTCATTCTGAGGCCCAAAACCGTACCCAATAATTTCCATCTTTGCCTCGAAGCCGTAACTGGATGGCTGCGAGCCAGTAGGTTAAAGGTGAATCCAGCGAAGACGGAGATCCCCTGGCTGGGTCGTCCAGGCGGTAGGGATGTCCAGCTTCCGACCCTAGATGGCATGGCGTTATGCCCGTCATCTTCAGTAAAGAGCCTTGGCGTTCCCTTGGACCCTCTGCTGTCAATGGAGGCACAAATCTCCGCTGTCAGCAGAGTGGCGTTTTTCCATCTTCGTCAGGCTAGGAGGCTGGCCCCTTACTTGTCTCGGCACGACCTGGCCACGGTGATCCAAGCTACGGTCAGTTCAAGGTTAGACTACTGTAACGCTCTCTACATTGGCCTACCTCTGTCGGTGACCCAGAAACTCAAGCTGGTGCAGAACGCCACAGCTCGGTTGCTCGCAGGAGCGCCTGCGAGCTGCCACATTACACCAATTCTGCGGGAACTTGCACTGGCTTCCTATTGAGTACCGGATCACCTTCAAAATGTTAGTCTTGACTTTCAAGGCCTTGTATGGTCTGGGGCCAGTGTGCCTGAGGGACCGCCTAACCCCATACCGTCCCATGAGAACACTTAGATCCGAAGAGTGGAATCTTCTAGCCGTGCCCAATGTCAAACAATACCAACTGACTTCAACACGGAGAAGGGCGTTCTCCATCATCACCCCAGTTCTCTGGAATGCACTACCCCCGGAGGTTCGAGACTTGCGCAATCTGTTGGCTTTTCGGAAGGCCTGCAAGTCAGTCCTATTCCGGCAGGCCTTTGTGCTGTAATGTGTTACCTCCTAGGACTTGTGTTATCTCTTAGGAATTGTTTTATTCTTGTGGTTTTATTGTTGTTGTAGATTTGTTGTTTTATTGTGGTGCTTGATGTAAGCCGCCCCGAGCCGGCTGGGAGTGGCGGCCAATAAATCTAACAAATCTGTATCTATGTATATAATAAAAGTCAGTGTTTGCGGGCGGTGGGTGGTGCGGTGGGAGGAATATGTGCCAGCATTTCGATTGGCTACCACTGTGAGATTATTTGCATAAAGGGCTCTGATTGGCCAGTCTCAGAACTCCAACATTCTACGGCCCCAGACAGAGGGGATTGGTTGACGCTGAAATTGTATTTGCATAAAGGACTCCCAACCACATTCCAACATTCTAAGGTGACTCAGTGGACAAGGGAAAGGCCTCAGGCAGTCAGCCACTGCGGCCCACAGCAATGACGGCTCAGGACAAAACTTGGCAAACAGGAGCCCAATGGCCCACTTCACAACCTGGTGTGGTTTAAAGCAGGGTCCTCAGCTAGTAGATAAATAAATAAATAAATTTCAGTATTGTTGGGTCCTCTTGAAATTCCTGGATATATTTTTCCTGAAAAGGGGTTTTGAAACATCATTTAACTTTTACTTAAAATCAAACTCAGCAGTAACTTTATTTTCCAGGTCAGACTTTCAAAGTATATTTGAAAATGAAGTGTAGAGAAATGCATCCAGCCGTAGCCAGAAGATGAAATGTGAACTTTGCACACAAAAAAAACCACTGGCCACATACATTAGAAAATACCTTCACTAGGGTAAAATTTCTCAAGAGGTTGTTCAATAACCATGCAAAGTAAATGGGATATGCATTTTTAATATCCCATCTGAAAGCTTTTTGTATCCTCCCCCCTGCTAATATCAAAGTACATAATAAAAACAACTACTTTTGCAATACTAGGACAAGTAATGACAATTTTGGGTATTCAGTTCAGTCCCAAAGCATCCCTGCTAAGAGACACAGAAGTAAGGAATTTAAGCACGTTAGTCGCCGCTGTAAAAATATTGCAAAACCATTTTTGTTGATGACAATTTTTTGCATTTTTACACAGCTTGCATATGCAACCTATGACAAATCTGGCCCCTACTGTCCTAAATTCCGTGGATTCGGATGTTACGGCTGAGGCTTTTAATAAGGTTTTTGCAGACAAGATTTTGCTGCTTCACCAAGATCTCCCTGCTACCGTAGATACAGTGGCCGAGCTTGAAGTTCCACGGGCACTTGTTGAGCCTGCCTTCAGTCAGTTCGTCGCGCTGGATGCAGAAGCTGCCGACAAGATTCTTACTGGATGGAAGTCAACCACTTGTCCCCTTGATCCGGGCCCCTCCTGGTTGGTGAAGGACTGCTGGGAGGAGTTATGAGGCCCTCTGATGGACATTATCAATAGCTCCCTTGAGCAAGAGGTTTTTCCAGGAGGGCTGAAAGAGGCAGTGGTCCGTCCATTACTGAAAAAGCTGAATTTAGATCCTTCAGTTACCTCCAATTACCGCCTGGTTTCGAATCTTCCGTTCCTAGGCAAGGTAATTGAGAGAGCGGTAGCAGACCAGCTCCAAAAAAACCTTAGGTGACACGGCCTGGCTGGACCCTTACCAGTCCGGCTTCCATTAGGGACATGGGACTGAGACTGTGCTGGTTGCCATCTCGGATCAACTCCGACACCATCTTGACCGAGGTGGATCGGCATTGCTTGTATTGTTAGATCTTACAGCTGCCTTTAACACGGTTGATTACGATTTTTTGACCCACCGCCTCGCCACCTCGGGGGTCCAAGGGTCTGCCCTTAATTGGGTGGACTCCTTCCTCCGGAACCGCTGGCAATGAGTGGAATGGAACGAGACTTCCTCTGAAAAATCACCACTTATGTGTGAGTCCCTCAGGAGGCCATCCTATCTCCACTGTTATTTAACATCTACATGCGACCACGCACTCAGCTAGTTCGGAGTTATGGAGTGTTACTAGTATGCTGATGACACCCAGCTCCTTCTACGGATGGACGGCCGACCGGACTTGGTTCCTGATAATTTCACATCTTGCCTTGAGGCCGTAACAGGTTGGCTGCATTCCAGTAGACTGAGGTTGAATCCGGCAAAGACGGAGATCTTGTGGCTGGGGCATCTTGGATTAGATGAAGTTCGATTGCCCACCATAGACTGTGAACCTCTCTCTCCAGTTATCACCGTCAAAAGCCTCAGTGTTATTTTTGACTCGGTATTGCCAATGGAAGCCCAGTTCTCTGCTGTCGGTAAGTCAGCCTTTTTTCCATCTTCGGCAGGCTAGGCAACTGGCGCCCTACCTGTCCGGGGATGACCTGGCCACAATGGTCCATGCCATGGTAACTTCAAGAATTGACTATTGTAATGCCCTTTATGTTGGCCTTCCCTTGTCAGTGACCCAGAGACTTTGACTGGTACAGAATGCGGCAGCCAGACTCCTCACGGGAATCCCCGTGAGGAACGATATAACACCTGCTCTATACCAACCGTTTTGCTCCCAAGGTGCTGGTTCTAACCTTTAAGTCCTAGCATGGTCAAGGGCTGGCATACCTACGGGAATGCCTCTCTCTGTGTTGACCCTTGAGATCACCATGCTCAGACCATCAGAATCTATTACAGGTCCCAGGTCCTAAGGAAGCCCATCTGACATCAGTCTAAAGATAATTATTTTTGTGGTTACAAAGTTATCAATGTGGTCTACATGCCAACATTTGGTTTTAATATGTCATTGATGCCATCTTTAATACTCATCATACTCATAAACACCTTCTTTTATCATGTTTCCAATGAGTTTTACCAAATTTACAGATTTATAAAATATTCTCCGATAAGTTGTTGGTCTTTCATTTGATTTGGTTAATTACTATATCAGGTCTATTTTGTCATAATTAGAAACTCCGAAACTCCGGATGATCTCCCTTAACAGCTTCATGTAGATGTTAAATAACATCGGGGACAGTACTGAACCCTGAGGAACTCCACCAGACAATGGTTATGGAGCCAAACAGGTGTCACCCGGTAACACCCTCTGACACTGATCCTCGGGGAATGACCAGAGCCACTGCAGAGCACTACCTCCAAGTCCTATTCCTGCAAGGCATCCCAGAAGGATACCGGGGCCTTCAGTACCAGTACTGAAGGCCACTGAGAGGTCCAGCAGAACCAACAGGGACACACTTCCCCTGTCAAGCTCCCGGCAAAGATCATCTACTAAGGCGACCAAGGCTGTTTCAGTGCCATGTCCCAGCTTAAAGCCAGACTGTGCCGGATCAAGATAATCAGTGTCTACCAAAAACCCCTGGAGTTGCGTGGCCACCACACGTTCCATGACTTTGCCCAAGTAGGGGAGATTGGAAACTGGCCTTAGGTAGGCCTTAGTCTATGAGAAGGCCTGGTGTGAGAAGCTTCGGTTAGAGAAGCCCCAGGTTGAAGGCCTTGTGTGTAAAGCTGTGTGTAAAACTGCTGTGTGAAGCTCCTGTGTAGGTTTGGTCTGAGAGGAATTTCTGTGAGAGCAAAACTAGAACCTGTTTGTCTCCATAAGAACGAAGCCCAGGGTGGAAGCAAAGAAGGAATTCTAAAGAACTTTATTTGTGTTATACAAACCCTGTTCTTGTAAATAGTGTGACCATATTATTTTACTACAAAGAAAAGCCTCCCATGGAAGAGACAACATTGGTCTCTGTGTTTTCGTTCTTGTTAGGAGCTTCGGCCTAGGGTGCTACCAATATGCCGATGACACCCAGCTCCTACTGAAACTGGAGCCTGGCGCAACTTCGGTGCCCGAAAACTTCACTCAAGGCCTAGAAGCAGTGACAAAATGGCTCCGCGCCCACAAACTTAAAATAAATCCATCAAAGACGGAGATCTTATGGCCGGGCCGCCCAGAACCACCTTTCTCGCTGCCCCCCTTTGAAGGTGAACCGCTGACTCCGTCCCCCTCAGTAAAAAGCCTTGGTGTTATCCTGGACTCCAAATTGTCGATGGAGGCCCAGGTTGCCTCCACGAGCAAAGGGCCTTCTTCCACCTGCGCCAAGCGAGACAATTGGCACCCTATCTTCCGACGGAAGCACTAGCTACAGTAATCCATGCCACGGTTACATCAAGGCTGGATTACTGTAAAGCTTTGTATGTAGGTCTACCCGGTCACTAACCCGCAGGCTCCAGATTGTGGTAGAACGCGTCGCCAGGCTTCTCACAGGAACATCGATGAGATGCCACATGACACCATCTCTGCAGCGCCTGCACTGGCTGCCCATTGAGTATAGAGCCTTACACAAGACCTTGACCTTGGCTTTCAAAGCCCTACGGGGCCGGGGCCCAACATACCTAAAAGACCGCTTGTTGATGCCTGCTTGCTCAAGGACCCCGCGGCCAGCAAACAAGAACCTTCTTCACGTACCAGGCTTGAAAGAGGCCCACCTGGAGACCACGAGACGGAGATCGTTCTCCGCTGTGGCCCCCATTCTTTGGAACTCGAAGCCACCGGACCAGAGAGCCTCCCTCGACCTGCCCCAGTTCCTGACCGCTCTGAAGACCTGGCTATTTAGGAAAGCCCATGGTTAATGCAGAACCAGGAACCCAAATACCGAGCCTGGCCTCTGCATTTAACCACTGAATATTTTAATCTAGTTTTAAATACTCTATTTTAATTGTGGAATTTGTTGTGTGTAAGTCGCCGGAGCACTCACGTGGAGCGGCTCAGAAAAATAATAAAGTCAGTCAGTCAGTCAGTCAGTTATCACTTTAAGCTGCTGGTGCTGGGCCACGGTGCTGCTAATAAGTTACTCTGCTGAACATTTATGAGGAAGCTGTTTTGTTAATAAGCCCACTTGCCTAGAGAAACTATATCCACCATTTTTATTTCTTCCTAGCAACACAGCCTGGATGGCACCTCAATCTTCTGCAGAAATCAAGATTGCAGGCATGAATATTGGGCTTGGCCGACTTACCGGCCGAGCAGTTGGCGGGGCAGGGCTGTCCTCGTCGCCATCTTCTCCTTCCCAGAAGCCCCTGGGGTGGCGGGATGTTTTTCCCGCCACCAACGCTGGCCAGCCAATGATGGGGCTGGCTCCGCACGGCCCCCTCTTGGCAGCCGGCCGGCCCCTCCTTCCGCCCGGGCAGCTTATTTAAGGCTGCCCGGGACTTCCCCGGCAGTATGCAGGGGCCTGGTACTGTTTTTCCTCCCACCCTCCCTACTTCTTGCATTGTTTGTTGTGTACATTTTGCTCATTTGTCCTGTTTCATTGTTGCCGTTGTTACGGTTATGTGTGATTATGCTCTTTGTCGCAACTCCGTGTTTGGCGTGTGGCATGGCTCCTGGATCAGGCTGGCTTATCGCCCCTTGGTTGTAAGGGGGATAACGCCCAGGCCCCCTGGGGTGCCGAGTTTCCGTGGGGTTTCCGAGCTTGCAAGCGCCTGTGAACATTCGTGGGGGCTGTACGACCCTGATCCAGGACCCATGCGTGGCCGTCAGTCCTTTGCTCCCGTTTTCAATAAATGAGTTGTGGCCATTTTCATCCAACCACTTGTGTCTGTGTTATTGCTCATGGCACAATGCACACGCAATGCTTTGGACCTCACACATTTTAGAGGCATGGCAATGGCATATGGAGGACCTAGTAATAGTTTCCAGTTGTTTCTGGGCACCATTGTGCATTGGCATTTATGCCACGATGCGCATGGCATGAATAGCTTTAGAATACATACTCTTAAATGTTTAAAATTGTATTGTTGCCAGCTGTGTGCCGTGCCCCACTGACAAGACGAAAAGATATTATAAAGACTATTTAATAGCAGAAATGAAATATGATAAAAGTATCTTAAAACCTTGATTCCAGGAGGAATCCATAGCATTTGATTAGAGACAGATTTCAATAATGCCGGATTCACTGAATTGCTTGGGAAGAAGTTGCCTTTTGTTTGTGTTGTTTATGAAAGGACTGCCAGCCCTGAGGTCTGGAGTTTGTTACAGTTCTGCATATGTTAATAATAGCAATAAAAAAGAAAGAGGGTGGCTGAAATCTTAACCAAATGCAAGAAGCGCAAACTGCCTGGATTGGATGCTCTCAGACGTAACAAGCCACAACAAGCTTCCCTGGGCAACTGCCCTGGGTTGGGGACACAGACATGTTTCCAATCTCTTCAGACATAGTTATGAAGCAGATTCAAAAGAGCATTGGCATTCAGAGTGACCGAGGCATGTTTACCAAGAAATACGTCCCAATTAAGAGCCAAAACAATTGTTTTATTGCTGAACTTGGAAGCTATAGCTAGAATCTTATCATTGTAACTAAGGTAGGTCTATCCAATCAATGGAATTTGCATAAGTATTGATTTCTTGAATGCTCAATGATTCCACAAATCTGATAACTGAGATTTCCATTTTCATCGTGGTGGAATTCCAGGTTCCATGAGGCAGGGAGCTTTGTTAATGGCTGCACCGCTTCTGGTAGAATCTCTCATGTTCAGCTTGCTTTTGACTTAGTCTCTGCTGTACTCTTATCTGCAAAAGGAAGGCCACGAACACATTGTGGCACGGGCTAATTTCTATTTGAACAGACTAAAACTAAATAGATGCACTGAATAAACAATAGTGCCAAATACATTCTATAGAACAGTGTTTTTCAACCTTTTTTTTTTTTGAGCCGCGGCACATTTTTTACATTTACAAAATCCTGGGGCACACCACCAACCAAAATTACGCAAAATGGCACTCTAACACAGTAATACATATAGTTAATATGTTTATAAATGTATTTATACACTCAGTGTGAAACCTGGGCCTGTTTCGATGAACACAACATAGATATCCTGGCAGGAATGGCAGAAAGACACAAACTTCCCACACAGAACTCCCATAACCAAGAGGAAATACTATAGAAGTTTGGTGGGCATTGACCGTGGGTTTTGGAGTTGTAGTTCACCTATATCCAGAGAGCACTGTGGACTCAAAAAATGTTGGATCAGGACCAAACATGGCATGAATACTTTTGACACACCGCCTGGCGGTGGCGGGGGTGAGGGGGACAGCCCTCAACTGGCTGTCCTCCTTCCTCCAAAACCGCCTGCAGCGAGTGAAGTGGGGAGGGGTGGTCTCCGAGGGCTCTCCCCAACTTTGTGGTGTCCCTCAGGGGGCCATTCTCTCCCCGCTGTTATTTAACATCTACATGCGACCACTCACCCAACTGGTGCGGAGTTTTGGGCTGGAATGCCACCAGTATGCTGATGACACCCAGCTCATTCTGAGGGTGGACCCTGGGGTGGACTCTGTACCCGAGAATTTCCATCTCTGCCTAGAAGCCGTTACTGGATGGCTGCGAGCCAGTAAGTTAAAGGTGAACCCAGCGAAAACGGAGATCTTGTGGCTGGGCCGCCCGGGGGGTAGAGATCCAGTTGCCGACGTTTGACGGCGTGGCACTCCGCCCGCAACCACAAGGGGTCCGGCTGGACCCCCAGCTGTCTAAGACGCAGATTGCCTGCGCCTGCAAGACAGCGTTTTACCATCTGCGACGGGCAAAACGTCTGGCTCCTTACCTCTCCCGCTGCGACCTGGCCACGGTGATCCAAGCCACGGTCATCTCGAGGCTCGACTACTGTAATGCGCTGTACATTGGCCTACCCCTGTTGGCAATCCAGAAACTTAAGCTGGTGCAGAACGCAGCAGCGCGCCTGCTCTCAGGAGCTCCAAGATCTGCCCATGTGACCCCCACTTCTGCGCGAACTGCACTGGCTTCCTATTGAATTCCGGGTCGCCTTCAAGGTGTTAGTGCTAACTTTCAAGGCCTTATATGGTTTGGGGCCAGTGTACCTGAAGGAGCGGCTTACCCCATACGTGCCCAGAAGATCACTGCGTTCCGAGGGGCTCAACCTAACTAGAGGTGCCTGGTATTAAGACCTACCGATTGTCGAGTACGCGGCAGAGGGCGTTCGCAGTGGCTGCGCCGAGCCTCTGGAACACGCTGCCCGAGGAGACGCGAGCCCTACCGGGCTTGATGGCATATCGCAAGTCCGTAAAGACTTGGCTGTTCAGACAGGCGTTCGGTCCTGACTGAGGCCACTGCAATTTGCCACCCTGCCGTGTCTTGCCGTTGTATTGTCACCGATCTGATGGGTTTTATTGTTGGGAGTGGGGTTTTAGTGATTTAGAATGTTGTTTTATCTGTTTCATGTGTTTTTATCTGGTTTTAATTGCTTGTAAACCACTCTGGGCTCCGGAGAGAGCGGTCTACTAAATCGAATAAATAAATAAATAAATAAATAAATATGCCCAAATGTGAACGCAGATGGAGTTTGGAGAAAATAGACCGTTGTAGTTCACCTACACCCAGAGAGCACTGTGGACTCAAACAATGTTATGTTGTTTGTTTTCTATCCAGAATCACAATGTTGGAAGGAGGCTCTCCACTTTAAGGTCCCTAAAACAGGCATGGGAAAACTTCGACCTTCTGGGTGCTTTGGACTTCAACTCCCACCATTCCTTACAGCCTGAGGCCCTTTCCTGCTTAAGTGGCTATGGGGGGGAGGAGGAAAAGGGCTTCAGGCTGCTAGGAATGGTGGGAGTTGGAGTCCAAAACACCTGGAAGGTCCAAGTTTGCGCATGCCAGCTTTCGACAGAGGCCTCTACCTCCCCCTTCCCCTTCGTGCCCTTTCTTCCCCCTCCTGCCAAACACTTACTTTTTCTTCTCCACTTGGGCTCCCTTCTTCCCAGTCTCGCTCTGTTCAGGAGGGGAGGGGGAGGGAGACATGACCCGTGTGGACGCTACTGCGTAGACTTGCGTCACTTCTTCCTCCCTCCCCCCTCCCCTCCTGAACACGCTCAAACTGCCCCCTTGAATCAAAATGGCAGCAGCGTGAGCAAAGCGAGGCAAAGCGAGCAGATCGAGGCTAGGAAGAAGGGAGCCCGAGTGGAGAAGAAAAAGTGTTTGGCAGGAGGGGGAAGAAAGGGGAATGGAGGTCCCAATTTCCCACGGCACACCTGATGATCGCTCACGGCACACTAGTGTGCCGCGGCACACTGGTTGGGAAACACTGATTTATTTAATAGGATTTCCACAGGTAAAATTGTACATAAGATTACTGTCTATGGGGAAAATCAAGGTTTCTTAATTCCTTGACTGCAATAGATAAAACCTAATTCTCAAGTTTTGCATTTGTTTATTCTGGAATGGAAAACGTTGTCACCCCACATTTATTGGCAACTCGCATTTTTATTTATTTGCATCTCCCGCCCATATAAGCCCAAGGGCGGCGAACAATCGGCACAATTCGATGCCATCACTAAAACACACATCAATCGAACATCCCAACATCTAAAACATCAAAACATTGAAATAATGAACCATAGAATTATAAAATTGAAAAAGACACTGTATCGTCATATTCAGTCCGTTGTCCATTCCGTGGTCATTGTCATTCCAAGGTCATTTCCAATTCCGTTGACTAATTAAGCTGAAGCTCCAAACGCTTGCTCGAAGAGCCAAGTTTTCAATTTTTTCCAAAAGGTAGGAGGGAGGGAGCCGATCTGATATCCATGGGCAGGGAGTTCCATAGCCACAGGGCCACCACGGAGAAGGCCCTGTCCCTCGTCCCCACCAAACGTGCTTGTGAAGCCGGCGGGATCAAGAACAGGGCCTCCCCCGATGATCTCAATTCCCTGGTGGGTTCATAGGGAGACATCCATCCGGATATATAAGCTGTGCCAGAACCGTCTAGGGCTTTATAGACTAAAGCCAGCACTTTGAATTGTGCTGGTAAGGAGGGAGGGAGCCGATCTGATATCCAGTAGCAAACTGGCAGCCAGTGGAGCTGGCGCAACAGCGGAGTTGTGTGCTCCCTGAGCGCCGCTCCTGTTATCAACCTGGCTGCTGTCTGTTGGACTAGTTGCAGCTTCCAAACAGTCTTCGAAGGCAACCCCAGGTAAAGAGCATTGCAGTAATCTATACGGGATGTAACCAAAGCATGGACCACCGTGGCCAAGTCAGACTTCCCAAGGTACGGTCGCAGCTGGCGCACAAGTTTTAACTGTGCAAAAGCTCCCCTGGCCACCGCCGAGACCTGGGGCTCCAGGCTCAGCGATGAGTCCAGGGTCACTCCCAAGCTGTGAACCTGCGTCTTCAGGGGGAGTGTAACCCCGTCCAACACAGGCTGTAACCCTATGTCCTGTTCGGCCTTGCGACTGACCAGGAGGACCTCTGTCTTGTCTGGATTTAATTTCAACTTGTTCGCCCTCATCCAGTCCGTTACAGCGGCCAAGCACCAGTTCAGGACTTGAACAGCCTCCTTAGTAGTGGGTGGGAAGGAGTGACAGAGTTGGACGTCATCTGCATACAGGTGACACCGCACCCCGAAACTCCGGATGACCTCCCCAGCAGCTTCATGTAGATGTTAAACAACATAGGGGACAATATAGAACCCTGTGGGACCCCACAAGATAACGGTTGTGAGATTGAGCAGTTGCCCCCCCAATGATTGCAGCCCGGGAGATAACTCACAAGAGCGATCTATATTGAAACGCGGAAACGCAAAATCTCTCGTTTCGACTTTGAGTCTAAATTGGTCTACTACAATACTGGGGAGGAGTGGTCAGAAGTGATCAGCGCCCTGAGGAAGCGGTTACGCGAAACGGCCATCTTGGCGTCGTCAGCTTACCTCCAGCCGTTGGCGCCTGCCCACCATAGCAGCCACCAGCTCTGCCACCTACCAAGGTTCCGCTATTGACTCTGTCGCAGATCCATGGGTCACTACACCCAGGACTTCACTAAGGGTTACTCAGTGCCAAGTGGAATACTCCTTCGCCCAACCATGTACATGGGCTTGTGATTCATGCTCATACTGTGTATTAATCACATGATTGATTACATAAGAACATAAGAAGAGCCATGCTGAATCGGGCCTCAGCCCATCTAGTCCAGCATTCTGTGTCACACAGTGGCCCACCAGTTGTAGACGGGGATCTCTAGCAGAAAGGAGGGCAAAACCCTCACCTGCTCCCGACCCCCCACAACCAGTACCCGGAGAAATCCTGCCTGCCTCCATCGACACAGAGGTGGCACTTGGATGTCCATTTCAGTAGCTACTGATTCCCTTGGTATCCATGAATCTGTCTAATCCTGCCTTGAAGCTGTCCAGGCTGACCGCTGTCACAACCTCCTCTGGAAGTGAGTTCCATAACCCAATGACCCTCTGGGTGAAGAAATATTTCCCTTTATTAGTCCTAACTTTCCTACCTTGGAGCTTTAGGGAGTGCCCCTAGTCCTAGTGTTTTGTGACAAAGAAAATATTTTTTCTCTATTCACCTTTTCTATCCCATGCATGATTTTATACACTTCGATCAAGTCACCTCTTAAACGCCGTCTTTCAAGGCTGAAAAGACCAAGGCCTTGCAACCTGGTTTCATAAGGGAGCCGCTCCATCCCTTGGATCATTCTTGTTGCCCTTTTCTGTACCTTTTCCAGTTCCGTTATATCCTTCTTGAGGTGCGGTGACCAGAATTGTACACAGTACTCCAGATGTGGCCTCACCATAGATTTGTAGAGAGGCAATACAACATTTGACGACCTATTTTCGATTCCCTTTCTGATCATGCCAAGCATAGAATTTGCTTTTTTTCGCTGCTGCTGCGCACTGGGTTGACATCTTCATTGAGCTGTCCACCAAAACCCCAAGATCCCTTTCCTGGTTTGTCTCGGAAAGCTTTGACCCCATCAATTGGTAGGTGTAGTTGGGGTTCTTTGCCCCGATGTGCATGACTTTACACTTGTTTAGGTTAAAATGCATTTGCCACTTTGTTGCCCATTCACTCAATTTTGAGAGATCTTTCTGGAGCTCTTGACAATCAGTTTCATTTTTAACTACCCTGAACAATTTAGTGTCGTCTGCAAACTTTGCTACCTCAGAATTTACTCCTACATCCAGGTCATTAATGAATAAATTAAAAAGTAACGGACCCAAAACTGAACCTTGGGGTACGCCACTTCTCACCTCTTTCCACCCAGAGAAATGTCCGTTTATTACCATTACATTGTACTGTTTGTAATATTGTTCTGCTATTGAGCATATACTGCCATACAATATAGTGGTTTTTACCTATATATGCTATGTCTTGGTATTCCTTTGACACTGCCCCTTTAAACATTGTGGTTTAGCAGTGTGTATAGAAGCCCCCCCAATAACACTATCCGGGTGCGATCCTCTAGGAAGGACCATATCATTCATCATGTTGTATGGGGCTGATCATATTCAGAATTCAATGGTACATAAGAACATAAGAACATAAGAAGAGCCATGCTGAATCGGACCTCTGAAGGGCGACACACGCTCAATCTTTGAGTTACTTTTTTCTTTCATCATATCTGTGAAGAAAGACGACATGTGCCATTTAAAAGAAAAATCCTGTGTCTCAAAGCTGCTCTCTCCCACTGGAGAGATAGCATAGCGGTAACAGCAGCTGTGCTAGCAATCTGAAGATCTGAAGATTGCAAGTTCGAATCCCGGGCTGGTCTGGACACCCAGCTGTGAGCCCTGTCCAGTGTCCACTGTTCACCCAACAGTTCGAAAACAGCTCAGCTGTGATTAGATAAAACTAGGAACCACCTAGCGGGGAAGGATTTTTCAAAGAAGGAATTACAACGCCTAAATAACGCTGTCGGAAGGTGGAATGCAGAAAAACAGAGGCTTTCTGTCACAAGGATGAAGCAACAGCACCCCCTTATGACGTGATGACGGTATGATGTAATGACGTAATGGAACAACCACACCCTGTGACGCACACTGTGACACAGCCTGAAGAAAAATCTTTCTAAAATTGTACTTGTCATACGTTTGTATGTTGTATGTAATTGTATGTGGACCCGGCAGGGACTGTCTGCCGTATGTGTGATGTAATCCGCTCTGAGTCCCCTTTGGGGTGAGAAAAGCGGAATATAAATAAAGTGCATTATTATTATTATTGACATGGGAGGGACTGGTGAGTCGACACATGGACACTCACCTTCAGCAGCTGACCAGAACCCAGAACCGGACTCTGGCCCACCATCCGGGCGTTTGCCACCGGGAGATGGCTTGAGCCGACCTGCCTTTGGTGGTTCTATGCCGGCGCTGGATGTTTCGGAGATCCTGTCGGCCGCCCAGGTCCCCCCTCCTGCCGAAGAGATCTTGAGGGGGGCGGGGTGGATAGTCAAGGGCTATTCAAATATGGTGACTGACCTTGACGCCAGATCGGACCGGATATCTTCTCCAGCCGAAGACCGGAAATTGTCAGCGAACTCCCACCGGAAACTACGTCATCGTCCCAGGAGGTGGAAATGACGGCAGAAGAAAAAGTCTCCTAGAGCGAACTTCCGGCCTCGCCGAAGAGCACCGAAAAGCCAACCAGATCGCCCAGCCCAGGACCGGATCAATGACTCATCGTGATCACAGAGTCCCCAGGACTGCTGCGAATGCTGTAGGTCTTCAACGGTGGAAGAGGACCAGAGTGTTTCACTCGGGGACCCAGAGGATATTTCATTCGAGGACATTCTGGAGTCCAAACTTTGGAGCTTCGAAACGTCCTTCGGAGAGCTGCCAGCCCTAGAGTCAGGTCGCTGGACTTGTAAGGAGACAGCCTTTGAGAACAAAGGGGTCAAGGGTCGGAGATGCTCTCCTTCTCCTTCCCAACCTTGTGATCCCACAGAGCTCTTTGGGAGTCACGTGGCTGCCTCCCTTTGATGGTCGCCAACTGCCACCATAGGACAATCCCAGTAAGGGGCCGATCTGTATGAACCCTGGTTCTATCCAATCCCTATCCCCATTCCATTGCTGAATGTATGTGATCCTTATGTTTCCTCCCTTCTTTATGTTCTGCCCCTGTCTTGCTTCTGTTGTAATACCTGTTCTGTATTGTTATTGTGTTATGAATCAAACTGTAAACTGCTCCGAGCCTCCGGGGAGTGGCCGTATAGAAGTTTGAAACATAAATAATAAATAAATAAATAAATAAATTTATTATTATTATCTCCCCCCCTCTCTTTTTCAATTCGAGTATTTCCACTGCTTTGCTACTGTGGGTTCAAAGGAGGGAAAAAAGGAAGAAAAAAACTGTGTGGCGGCCAAGATTGCTTCTATTCATATAAGGTATGAAGTTTAATAAGAGCCACATTGTAGTCGACAATAACAGGAGAAATTTGATTAAAAGAGATTAGTTCCATCCATATCCATTTTCTCTGTTATTCGGTTGGTTTCATCTTCCCGCTTATTTTATTGTATTTTTAAATGCTTGAATCCGCTCCATTTTGTTGAAGTCAATGAGAAACACAAGTTCTGCTCTGTCCTAACCTTTGAGAAGACTGGAGTCCGTCACCCTTCTATGCGTTCACGTCTTCTGTTGTTAGCAAGGGCTCACCTACGAGCCAAATGTGAATGAATGAACACGGATTGTTCCAGAGGTATGAGCTCACCAAAAATTTTCTCTTGATAATTGTATGTAACAACTCCTTCCTACAAATTTAAACTGGGCTTTAAAAAAACTTTTTTCTTTAAGATTGGCATGAAATTTCCATGAAAACGGAGTAGTCCTCAATGGATGTCATTAGTAGGTAAAGGGAAGCCAACAAGGAAGAGAGCTGCCAGCCAAATTGATAACAGATTGCTAGCAATCACACCTAAAAGGCAGGCAACTCTACGGCAACACTGATGGTTATGTGGTTTTGGAGCCAACAGGCTATTAATAGTTCTCAAAATTTTCTGCTATGCCGGCTGTCTGGCCAAACTAGACAAAGGTCTAATACAGTGTTTTTCAACTTTTTTTGAGCCGCGGCACATTTTTTACATTTACCAAAATCCCCCAACCAAAATGACACAAAACGACACTCTAACACAGTAATACATATAGTTAAGATGTTTTTAAATGTATTTATACACTCAGTGTGAAACCTGGGCCTGTTTCGATGAACACAACATAGATATCCTGGCAGGAATGACAGAAAGACACAAACTTCCCACACAGAACTCCCATAACCAAGAGAAAATGATATAAGGTTTTGGTGGGCATTGACCTTGGGTTTTGGAGTTGTAGTTCACCTATATCCTAGGCATGAGAAAAAAGTTATGAAAATGAAAAGAAATCGGAAGGGATTCGTATGTATGGGACTTTCAAGTTTATACGGATCACAAGGCCAATCCCGGAAGTGGACTTTCTTTTTTGCACTCCCTGGGCCCAAAATTTCGTTAGATTATTAAATATTTCGGATGCCCACCCAACAGGAAAATTTCCCCTCCAAAATAGCTTTGCAGACATAACTCACAGTCAAATCGGGCCTTTCCATGCTTGAAGCCTAATTAGAGTGAAAGGCCTCCTCCAGGAAGTGAAAAAGGAGCCGGAAACCATAGAGAGATCCAGATCGGGACTCCTACAGGGGCTGGAGGACTGAGGAAAAAAGCGGTTTAAACACCCAGGAAGGGGGTTTAGATAGAAGGACAGAGTAGAAGGACATAAGAACTGCTGAGAGAAGGGCAGCAGGAGTGAAAAGAGCACGGAGAGGAGAAGGAAGAGTTCAGAATCAAGAAAAGCCATAGAGTTCAAACGGAGGTCCTAGACTGCTATGGTAAAACTGAATGGGAAAAAGCTGGAGTGAGGAGAACTCTACAGTTAGCAAGGCCTGCACCAGAGGTATTTAATAATATTAATAATAATATATTAATGCATTATATCTCCCTGCAAGGAAACCAAGGGAAATGTTGCCCCTTGATTTGCCTGTGCTTAAAACAGTATCAGTCCTGTTTCCCTGCTTTGCCTACTTTAGAACTACTAACAAATTTCGTTAGTAATTACGTTAAATTTTTTTTAAAAATGGACTTTTTTTGTAAGTCTTTCTATTACTCATAAAAAAATCCCCCATTAGATCTTCGATTCCCTATTTTTGGGTTCGAAACCATGCCTACTATATCCAGAGAGCACTGTGAACTCAAACAGTGTTGGATCAGGACCAAACTTGGCACGAATACTCAATATGCCCAATGTGAACGCAGATGGAGTTTGGGGAAAATAATGTGAGCGTGTTCAGGGGGGGAGGGAGGAAGGCGTGACCCGTCCAATTTTAAAAAATATTTTAATTTAATTTATTTTATTTTATTAAAAGGGCGCTACTGTGCGGACTCACCCCAGAGCAAAGCGAGGCAAAGTAAGCAGAGCGAGACTTGGCAGAAGGGAGCCCGAGTGGAGAAGAAAAAGTGTTTGGCAGGAGGGGGAAGAAAGAGGATCAGAGGTTCCAATTTCCCACGGCACACCTGATGATCGCTCACGGCACACTAGTGTGCCACGGCACACTGGTTGGGGAACACTGGTCTAATGGACTACTGGATGAGTTATTCAACTTGCCTCATTTATTCTTAGGCAGGACAAGATGTTGGTCTCTCTGTTCATCCCCATTACTTTATCAGTTGTGAGATGATTTCATTGTTGGAGTCAAATCTCTTTCTGCCGAGCCATTTCTTCAGGTTTTGAATCAAGAAATAGTCACTCGAGGCTAAATCCGGAGAATAGGGCGGATGAGGGAGCAATTCGTATCCCAATTCATGGATTGTTGCCATGGAAACTGCACATGTGTGCACCCTTGCATTGTCCTGGTGCAAAAGAACTGTTTTCTTGGGCAAATGCGGTTGTTTTTTTCCAAATCCTCATTAAATTGACCCAACAAGTTGGCGTAATTTTCTCCATTGATTGTTTTACCCTTTTGAAGGGAGTCAATGTGGATTATACCGCGTGCATCCCAAAAAATGGTCGCCATGACTTTATGGGCTGACAAACCCACCTCGGCCTTTTTTGGCGCCGATTCACCCCGAGAAACCCACTGTTTTGACTGCTGTTTGGTCTCTGGCGTGTTGTGGTAGATCCACGTTTCGTCCACGGTTACGAAACGGCGCCAAAACTCCTCCATATTGCGGTTGAACAACACCAAACACTCCTGCGAAATTGT
This sequence comes from Anolis apletophallus, assembly GCA_030556195.1. Lineage (NCBI taxonomy): Eukaryota > Metazoa > Chordata > Lepidosauria > Squamata > Anolidae > Anolis > Anolis apletophallus. Next base: position 785,080 of record JARBWK010000012.1, read on the forward strand.
CACACGATTGCGTTTGTGGTTGATTGTGAGCAAACACGGCACCCATCTTGTGGAAAGCTTTCTCATACCCAAGAATTGAAACCACTGAGCCACGTGAGATGCCTATGGCTTCCACAATCTCGCACACTTTCAATCTCCGATCGGCCAACACTATATCGTGATTTTTTTCAGTTGTTTTGCGTGTAGAGACCACAACTGGGCGTCCAGAACTTTCGGCATTTTCCTTGCTTGTTACGGCCACAACAAAATTCAGTAAACCACTTTTTTACCATCAAAATTGATGGTGCAGAGTCCCTATCGTATTGATCAAGCTTAGCCTTGGTTTGAGTGAGGGCTTTTTCCGCAAAAAATAATGCTTAATGAGCACACAAAATTCACTTTTTTCCATTTTCTCCTCAAATCACGCGGTAGTCTGCTATCAATGGCTGTCAAACACAAAATAATTGATGCAGCTTGTTCACATTTTGACAGGAGTCAACTGACAGGTGCCTGTTGACAGGAGCAGAGTTTCACTTTCAGTTAAGAGGCAACACCCGCCCTCGTAGTAGACAATCCTAACTTAACCAATATAGTCCATAATGGGGAAATATATTAGCTGCAATCCAACAGTATCTGGAGAGCCACACATTTCCTGGTGCAGATGTATAGTGTCCCCACCCCATATATGAAAAGTTACAATTAAAATATTCGAATAAATAAATAAATCAAAGTGGCATCAAACTGAATTAATTCTGCAGTATAGATCAGGGCTGTCCAACTTCTACTGGCCCAGGGGCCTGAATTCCGGTCACTGGTGACCTGGGGGGCCGTAGGGTCTGCCCCCGCCCCTGGCTCCGCCCCTGCCCCAGCTCCACCCCCACCCCTCCCCCGGCTCCAATTTACTTACAATTCCTAGTTGCAGGGCCGCAGCCAGGATTTTGGTTCGGGGGGCTGAATTTGGTTCGGGCGGGGCTGAGACTGGGTGGAAGAGGGTCTGCCCTAGCAAACTTTTTGTATTGTTACTCCAATAACCCCATGAATGTGGGATATAATGAGCATGGCGATCAGATCATGATATGAATAAACATAACAGTTTAAATAATGTACCAGTAAGGCCTTCTCACGGACCACCCTGATAAATAAACATAACAGTTTAAATAATGGTAAGGCTGAAGCCCCCTATGCCCCCCCCGGCTACATGCCTGCCTAGTTGCATTATTAATTATAAAATAAATATAATATTTTACTAACATTAAATGCAGGGGGCATTCAAAAGGGGCATGCATACAATTAAATATAATATTTTACTAACATTAAATGCAGGGGGGGGGGGCATTCAAATACACAATTACATAATAATAACATAAAGGTTAGCCTACCTTCCCAAACGCGCGGGATCCAGGAGCAGCCGGAACACGAGCAGAGGCGACGACCGACCGAGGCAGCAGCCGGGAAGGTACAAATCACGTCTGCGTGGGCCGCAGGGATTAAGTAGCCGAGATTGCGGCAACAGGAGTATCGCGAGACTACGGAAGCCACACGGGATTTCGCTCTCAACGCAGGTGAGATTTCGCGTTGAGAACGAAATCCCGTGTGGCTTCCGTAGTCTCGCGATACTTGCTCCGAAACCCGGAAGTGGGTAATTTTTTAAAATATTTTAATTTAATTTATTTATTTATTTTTTATTAAAAAGCTTGGGGGGGCGTAGGGAAGGGGCGGGGGCGTATACCAGTTGGACAGCCCTGGTATAGATGAAGCTTTACTTCTTGGATCTGATTGTCATTGTTTAATGCTTGGAGATTTTGTACAGAAATATTCTCACCCTACCCTTGAATATGGGGGGTTAACCAAAAGGCCCCCTTCTTCACGCCCAAAGGCTTCGGCATTCCTTAAGAAGCCCTTTGATTCCCAGCTTTTGCATTTGAGTCCCGATGTGTTTGTTGCTTATTGCCTTGGATTTCCATAGACAGACAGGCCATAAATCTCTCTGGCCATTGAGAACTCAAGTTCCCTTTTCTGTCTCATTCCAGGGGAACCTTGCAAATGCTAATTTAAATTCTTCAGTAGCCTGAAAACCATTTGTCTGTGAAACTTAATGACTTTTAAAGATGGAGGCCAGGGTGGGGGTGGGGGGGGCGTCGTGGTTTTCCGTGCTCTTTGTTTTCTTATGACCTAATAGTAGATTTTAATGCATATTTTATTACTCAGAAGGGTTTCTGTCTCGCTGCCTCGCACAAATACAGCTTTCCTAAGATTTGTGTTTATTTCATCAGGAGCTAGAGAAGGGACTCAGTGTTTCAGAAATTGCTCTCCTGTCTGAAATTGAAAACTCTAATTATTGTTCCAGAAATGTATCATATTAACCAGTACGACTGAGTCGCAATACGAAATGGTTTAGTCTTTCAAGGTTGCAACACACTTTACCCCATTCAGCAATTTCAAGACAAAAAACATCTATTGTTATGTGTCCATCCCCAGCCATGTGAGACATTCCGGACAAACCAGAAAGGCAGTCAGTGTAACCATTCACCCCACAGTTTATTTAAATGGCCATAAGTCACAACCAGAAGGTCAAGCAGGGGGAAAGCACCAGGGTCTCCACTCTCAATTGAATATACTGGGAAACATGGAATCAGCTCTTATCTATTATATAAATGGGTTCACGTCATGTGATGTATACCTCAAACAAAGAAACCATACAACGCAGAAACACAATACTTGCCAACAGAAATAGGCCTCAAGCAAGGTACGTTTGTAGCAAAGAAACTTCCCCCCCCAACCTAAAAGGCCCCCAAAACAACGAATAAAAATAAAACTACATTTACCAGCATCCTCCGGGGCAGCCCAAGACTCACCCAGCCTCTACATTCTGAACAACATGATTGGCTGCCAATAAGGGCGGATTTGCATAACTGCTGCACTGGCCAGCCAACATGAAAATTCCGATCCATAATAAACTGCCAAAACAGAATAAGGAAAAGGCCTGAGCCAATCCCCATAACAAACACCCAAATCACTTCCAACCGAAAATTTACACCCCAAAAAATCACAGACCACGCCCAAAATTGACAGTAAGGCTTCATTAACTTGATTTCCCTAACTAGCCCTCACTTACTGGGAAGCTGTTTACGCTCTGAATTGACAGTAAGGCTTCATTAACTTGATTCTCCCGACTAGGCCTCAGCTCATTGGACATTGTGTATGGCCTGAATTGACAGTAAGGCTTCATTAACTTGATTCTCCCGACTAGGCCTCAGCTCATTGGACATTGTGTATGGCCTGAATTGACAGTAAGGCTTCATTAACTTGATTCTCCCGACTAGGCCTCAGCTCATTGGACATTGTGTATGGCCTGAATTGACAATAAGGCTTCATTAACTTGATTCTCCCGACTAGGCCTCAGCTCATTGGACATTGTGTATGGCCTGAATGGACAGTAAGGCTTCATTAACTTGCTGTTCCTAACTAGGCCTCAGCTCATGGGACATTGTGTATGGCCTGAATTTACAGTAACCTACCTTGGCACACAGAGCCCCGACCATGCATGATGGGACTTGAAGTACCACCATGGAAAATGGGATTTGTAGTACTTCAAAACCCATCATTCCCCACAGACCACTGTGGCCCAGAACCAAGACCAAAAAAGACCCAACTTGGCACACCATGCCCCCCATGCCCCACACTCCATCCAACTGCTGTTTAGAGGAGGGCACACCGTGGATGATTGAACTTTCTCGCATCTCCTAAAAAGGGCACAGCAACGCGTGCCGGGTACAGCTAGTTGGCTATTAAAGTAAAAGTCATAAAATAGGCACCCTGCTTTTCATGACCTTATCGGTTATTCCAGTGTTTTTCAACCTTTTTTGAGCCGCGGCACGTTTTTTACGTTGACAAAATCCTGGGGCACACCACCAACCAAAATGACACAAAATGACACTCTAACACAGTAATACATATAGTTAATATGGTTTTAAATGTATTTATACACTCAGTGTGAAACCTGGGCCTTTTTCAATGAACACAACATAGAAATCCTGGCAGGAATGGCAGAAAGACACACAGAACTCCCATAACCAAGAGAAAATATTATAAGAGTCTGGTGGGCATTGGCCTTGAGTTTTGGAGTTGTAGTTCACCTATATCCAGAGAGCACTGTGGACTCAAACAATGTTGGATCAGGACCAAACTTGGCATGAATACTCAATATGCTCAAATGTGAACACAGATGGAGTTTGGGGAAAATTGACCTTGACATTTGAGAGTTGTAGTTGCTGGGATTTATAGTTAACCCACAATCAAAGAGCATCTTGAACTCTTGCAACAATGGAATTGAACCAAACTTGGCATATTGAACTCTCATTACCAACAGAAAGTACTGAAAAGGTTTGCTTGGGAATTGACCTTAGTTTGGAAATTGTAGTTCACCTAAACCCAGAAAGCACTGTGGACTCAATGTTGGATCAGGACCAAACTTGGCATGAATACTCAATATGCCCAAATGAGAACACAGATGGAGTTTGGGGAAAATAGACCTTGACATATGGGAGTTACAGTTTCTGGGATTTATAGTTAACCCACAATCAAAGAGCATCCTGAACTCTTGCAACAATGGAATTGAACCAAACTTGGCATATTGAACTCTCATTACCAACAGAAAGTACTGAAATGGTTTGCTTGAGAATTGACCTTGAGTTTGGAAGTTGTAGTTCACCTACACTCAGAGAGCACTGTGAACTCAAACAGTGTTATGTGATGTTGTTGTTTGTTTTCTATCCAGAATCCCAATGTTGGAAGGAGGCTCACCACTTTAACGTCCCTCAAACAGGCATGGGAAAACTTCAGCCCTCTGGGTGCTTTGGACTTCAACTCCCACCATTCCTAACAGCCTGAGGCCCTTTCCTGCTTAAGTGGCTGAGGGGGGGGGAAGGAAAAGGGCCTGAGGCTGCTAGGAATGGTGGGAGTTGGAGTCCAAAACACCTGGAAGGTCCTAGTTTGCCCATGCCAGCTTTCGACAGAGACCTCTTCCTCCCCCTTCGCGCCCTTTCTTCCCCCTCCTGCCGAACACTTACTTCTTCTTCTACACTGCCACTTCTGCCGCCACTGTGATCCGAGGGGGCAGCGTGAGCATGTTCAGGAGGGGAGGGGGAGGAAGACGTGACCCGTGCGGGCGCTACTGCGCAGACTCGCCCCAGAGCAAAGCGAGGCAAAGCGAGCAGAGCGAGGCTGGGAAGAAGGGAGCCCGAGTGGAGAAGAAAAAGTGTTTGGCAGGAGGGGGAAGGAAGGGGATTGGAGGGTCCAATTTCCCACGGCACACCTGAGGATCTCTCACGGCACACTAGTGTGCCATGGCACACTGGTTGGGAAACACTGAGTTATTCAGTCTGATAAGGAAAACACATTTCCTGAAGAGAGGAGGTAGATGCAACATGCCTACCACGATCAGGGCCGGACTAAGGTAATTTTAAATGGTAAGCGAACATTATTCTTTCTCCCACCCTGGACATTATTCCACAGATATATAAACAGGCAGTAAGCAGCCAGACCTTGTAGCTGCAAGGCCATTCCATGCTGATCAAGGTGGCCAATGGAAGAAATGACGCACCCTGTAAACGTGACTGTATTCAGCACAAAGCAGGAAAACCCTGCTCTCTGCCAAGGTAATTTGTCAGTGGGAAAACCCGGGTCTTCTTGAAAGATCCAGGTCTTTCCAGCTGTGGTTGAAGTCTGGACTGCCTCCTCAGAAGTTTTGGCTCCATGATCCCAGAATATCCTAGAGCAGTGTTTCCCAACCTTTTTTGAGCCGCAGCACACTTTTTACATTTGCAAAATCCTGGGGCACACCACCAACCAAAATGACACAAAACGACACTCTAACACAGTCATACATACAGTTAATATGTTTTTCTTTTTTCTTTTTTTTTCTTTATTAGTTTTTCAAACATATAAAAGGTTTAGAAACAGAATGCACAGAGTGTGCATGAATAAAACAAACATAGATGCTGTGGTCCATCTCGGGACGATCACAGCAGTGTACAGAAAAGAGACAGCTTGAGGTACAGCGGTGCAATGAAATTGTTTGATCCGTGAGGCGTATTATAGTCAGTTTGGTTGGACCATTCTATACATATTATCCCAACTCTTGCTTTTCTTATTTCACTCTACGTCGACTTAGTGCCCGTGGTACTATTTGGTTACCTGTAATTTAAGAGAGATCGTAAGTCTATGTCTAAATATTCACTATTACATAGTTCATTAACCCCTAATACCAGTTGAGTGTCAGATCTAAATTGTGTTCTTTCCTACAATATTCTTGAACCAACAGCCAGTCTCCCTTTTCCTCCGGGCTTTATCTTCTTTCTTTTCTTTTAAGGCATCCGTGAGCCATTCCATCTCGATAGTGTCCATAACCTTTGTAATCCATTCTCCCTGGTCGGGAGCTCTCCTGCTTTCAATATTTGGCATATACCAATTTGGCTGCCGTTGTTAATAATATGAAAATCTTTCTCTCATTGGAGCTTAATTCTAATTCTTGATCTACGATACCCAAAAGAAAAAGGTCTGGTTTCCTTTCAATTTGTTTTTAAAGATTTTCTCTAATTCTTTTTCAATCATTGTCCAAAATTGCTTTGCTTTTTACACGTCCACCAGAGATGGAAGAATGTTCCATGCTTTTCGTTGCAGTTCAACAGTTTGTTTTAGAGTTTTTGTACATTTTGCGATCTTGTCCGGTGATATGTGCCATCTATGTATGACCTTAAACCAGTTTTCTCTGTAGTTATAACTTGTTAAAATATTTGCATTCTTTTTCCATATATTATTCCAAACCTCTGGCTTAATTTTATAGCCCACATTTCTCGACCACTCCTTCATATACCCTTTGGTTTGGTTTTCCTCTGTATCCCATTTTAGTAGTATTTTATATAAATTTCCTACCAATTTTTTTTTCCCTGCCGAGTAATATTCTTTCCATCTCTGATTGGTCGTCTCTGAAGCCTATGATTTTGTCTTCCTTAAATTTTTGATTAATTTGATAATATGGAAACCAGTCCGTTTTCTTGTCCTCACTTTTCAGTTGGTTTATGGATTTCAGGGTGTATCCAACCCCGTCCCAATAGGTTAAATCTTTGTATGTCCACCATTTTTATCTTCCATTTGTCTGATTCTGTATGCTTCCACCGGGAAAGCCAGAGCGGATATTCCTGGAAGATATTGTTGTGATATTTTAGCCAGGTTTTTAATAAAACCCCTCTTATGTAGTGATTTTTAAAATTTGAGTCGACCTTTATCCTATTGTACCATAGATACCCGTGAAATCCGTATTTTTAGATCATGTCCCTCAAATTAAGCAGCTTATTATTCTCAAGTATACACCAGTCCCTGACCCAGGCCAGACAGTTTGCTTCAAGTATAACCTTAAGTTGGGTACCCCCAACCCTCCTCTATCTTTCAAGTCATACAATTGTTTTAATCTGACCCTGGGTTTCTTTCCTCCCCATATGAATTTGGAGAGGTCCCGCATCCAATAAGTAAATTGTGTGTCTTTCTTGATTATTGGGAGGGCTGCAAATAAGAAATTTATTTTTGGTAGGGACATCATCTTTACTGTGGCTATTCTGCCAAAAAAAAAGAGAGATTTAGCCTAGACCATTTTTCCAGATCTCTGGTTACCTCATTCCAGTTATGGTCATAATTATTTTTATACAGTTGTGAGTTTTGGTGGTGAGATGTATCCCAAGGTATTTCACCATCTTAGTGGAACGGAGTCCCGAATTTTCTCCAACGCCAACTTGTCTTTTTCAGTCATATTCATTGTTAACATCTGGGTTTTTCTTTATTAATTTTTAATCCTGCTACCTTACCGAATGTTCTATTTTTCTAGCCATAGCGGGAGGAGTTCCTTAGGATTTTCTATTATTAGAACTAGGTCGTCCGCATAAGCTAATACTTTAAACTCATCTTTCTTGAGTTAATATGTTTTTCAATGTATTTATACACTCAGTGTGAAACCTGGGCCTGTTTCGATGAACACAACATAGATATCCTGGCAGGAATGGCGGAAAGACACAAACTTCCCACACAGAACTCCCATCACCAAGAGAAAATGCTATAAGAGTTTGGTGGGCATTGACCTTGGGTTTTGGAGTTGTAGTTCACCTATATCCAGAGAGCACTGTGGACTCAAACAATGTTGGATCAGGACCAAACTTGGCATGAATACTCAATATGCCCAAATGTGAACACAGATGGAGTTTGGGAAAAATAGACCTTGACATTTGGGAGTTGTAGTTGCTGGGATTTATAGTTCCCCTACAATCAAAGAGCATTCTGAACCCCACCAATGATAGAACTGGGCCAAACTTCCCACACAGAACCCCCAGGAGGCAAGAGGAGGTCTCTACTTGGGGAAAGGGAGGCGGGCCTTCCCAATGCATGGAGAGGGAGAGACCAAGTAGACACCGGGTGGGGAGGGGGGGGTTGTAATTTTGTGCCTTTATTGAGTTAGGTTTCTTAGGGTTTTTATACTTCAACACACTACACTCCCCCCCTCCTGTCACGATGCAAGGACTCGGCCGGCCCCTTAAACACACACAGACGGTAATCAGCTAACTATTTATTGAATAATAAAGAACAGGTGAAAAGATAACTGTCCATAAAAGTATTGAAAAGTTCAATTCAAAGAAAGAGTCCGTAGTAAACAAATCCAAAAGCTTGGCAAAGCTTGGGTAAAAAGGCTTGGCAAAAGACTTGGCAAAGGCTTGGCAAAAGACTCCTCAAGCAATGCGGATCAAGGAACAAGGCAAAGTTCAAACAGGACCCAAGAAACTTCTTGGCAGGACACGAGCCGGCAACCTGGTTCCGTGGTTCCACGCTCGCTTCACTCCTCTAGGACAGAAGTGGCCGAGGTACTGAGGATCCGTTCCCACGGATCCTATACTTAATCCCCTTGGCGAGGACTCCGACGCTCTAGGCTTCGGCGCCAATCTGTGCTACGGGATCTCACGCTTCTCTGGCGCTCTAGGCTGCGGTGCCAACCCCTCCTGCTGGACTCAATGCTCTCTCTCCTATCGAAGCCCCATGCTTGCCTCCCAGCACCTGGTTCATTATCATCGTGAGAGTCAAACTCCCTTTCAGCTTCCATGGGTTCATCCTCCAATGTTTCCCTGATTCTCTCCTGCGACCCGAAACCACCTGGCTTCTCATAACAATCGTCACTGTCAACACTTTCAGAATCAGTCTGACCTTCCCAGTTATCATAACCGTCCGGCCATCCATCGTCCCAAGCCAGGCTTTCGGTGGGAGAGGAAGGCCCAGCTAACTCATTAACCCCTTCCTCCATTTCCTCATCAGCTGCGGCTGGCTCCAATGCAAGTGGGACCCCCGGTGCTGCCCCCTGCCCCCCAGGCACAAAAGAGAACTGGGTTGCTACACCTCCCCTCCTGGAGGTTCCAATTTCCCACGGCACACCTGATGATCGCTCACGGCACACTGGTGTGCCCCGGCACACTGGTTGGGAAACACTGTCCTAGAGGGCTCTAATGCCCTCCTCAAATCCCCCAGAAATCATTTAAAAATAAAATAACTTACCCACTCACCATTAAAGTGTTGCTGGACTTTCTCTGGCACATAGGAATGATGCACCGGGAGAAAAGGGGGGAGAGAGGAAAATTGCTCCTGCCTCCCCCCCCCCCCCTTCTTCTGGCACATCATATCTACATGTCAGGACAGCTCTGGCAGCACTTTAATGGTGGCCAGGTAAGTTACTTCAGTTTTTTAATATTTTTTAAGGGGGGTTGGGGGATGTGTCCCTTCCGGGAGGACATCTGAACCCCCCCCCCCCGAAAAGCACATGCGTTAATAAATACTAATGCATATGGGTTAAAACTGTAACTTTTAAGAAATTTAACAGTGTGCTAAATCATTTTCAGCACACACTTTTTTTTTCCTTTGTTCCCGTGAGGACAATTTTAAGTACTTGACTATTTGCATCCATAACAGTATATGGGATTTAAAAAAGCATTTTCATTAACCTCGGTGCTGATGATCTGAACTTTGTATTGCTGCCAGTGTAATGAGATGCGCTCAGCAATGCGCTATTTGGGATGAAAGGCAATTTTATCTGTATGGAGAAATACAGCGTTATAGCCACATTATACAAATGAAGGAAACCACCATCAGTGTTAATCAGCTTCTGAACAGCTCAAGAGGACTATCAAAGGAAATGTTGAAATAATTAAAACTTTTGCTGCGAACTGGGAATAGAAAATTACAAAAGCTTATGAAATGTGACAGACCTTTTTTTTTACTTAATTGTCTAAGATACCTGACAGAGACACTTTTAAAATGGATCAAAGAAAAAACATTTGATTTATGTAGATGCCGAGGAAATTCTGTGATCTGGCATAAATACCCGATAATTTCCATCGTTGCCTTGAAGCCGTTACTGGATGGCTGCGAGCCAGTAGGTTGAAGGTGAATCCGGCTAAGACGGAGATCCTGTGGCTGGGTCGTCTGGGTACGGGAGAGATCCAGCTTCCAACCCTGGACGGTGCGACGCTACGTCCATCGCCATCTGTTAAAAGTCTTGGAGTTACACTGGATTCTCAACTGTGTATCTCAGGGCCGTAGCCAGGATTTTTATTCGGGGGTGAGTTTGGTTCTGGGGGCTGAGACTGGGTGGAAGAGGGTCTACCCTAGCAAACCTTTTGTATTGTTATCCCAATAACCCCATTAATGTGGGATATAATGAGCATGGTGATCAGATCATGATATGAATAAACATAACAGTTTAAATAATGTACCAGTAAGGCCTTTTCGCGGACCACCTTGAGAATTTCGGGGCTGAAGCCCCCATAGCCCCCGGCTACATGCCTGGTGTATCTCCATCGTCAGCGGAGTAGCTTTTTACCATCTCCGGCAGGTAACTCCCGCTAACAACAGAACAAGACCAAACTTGGTACACAGACACACACACACACACACACACACACACACCTGCCCCATGACCAACAAAACATACTGGTTTATTTATTTATTTAACTTATACACCGCCACTCCCAGGGGCTTGGGGCGATTTACAACATAGTTATATAAATACAGGTAGTAAATAAAACACAGATAAAAAACACAGAGTAAAAATCACAAGTATTCAAAAGCCTACCTGAACAAGAGTGTCTTGCAAGCTCTGCGGAAGGTGACCAGATTTCGCAGAGCCCGTGTCTCCAGTAGCAGAGCATTCCACAGTACCGGGGCGATGATGGAGAATGCCCTTCGCCTAGTCGAAGTCAGGTGGAAAGACTTCACGCTGGGAATGTCGCAGCAGATGCCAGTTCAGAGAGCCAAACCCAATTGAAGTGTAAATAGTTTGTTTTAATATTCACAGAGTCTCTGGAGACAAGTATTTGCAAAACAAAAGCACTTAATGGTCAGTGGAAATGCTCACAAAAGGAAGCCTTGACTGGCGTGAAAAGAAACAGGGAGGAAAAGCCTGCCTTCAAAACGCCAAAAACTCTTTAGCAACATCAAAGCAACACCAACAGGGAAAGGCAGGCTGAGGGCAGCAGAGAAGATGTCGTCGTCAGAATCAATCCAAGGTCATCACCATTGAAGTCATCCAAGGGTTGTCCAAGAAGGTATCCAAAGGGGCGTAGGAGAGACCTAGTCCAGGAGCCAGGCCAAGGTCAAGGAGAGGAGATAGACGGAGAAGCAAAGACACAACCACAGTCCAACTGGAAGCAATCCAGTGGAGTTCAAACCCCAACACAGGAAGCAGCAGAATCAGTCTGGAAACAAGGCTTCAAGATGCAAGATGACAGGATGCAAGAGTCCTAGGATCCAAAGGCAACGCCTTGCTAGCCACAGAGGTTAGTCCCAAAATGCCCACCTTTTAAGCTCACTACAAGTCAGATTCACTTGATGGTCGACGCCCTGTCACCATCCTCAGGTGTTACTCTCCCAGCAGCTGCTGCCCTTTGACTGACCCTCCAAGATTTCCACCTGTGGGTAAGACTTAGAACATCCCACCCATTGTCTGGGGACTCTGAGGGCCAATCCTGATCATCAGTGAATCCTACCCAGGTGTCTGAACTTGTGGGCGCCTCACAAGCCCTCTGAATTTCTCTTACTTGAGTCCAATCCATTTCAGTAGAAGTGTCCTCTGTACTCTGACTCCCATCATTCCCAGAGAATCCCTCAAATGTCTCAGAGTCTGTAGGTGCTGTAATTATTTGCTTGACTCTCTTGAGTTGCAAGTGATCCTCTTCACTTGACTCACTTGACTCATGAGTAAGCCTCTTTCTGCAAACACCAGTACTCCTGCTACAAACAGCCCCACCCAGTTCCATACTCTCCCCAGATGCTGAGCCATCAGAGTCTTCTGAGTCACTACTATCAGTAGCAGCTGGAGGCTCAATCACAACAGGGAATGTCTAGAAGATTCTGGTCTTCTGAACGTAATGATCTCGGGGGGTTATATGGAATCAGGCGATCCTGGATCAGGTTTGGGGTTGATGGCCCCTGGATTGTTGGAGTTATAGTTCACCAACATCCAGAGACTACTCTGAGCACAGCCAATGACACATAAACCAAACATGGCAAACTTTGACTATTGGTGGGGTTGGAACCGTGACTATCTTTGTAAACAGTATTGCTATTGATACAAATAATAATAATAATAACTTTATTTATAACCTGCCTTATCTCACAGCCGTTTCCAACAAAGAATGTCAAACATTAAATGCCATAAAACAATACAAAATGGACAAATAGCCCTACAAATTATCTCTCTGGCATTACTTCATGGACGAAGGTTCTTAGGAAGGACTCATCCCATGCTTTCTACAAGCGTGTTGATGACTAAGGAGGTTGGATGTGTCCTTCGAGTCTGTGCAATGGATTTTTCTGGTGAAGCGCAGCATGCACAGAACTGGCCTCACCCTTTAAAGCAAAGGTTTGTCTGCCGGGGCCTAGCAAGCTTGGACGGTGGCAGCGAGGTCCTCAGGTCGTAGGTTTGGTTTGAGTTTCCTTCTCTTAGATGGTGGACCTTCCAGGGTTAGACGAGCACCATCTGCCCGGGTTTGAAATCAGAGTTTTCCTTCTCTTAGGATGGTTGCCAAAAGGCTAGAGAGCCCATCCTGTCCATTGACGCTCTTTGTCAGACCCTTCGGTTGTGACCAGTCTGTCATGGGAGGCCCTACCAGTGGCTATTATGCCACCGCCAGCATAGCTCACAACTTCATAGGGTACGCAAGCCTCTCCCTCGCGACAAGGGGGCACCAACGGAGAGGGTACAAATTATAACAACTACATAATCAGCTCTATCGGTGATCAAAGTTGGTCTTTCAATGACAGTTTCTAATAAGTAGTACATTAACTGGCCACATTAGTAGTTTTATAGTTCCTTAGAAGTAATAAAAAGAGCTTGAACATGATTCTGCTTTTGGTCGTGATTGCTTTTTCTGCTGAAGGGACAGTCTGTGGGGTGAGTATATTCTGCTGAGAGAATGTGGATAGATAAGCCAAACAATTTACTTAACATAGGCTTGTACTGTGTCTCTGTAACAACTAGATATGGCGGCTCTCCATAAACTCTTTGTTTAATGAGATTAGTTTTACTGCACAGGAAACATCTGTCAATAAATTATGCCTCACTTATCTGCTTATGACTTTAATCCTCAGACCTATGTTCTAGGGAGTCATTTAAGGGAGGGGGGCTTAAGATGCAGTGGATCTTCCAACTCTCAAGAGATTTTTGACAAGCCTCGATGCCTCCCCCCTCCCTCAGTCACCATAGAGTTAGAGCACTAACTTTGGAGAGAGAAAATGGTTTTGTGGGTAATAACAATGATAATAATAATTTATTATTTGTTACCCACCTCTGCCTAGAGACCAAGTGTAGATAAAGGGTGTGAGGATCTGGATCGGCGGGATCTGCAGGCTTTTCAGCCCCTAAACATGTGTCAGAACACATCTGGCCAAGTTCTTGCCCACTACTTGTAATGAAAACACACAATGCTGGAAGTTGCATTCTGTCCTGAAAAAATACCAAGGTCACAAGGCAAGGATCTAGATAAGGAGGTCCTGAATTATTCATCATACGTAGAAAGAAATGATTGCTGCTCGAGGTAAGCCCACATACAAAGCATTGCAGTAATCCAGCCTCAACGTAAGCCTGGCATGGATTGCCGTAGCCAGCGCCTCTTTCGGTAAATAAGGCGCCAATTGCCTCGCTTGGCGTAGATGAAAGAAGGCCCTTTTACGAGTGGAGGCCATCTGGGCTTCCACCGTCATTTTGGAGTCCAGGATAACACTTTTTAGCATTTAAAAAAGAAGTAAAAGAAAAGTGATAGGATTTTGTATCAGAAGATAGGATTGGATTACTTGGGATTCCACATCTCCCCTAAAGGCTTGAATATGAACCCGGCCAAAGTCCAAGATGTATTACATTGGGAACCTTTGCAAACAAGGGTTTATTAGGTTTTGCCAATGTTTATAGACAATTTTATAGACAATTAATTCAAAACTTTGCTAAAATAGGGCTGCCTTTGACTAACTTGCTAAAGACTAAAGAGCAAGAAGAGATCCGTAAAACAGCCGACCACCCCCCTCTTGTGTCAGCTCCACTGGCTGCCTGTCCAATTCCGAGCTCAATTCAAAGTGCTAGTTTTGACCTTTAAGCTCTATACGGTTCTGGCCCAGCTTACTTGTCCGAACGCATCTGCCTCTATGTCCCACCTCGTAATCTAAGATCATCTGGGGAGGCCCTGCTCTTGCTCCCGCCTACTTCTCAAATGCGGTTGTTGGAGACGAGAGATAGAGCCTTCTCGGTGGTGGCTCCCCGTCTGTGGAACGCACTCCCAATTGATATACGATCAACCCCATCTTCTGGCATTCAGGAAAAAAGTGAAATCCTGGCTATGGGACCAGGCGTTTGCACACTAGCACAAGGCAGCACTTTGGATTGGATTGAAATGGCAAACTGGTGGACATGGCCCAATGCTTCTGATAAGGACGGAATACTGTTTTTAACTTATGTGAAGGTATATGATGTATTTTAATGCTAATTGTATTTTAATGTATTTTAATGCTAACTGTATTTTAATGTATTTTAATTCTGACTATTTTTGGGTTTCTATTATATGTATACTGTGTTTTTGGCATTGAATTGTTGCCGTTGTTAGGCCGCTCTGAGTCCCCCCTCGGGGGTTGAGAAGAGCGGGCTAGAAATGGTGGAAACAAATAAATAATAATACATAATAAAATCAAAATGCCTGAGGCACGGCTGGAGTGGACAGCCAATTGTCAAAAAGCCTTTGACCAATTAAAAAACCTGTTTACGACTCAGCCCATTGTAGCTCACACTCAAGTGAGCAAGCTTTCGTGGGTCACTGTGATGCCCCTGAGGCTGCTTTGCTGCTGGAGCATTTTTATTACCAGCGAGCATGACAAGGCTTTTCATCGCTGCCATTTCAGTTACTGAAAACAACAGTCACAGAAACCTCCACTCTCCTCCCTCCTGGAAATGACTTCAAATATGTTTATAAGAGAGTGCTGGGAGGGGGGCTTTCCTCAACGCTTGTCAAATGTGTCTCCCTGCTTCGGTTGAGCATTAATATTATATCCCTGTATAGTATGTAGCTATAAATAAAAAGGAATTATTTACTTCGTTTAATGGGTTTCCTGTTATTACCATCTACTGAACTACACATAAACATAGTACAGTGTTAGCAAGAAGTGCAGAGAGGGTGAAAGGCTGATTTAAGTTTGGAACACATGAAGGGTTTTGGGTGGGATTGTAAAGCTAGTGAACATGAGATCATTAGTACACAATGTCAGATTATTGCATTTTGAATAGCAATTCATGAGTCAGCACAAGATATATTTTCGCAGTTTGAGATGACCTGCAGTGTGACATGTTTGACACCAGATGGCGCTGTCTCAAGACTGCTAAATGGAACCTTGAGGAATGTCAGTTACAAAGTGACAGTTGGGATTTGTCAGTTGGGATTCAATATCTGTGAGGAAAGGATGTTTAGAAAGGTAGCTGTGATGGCTGTTGTTTTTCGATGTTTTGCCAGTTATTGTTAAATACAATTCAATACAAAGTTATATATTTACCTTGTGAATTGAATGAGAGTTTCATTATTCACTCGAACAGAGACTGGAGTTTTTGGGCCGATGGGGAATTAAATTTCTATATTTCTGTTGCCTATCCGCTGTGACATAAATACTCGATGCCGAAGACACAATGCATTTTAGGCCACCTGATTCTGCCCTCTGAAAACTAGAAAGAACAGCAGGTGCAGTAATGGCGCATGAGTCAAGTGGATGAATCAGAGCTGTGGATTGCATACATTAAGGAGGGTCTGGCCAAAGCCCTCTCCGATTTCTGCACTGCTCAGCTTTTCTGAGATGTTATATAAATCCAAGATCTTCTGCCCGAGGGAGTTATGGGCTCTGGCTAATTAATCTGGTTTACATAAACAGTTTGCCCGGCTTCACATTCAATCAGGCTTTTAATCATTTCAATCAACAGCATGTAAGTGCCTGCCTGTCCCAGAAAGATAAAAATATAAATAAAAAGATAAAATAAAATCTGGCATACAGCAGAATTTTTTTCTCTCTCATCAGATCTGCAACACAAGCACTCCTGGAGTGTAGTGCTAACGTTTGGAGAATCTTGTTTCAGGTTGCTAAAATAAGAGTTTTCCTGATGTGGAATAAAACCCAGAGGTGATAGGAAATGAGAAGCCTTGTGCACTGAAGATCACTATTCACTAATCACTTTACATCAATTCACCTAACAATTTTTTTTAATATGGTGGTTGAGGGTTAATCTACATTGTATTGATGTGGTTTGAAACCATTTTCACTGCTATGACTCAGTGCTATGGAATCCCGGTGACTATAATTTCATGGGGCACCCACAATCTTTGTACTTGTTGTATTGTAATTGTATGTCAACCGGCAGGGATTGTCTGCCGTATGTGTAATGAGAAGAGCGGAATATAAATAAAGTGTATTATTATTATTATTTGACAGAGAAGGCTAAATATCTTGCAACACCGAAACTCCAAAAATTACACAGCACTAGGCCATAGCAGTTAGAGTGCTGTCAAATAGCCTTACATCTACAGTGCAGATGCACTTTAATGAAGACAAGAATAGTGTCTGTTCACTTCGGACAAATTACTAGGGGTGGATATCTCTGGTCATTTTCCTTAGAAAACCGTTATTATTTAGTATTAAAATCAATTTGGACCCTAATTCGACCCGCAGCCAGCAACCTGGAAGTGACGTTTCTAAATCGAAACCAGGTCCGCCATTTCTGTAAAGGGCACGTTGATATGTCTTATCTTTAACCCGCGTTGGTTCTCAGCTGGGAGGGGAGAGTGGAGGGCATCGCCTCCATACTCTCTCGCTAGCTGACAACCAACGCGGGTGTCACACCCCAGCCTGGTCCCCAACCTGATTCCTTGGTCAAACCAGACCGAAACCATGTTGTTCCAATAAGGCCTGCTAGGTCAGAAAGCAAGCCTCTACCAAGCAGCTATTGCAAAGACTCCCAGTTCACTCCCCGATCAAGGACAAGAGGAGCTCGGCACCATCTCAAGCCGATAAGCAGAGACGAGTTAACTCCCGTTTGCCCAGGTGCCAGTGTTAATTGGGTTGACATACCTTTCCCACGCGGGAGGACTGAGAAGGCCCAGCTGGAGAACTGTTATGGGAACGAGTTACGACGTCCAGTATGTCGTAACCATCAAAGCCTGTGAGACCTATTTAAGCTAGGTCCCAGAGATGAATGCCATCTTTCGCCAACGTTCAGCTTTCAAGCCAAGCCTTCACGGAACCCTGCTTGGGCCATCAGCCTTCCTGCCATTGAACTCTGTTTGCCAAGCCAAGCCTTGTGCCAAGAACTTACCAGTGGATTAGCCTGTTGGGGCATTAAGACTCTGCCTATTTTGATTCTATTTTGCCTTTGGACTATCGCTTTGCAATACTTTGGGTGCTTAGAGACACCTGTGGACTATAACTCTCTTTCTTTTACTATTTTTACTTATTCTAAATAAAGCATTTAACCGTGGTCGGTCTCAAGTGGTTTACTGAGGGGTCTTTCGGTGCAACAGCGGGTTAAAGATAATCCGCGTTAGTTCTCATGTGGCGAGGGGGGTGGAGGCGATGCCCTCCACTCTCCCCTGCCCACTGACAACCAACGCGGGTTAAAGATAACCTGCATTAGTTCTCATGTGGCGAGGGGGGCGGGTAGACCTTATATGTAAATCTGCTTGTGTTTATATTAAGATATTCACATGTGAGCATATATGGTCCAGCGCATAATTGAGTGTAATTAAAATAAACTCCTGCCAGATGTCTCCCATCTGCCCTCCATCTTGATCCACTCCAGAGGAAGGGCGTGAGGATGGTGGGGGGCTAAGAGGTCTGTGTGTGGACCTGCTCTCAGGTCCCAGGAATTTTTGTCTTAGATTTAAAATGTGGATTCGGGCACTGTCTGGAAGCGCTCCATGAATCTTTACTTTACTATAGATGATGGCATGAGAAGGATTCTCCAGCACTCCTGTTTAATAACATTGGAAAACCAGGTTTCAGAAGATCCACTTCCAGAACATCTCCAGTTGATTATAAAGTAAACTGTTTGGACTGAAAGGGGTTTGTTCCTAATGAATGTTTATGGCCAGCCCAGTCTTCAAAGTATGTTTACTTCCTGAATCAACCTTCAGGAAA
The DNA here is from genome assembly GCA_030556195.1 of Anolis apletophallus. Classification (NCBI taxonomy): domain Eukaryota; kingdom Metazoa; phylum Chordata; class Lepidosauria; order Squamata; family Anolidae; genus Anolis; species Anolis apletophallus. The sequence goes on from JARBWK010000012.1 coordinate 803,797, forward strand.
TGTTATTGGAGTCAGTACAACTACTTGTAAGTAAGACGTCCCAGAATTGCAGCTGAATAGCACCGCCATAAGCCTATGTGCAGGCGGCTCCTAGAAGTGTTTGCTTAAGAGCAAGCCTTGCCAATTATAAAGCATGGTTGCAGGCTAGACTTTGGGACCACTTAGGCTGCTTAAATCCGATTGGTATCAATCAGAACTAAGCAACACAATAACAGAACTTTAACCTTGGGTACTTCATCTTCTTCACTTGCAGATGACAAGCATTACAAGATTCCTTTGAACGTGATCAAGCTCAACACACACTATAGATACTAGGGGTGGTTGAGCCATAAAAAAATTGATTCTAAACTCGGGGGGATTTCCGTTGCTTGGTTATTATAGAAATTATTACATTTTTTAAAAATAAATTTCGTGATTGAAACGTAATTAATAACGAATTTTTCGTTATTATTCCTTATGCCTGTTGGCTTGTCATCCAGCCCTCCCTTCCTTCCCTTGCCAGATCAGATGCCATGCAGATATGATCCGGGATGGCATCTGATCTGGGGAGGGAAGGAAGGGAGGGGTGAATGGCTCACATCCACTCCTACAAAACACAGGAGGCAATGCACCAGGAATGCACTAAGTTACTGAGTAAGCTGGCAGTATGGGTACAGGTATGCATGCATGCACTCACTCAGCCTGAATAAGTCCTAAAGCCCACTAATAACATGATAGAAGCAAGCTATATCAACAAATAATCAATTAACGCAAATGAAATTCACAGATACACTTACACACATCATACTCCCGCAGTTCTGGGTGCTCAGAAGCAGGCGCAAAAGCGGAAATCTTCTCCCAAAAAACAGCCGCAGACCCAACCAATCGATGCCCGAAAAATTGATCCGTGGTCAGATCCATTTTTCGGGCATCGATTGGTCGGGCCTGCGGCTTGTGTTTGGGAGAAGATTTTGCCCGCTTTTGCGCCTGCTTCCGAGCACCCAGAACTGCAGGAGTATGATGTGTGTAAGTGTATCTGTGAAGCAATTTTTGAGGAGATTGATATTCCTGTTATAAGAAGCTCTCAGCTGGCGAGGGGAGAAGGGAGGGCGCTGCTGCCTCCAGTCTCCTCTCGCGAGTTGAGAACGGAGAGGGGGAAATACGACCTAATAACGTGACCTTTAGGAAAATGGCCACCCCAGGTTCGGTTTTGAAGCTTCACTTCCTGGTTGGACACCAAGGGTCGATATAGGGTCAAAATAATTTTGAATACAAAAAATAACGGATTTCGAAGTATTTTAAACCGGAGATATCCACCCCCTAATAGCCAGGTATACCAGATTTTAAAGGCTACTTTAGAATAGCCTGAATTTAATCATAGTAAAAATGTCTGAGCAAATGATTTCGAAAGAGATATTTGCTTCTAAATCCAATTTAGTAGTAAAATTAATGAAGTCTAACTGCCATGTTACGGAATCCTGGGATTTATAGTACAGTGGCAAAGTGGTACCAAACTGCATTCATTTTACAGTGCTGTTGATGTAAACCTGATCTACATCATGCACTGAACCTTCAGGAAACAAAGGTGCCATTCTCAGCCTCCCATGTCAACAATTTTAGACTTTGGAGTATTTCAGGTTTGTGTGTGAATCAATGTATGTGTGTTATCAGGTAGTTAATAATGCACTTAAAATATATAGACAAATATCCTAAATTAAAGTTATGACCGCAGTTAAGAGTGCTGGAAAGAGAAATAACTCTGCTTCTTAGATAAAATGAAGAACAGATCTCATTCTGAAAGAACAGGTAATTAATAGGGGTGGTAATCTCCAGCCGTTATCCTTAGAAAACAGTTATTATTTCGTATTAAAATCAATTTAGACCCTAATTCGCCCCACGGCCAGCAACCCGGAAGTGACGCTTCTAAATCGAAACCGGGTCCGGCATTTCCGTAAAGAGCACGTTATTATGTCGTTATAATTTCCTCCCTTTCTTACCTTTAACCTGCGTTGGTTCTCAGCTGCCTGGGGAGAGTGGAAGCAAGGCCTCCACTCACCTCTGCCAGCTCAGAAGCCAACGCGGGTTACCTTTAACCCAGGTTGGTTTCTGACCTGGCAGGCGAGTGGAGACCTCCCTCTGGCTCAGAAACCAACAGCACCCTCCACTCTGGTTTCTGGCAGGGGTGAGGGGAGGCTGGAGGCCAGCAGCACCCTCCACTCTGCTCTTGCCAGCTGAGAGCTGAGGCGGGTTATCTTTAAAGGTAACCCCCGTTTGGTTGTCAGCTGGCGAGACGGGAGTGGAAGGCATGCACACCATCCCTCCTTGCCAGCTGAGAATCAACCCGCGTTAGAGATATCACGGGTTGGTTCTTTTTTTAAAAAAAAATCTTTATTTCATATTTCTCCAGTACATACAGTAAAATACGATAGGTCACGGATTGGTTCTGAGCTGGTGAGGGGCATGGAGGTGGGCATCCCCTGCGCACTGCGCGTGCGTGGCAGCAATAATGAAATAATAATGAATTTCGTTATTTATTACGTTACAATTTTGAAATTTTTGCAAAAATTTTCAGAACACTCTATTTTGAAACAACAGCGGCTATCCCCCCCCCCACACACACACACACACGAGTTTAGAAACAATTTTTTGATGGATCAACCACCCCTAGTAATTAAGTAGTAGGTGTGGTGTTTGCTTCAACAGAGCTCTTTTAGACTTCACCTCAAATTATTACATTTTACACATGCTATTTTGTTTTCTCTGCTTAATACCTCATTCTGCAGAACCTAAAAGTCTTTTTTAAAAAAATGTTCCAAGGAAAAGGTAGGCTTACACCAGCTTCTCTTAACTTTTGTTCACGACTTCCTGTGCTTTGTTGCTGCGTTTTCCAGCCTTGATGTTAGGTTCTTTTAAATATTTTACCGCCCACTTTTATGGATCTAGGAATAGCAAAATGCTGCAGAAGGCTCAAATTACACACTTTCTAAGTGTCCCCATGGAGGGATATAAATAATGTTATTATTATTTGAAACACAACAAGATTAGTACACAACAAACAAAGTTACTCTGCTGACTATTGTATTTTGGTATTATTATTTGATGTAGCCTGTTCCGTCTTCCAGATACCTGTTTTGTGTTGCTCCCAGTTCTGGATGGCAGCTTCCTTTTGCATTTTCCTTTAGGGTTGCCATATAGGCCCACTGGCACCCTGTTAGTTAATCATATACAGGTTTGCAGCCAGTTTTGCAAAGCTTGCTGCTGGAGCCTTGCAAAATGTATCCCTTTGGTTTGGGGCCCGCCCCTTTTTTCCCTGGGGATGAGTTCTCCATTTTGAGATCTCTACTCAGTCCTTCTCAGGCAGGAGAAGAGCTCAGATGTGCTTGGCCAGTCAGGCTAGCTGTGTATAGGCCACCGTAAGTACTGTATGAACGACCAATTGCTTGACCGCTGGGATTAGATAAGCTAATGATACCCTGCTGTGATTAGCACTGCTTGTTGTATATTGTAGTTATCTAACTGCCATTCCAGCACCGGTTCGCCTTCGAACTGGCTCTAGGCATAGATAGGGAAGGCGTAGTTCCTTCTATTCAGTAACCTAGGGTCAGGGTGAGGAATATCTTCGGATTTCCTTGCCATTTGGAGGGAGCAAAGGGAGACTTCGCAGTCTTAATCAGCAACCCTGGGAATTGTCATCTTACCCTCGTTTTGTATTTTTGCAACCGTTAAGCTTTGTGCCAAATCCTTCAAAGACTTCATAGCTGAATAAACTATTTGTTCTTTAACCTGGAGTGGTTTTTGGGTTGCTGGACCCCTGAGCTTCTCAAGTAAGCATCCTGCAGTCCACCAGGCACATAGGAAGCACATCACAGTTTATTTTCAAAGGCGCCTGGTGTGACGGCATGTAGCCTAACATTTATGACTCTATTATGGATACTAAAAACAGGTTCTCCCTGTTAAAGTTATTTCTCCTTTAAAAATAATCCATGGATGAACTATAGAGAATATCATATAGGAATATGCCATAATGAGAGAGGAAAAAAGGCTCATGCTACATTTCCCAATCTCAATTGTCATAGATGGAGAATGCCCACTTAAAAATGGCTATAGCATCATGTAGCAATATATATGTTTTCTAATAGTAAGGAAACAATCTCTAATCTTCCCTACATCAGTAAAGCTACATTCCTAAACATTCTCTCTAGGGTGTCAACCCCCAAAACATGTTAAACATGTGCAGACATTCCTCCGTTTATATAATTCAATCATGACATGATTTTATTATTTAGGAATTTTTTATGGCTGAAAGCCACGAGGCACATTTTCATAAAACTTCATTCTCCGTGCAGCTATGATTCATAATATTCTTTTTCCTAACAGTTGTCAAGGACTATTCTCAGCCTGGGACTTATCCTACATTGTCAAAACTTTTGTCTGCATTAAAATACTTACGAAGACCGACGAAGACGCCGCTGTCTCTCCCTCTTGGAGAGACAAACTTTGAGCAAAATGGTGGCCGTCCTTGAAGTTGCCAACGTAGAGACCACTAGCTTGAAGGCGAATGTCACCGGGAAAGCTTCCTCCCAGCAACCCATCGGTCACTCTCGACGTAGACGTGGCTGCAGAGCTGGGAGGAAGCGGAGGGGGCACCAGTCACGGAGCACCACATCCAGCAACAACCAGAGAGTTCTACAGTGGAAGGAGTGCAGAGCGGCAGCTCCGGCTGCCCAGAAGAGCAAGTGGGCTGAAACACGGGCACCGGAAGCTGAACCAGAGGAACATTTGAAACATAGAGTCAACCGACGTAAACTTCAGCACCAGGTTCGGCCCCAGAGTTGTCTGGGGTCTGATGGCTGGGAGCTGGAGTTGGGCTGGAACTTTAAACTCTCCTAAAGGAGCCCAGTACGGAGCGGCGAGGGCCTCCCAAATCGCCATGGTTGAGACCCCTCCTTGCCATCCGACTGGAGTCGTCCCCCCCATCACTTGGAGGTGTGGCTGCATTGAGGTTGCAGAATGGGCCCTTAAATCCAGAATTAAGGGCTGCTCGGTCCCTAACCTTACCTACGGCCACTAAACTGACTATCGACCCCACCTGATATGCAACCTTTAGCTCACCTCCACTTTCTTGTATTTATATTTAATGTTAGGTAATGTGTTGGTTTTATATGTTTACTCTGTGTTGGATTGTATTCATGCATACTATTGTAAACCACTCTGAGCCTTCGGGGAGTGGCGGTCTAGAAATGTGAAGCATAAATAAATAAATAAATAAATAATAAATGCTGGGGGGGGGGGGGGAGGAAATCACATGTTTTTTTGAACAGAAAAGTCCCAAAACGCAGCCTGCCAATGATGATGCTAGCCCTATCAATCTTTAGTGGCCAAAAATGTCTACTATTCAGGTGAGGCTAGTGAAGAAAACGTGTGCCCTTAGGAAGCCCTTAGCACTTGCTCCCCCTTATTTTTACTGATTTCCATGCTTTTCAGTAAAAGGAAAAATGAGATAATCTTATCTGGCTATATGGTACTGTTTTGAGCTCCACTCCACCCTAAAGCAATAAAGAAAGATGCACCTTAGTTCTAGTTGCCCCCAAATTGTGGGTGTAAAAGCACCATTTGGCCCTGCAAAACCCTGAATGGGTAAAAAACATACAGCAAGTTGGCGCTCCAAATGCCAGAATTTGTTCATCTGTGACTTGAGACAAGGTTTCTTTGTAATAGCATGCTTACGAATTGAGAACCATTACAAGGAATAGGGATGGAGATTGCAACGACCTCCCTCCGATCGTTTCTCTGTCCACCACTTCGTAATGATCTGCCCTGTCACTTTATTGTAACAATGGCCAATTCTTTTATTTTATTTTTATTTTTATTTATTATTCGGGCTTCTATGCCGCCGACTCCCTGAGGCTCGCGGCGGCTCACAGGAACCGAAGGTACAACTACACACAAGCAATGCGATAAAACATCTAAGACAATTAAACAGTTAAAACAGCAAAATACAAAACCCCCAGGTACAGTTCAGAAATTAGACAGCGTGACACCCCAGGACAGCGGCTAAAGCGGAACATGGGCAGGACCTACTCACCGAAGGCCTGCTTAAACAAATAAGTTTTGCAGGCGGTCTAAACGGGAGCAGGTCCTTTATAGCCCAGCGTTCCAGCCGGGAGGCGTTCCACAGCGTAGGAGCTATAACGGAGAATGCCCTCCGGCGTAGATGTCAGTTTAGCCGATTTCGCCGAGGGTATCTCTAACAAATTAGCATCCTCGGAGCGTAGTGATCTCGGGGGGACAGGGTGGGGTGAGTCGGTCCCTCAAGTACGCTGGCCCCAGGCCATGCAAGGCCTTAAAGGTAAGAACCAACACCTTGAAGGAGATCCGGTGCTCGATTGGGAGCCAGTGCAGATCCTGCAAAACAGGTGTGATGTGGCGGCCTGCTGGGGTTCCAGACAGGAGCCGGGCGGCAGTGTTCTGCACCAGCTTGAGCTTCCGGGTCGCCGACAAAGGAAGGCCAACGTAAAGCGCATTACAGTAATCCAGCCTTGAGATGACCGTAGATTGGATCACCGTGGCCAGGTCACTCCGGGAGATATAGGGGGCCAGCCTCCGAGCCTGTCGCAGATGAAAAAAAGCAACCTTGCTGACCGCGGAGACCTGGGCCTCCATGGTCAGCTGGGAGTCCAGATGAACCCCCAGGCTCTTAACGGAAGGCGATGGGCATAGCGCCACACCGTCCAGGGTCGGAAGCTGGACATCTACACCACCAAATTATTTTTACTTCGTTTATATTCCATCCTTCTCACCCCACAGGGAACTCAGGGCAGATTACATTTAGACACACAGACACACAAGACAGAAAGAGGCAATTTAACATCTGGCCACCAGGGGGGAGCGGTCGCACTCCTTCATTCCTCAGCGTGTTTCCTGGAGATCTTTTTTATGGCCTCGTAAATCAGTTAAATTTATCCTCCCCACTACCTTAATTTCCTACTTGACAGTTGCATCTGTCTTTCGGGTTGCAAAGGTCGACAACAGGCTACACAATAGATCGAGAGCCCACCTCGACCCGGGCAGGCCTCGAACTCATGACCTTCTGGTCAGTAGAGATCTTATGCAGCTGACATCCAGCCAGCTGCGCCACATTCCCGGTTCTTAAGTACTTGTTTTCGGTTTGAAGACCAAGTGTACAGATCTCCGATAACGTTGTTATCTATTTCCAACTTGACCGGGCACATTACTATTTAAACGGCCACCAATATAAAATCTTGACTACCCGATGGAAAGGGGTTTGTTTGAGGCTTATGTATTGAAATGATGTGACTGAGAGAGATTTCATGAAGGAACATCAAACAGTTTATTTAACAGTTTGTATAGAAGCTTGAGAGTTTCAAAGTTGCAAAATCTTAGGGGGTTTCAGAGGCTATTGGTTCTTTGTTACTAGTTGCTTAGTTTTCCTCAGAGTTACAATTCTTGGGGATACACAGTTCTCGCGACTGAGGTACAGTGTTTCTTTGCTTGCTATTCTTCCTTATTCACTAACTCAGCAGTCCTACTCTGTCAGCTGCTATACCATAGGTCAGTGTTTCCCAACCGCCGCTGTGACGCGGCACAGCAGTGTGCCGTGACGGACCTCCTGCTGTGCCACGGGCAAGGCTCTCTGCCCCTTCCTTCCCCCTCCTCCTGCCGAACTCCTGCTGCTTGGGGGAGGAGGAGGAAGGGCTGGGCGGTTGCGAAGCAAAAGAAGAAGGGGCTGGGGCACCGCCTCCTTCGGCCGTTTCTCCAGCCAGCCTCCAATCCACCATGACTCTCACCCCTTGCTCGCTGAAGCCGCATGGAGGATGAGCCCCGCCCACTGAAGCCCGTCCAATGCTCATGCTCCTCCTCCTCCGCGCAGCTTCAGCGAGCGAGGGGTGGGAGTCATGGCGGAGGGCGGTGCTGGGGACAGGGGCCATGACTCTTGCCCCTCGCTCACTGAAGTCGCATGGAGGACGAGCCCTGCCCACTGAAGCCCGTCCACCGCTCATGCTCCTCCTCCGTGCGGCTTACACCCCCTCCCCCGGCTTCAGCTCTCCCAGAGCTTCTCCAGCCTTGCGGGGGCAGTGCCAAGCCAGCATTGGGCTGGCTCTGCCACCGCTGGCATGGCACTGCCCCCGCAAGGCTGGAGAAGCTCTGGGAGAGCTGAAGCCGGGGGAGGGGCGGGGCATTGCGCGGCCTGGCTCCACCCCATCTCCCTGGCTTCGGCACTCCCAGCAGCTGCTCCCAGCAGGCCACTATACCCCAGCTGTTCTTCACTGTGTTAGAGTGTCATTTTGTGTCATTTTGGTTGGTGGTGTGCCCCAGAGTTTTTTAAATGTTAAAAGTGCGCCGCGGCTCAAAAAAGGTTGGGAAACACTGCCATAGGTGATTTACCAAACTCCCAGCTTCTACCTGTATCTTCAGGTTAACTCTCCAGCTTAACCTACTCTAGAAACTGTTCTCTCAGTTCCCTAAAATAAGCTGCCTCGTCTGCAGTTCAAAAAGCACAGCAGTCTTTCTGTTACCTCAGAACAGAATTGACCCCTCTCTAAACCTTCCGCTGGCTTAACAACAACCACTCTGACCAACTGTCTCTCCTCTTCCCAAATTTAAACCTGCCTTCCCCCGCATATTCCTCTCTGGCTCCTCCCCTGTTTCCATAGTAACATACTCTCTTTGGAGGGAAATGCCTCTATTATCAGAGTTGACCCTTTAGGGTCTGTTCAACATTTAACCTTATATTCCAATACAAATGTAATCATATAACCACATATTCAACCAGGCCCGGATTACCCATAGGGCCAACCTAGGCCATGGCATAGGGGCGCAAGCCGAGGGGGGTGCAAGTCATGGACCAAAAAAATTGTTATAAAATAATTTAAAAACTGCGCCGCGATTGGCTCCTGCCGCCTGGTACCCAAAAGAAGGTGGAGCCAAAGCCGGGCTCCGCGGAGGCAGCGCTCGTGCTCGCCACATCAGCCTCAGCCCATCCATCTACGCCGCTGCTTCTCAGCCAGTGCTTCTGCGCCTGAGGGGAGGGGAGGGGGCACCTGGCCTGGCCTGGCTTGGAGCGGCTTCCTTCGCAGGCTGCTGAGGGAAGAGGAGGCTGCAGGAAAGAAGGGTGGCATGCGGCGTGGAGGCCCGGAGGGGAGCCTGAGGCGGAGGAAGGCGCTGGGCCATGAGCCGCACATGGGGCCGCCTCTGAAGCCACTGCCTCAGACGAAGAGCATTCTCTGGACCCGGCCGGGCTTTCTCCACATAAGGCCCCCATCCCTTTGGGCCTCGGCTCTGCGGCACTCGCCCTCCTTTGCCTCCTTCCTGAGGGGTCACAAACCCGCTCCCTGCCACACAAAGAGGCCCCTTCCCTTCTTCTCTTCAGTGACAGTGCGCGCACACCTTTCCCCTCAGCCCCATTGGCACAGAACGGGAAGGATGCGGCAGCGTGAGGCAGGGGGGGAGAGAGAGGGAGAGACAAAGGTGCCGCTGTGTGCGTCCAGCGGGTGGCTGCACAAATCGCATATTGTTTAAATAAGCTGCCTGAACAGGCTACGTTTTTTGACTACATCTTGGAGCGGCTCCGCAATTTGCGCAGCCACCCGCTGGACGCACACTATTGACTGTGAAGTCCAAAGAACTTGTAAAAGCACGCCTACAACAACATTGCGATCATCAAAAACTTTTGTGTCATGTTTCCATAACGTAAAGACTGAATTCTAGACGTTTACTCATTGCGGAGCCTTTTTTGAATGACTTCCATAGCCTTCTCCTTTCCCAGCGTTGTCTTACCAGAAAGGGCGATTTTCCTTTACTTTCACGGCGTCCAGCCTTCTCCGCAGAGCCACTTGGAAGCGGCAGGCTAACAGAGTCACACTAGGTACTGTTGTCGAGGCCAACAGGTCTCAAGCCGCAGGTCGTTCCGCGAGTGAACAAGTCCCAACTTCAGCACGCACGCCTGTTCCTGGGTGGAAGCCCACACGTCCTTTCCTAAGCCCCGCTGGAGTCTGTCCATAAGGTTATTTCTCTTTCTGACTTTCTCCTATTTTTCCTGAATTTTTATATTTTTTTTCTCACCTCCCGCTTCCCGGGCGCCTTAAGACTGCGAGGAGAGCTGCGTCCAAGGGAAAGACGCGGTAGCTCAAGCGGCAGGGCCAAGGCCGGTTGGGACGGGAATCCCGGGTTCGGGACCCCCGAAGGGAGGAAAGGAACTTGTTTTTTTGCTTTACACTCTTTATCTTTATTCTCCTCTCCCTTCACTCTTGGGACGTCTCTGGGCTCAGAAAGAAAAGTTTTGAGAAAGGAATTGGCCTATGAAGCAGGGGGCCACATCTGTTTGTGTTGGGCTGACATCAGGAAAGCAGAAATCATAATAAAGGATTCATCCCTGTATCTGTGCATCTGTATAATATTGCTCCCATGTCTCCCTTTACCCCTTGTAACCCTTCCCTCCCCCCCCCTTTTGCCCTCATTGAGAAAAGACTGCCTTGAAAGTGTTTTGTTGTATTTGGCAAGAGGAAATGTAACCAAATTCCCATCCCAAATCTTTATGGACCATCCCCCTTCTCATTGCATGCGTTGCCCGGGCAGAATCTTGTTATGGAAATTGAGCTCCTGTTTCAAATCCACGTCTGTCCGGGTCCGGAGGCAGTTTCGCCGGTCTGAGTCGTCAAGCATAACTTGCCTTTGGAAATTGGACATTGAATATCTATTTTCACAACGGAGCCACACCTGGCCTCGGAAACCAGGCTGTGTCCCAAAATAGGCCCTTTGTCACCCAAAGGTTTGAGTGAATTACTATCATCAGGCCTCTTCCCCTTTCCTTTTTCATTCTCAAGAATGACGCACCATCTCATTAATCCTATCACTCCCTGGTGTCACTCCAGGTAGTTTACCTGGCCAGGATTCTTTGTTTTATTCATATGCCATATTGACAGCGATTTCCGTCTGAGCTCCCCTTCCCGGACATTCCATATATGGCCGCAGACTCCTGATTGGCTAGGATGGCGAATGGGAGTAAGCGCCGATAGGCTCCCCAGAGCCGGTCAACATCCCGCCCATCAGCTGGTCTCAACGTTCCGACCAATCACCGACGGAGCCGGCCCAGAAGGGGGCAGGCGGGAAATTCAATTGTTTTGACAGTTCTGTAACCTTTAAAACCAATGTTTTGATTGTATATGCATGCGTTCTTTGCGGGAATCAGGGTATTGCGGTTCGCATCCTCTCAGCTGAGCAGAATAAACAATTTCGTGGCATCTACCTTGCAGCATTGGTGAGCATAATTGGATCTACGGGAGGCGGGTAGGCTACGAGGACCTAGTCGCTCCGGGCTCGCCAGGTTAACTGAACCCTCGCGGTCTCTGCCCCGTGGTCGGTCCACGGGGCTTGCCCGGTTGTCTGACAACAGGCCTGGGGGATTGGCGGTTGTTCGATAACAATACTACGCAGACACTGACGATGAAATAATGACTACAAATAGTTCAGATACAATCTGTATTTATTGTTGGTACATGTATGACACATATTACGAATAACCTCTGTTGAATGGGATAGACGTGATAGAGGTTGGCTTAAAGGAGGCGTAATTCCAAAGTGTGGCCTAGGGCGCAAAAAGGTGTTAATCCGGACCTGTATTCAACAATAAAACAATACATATTATATTGACTTCATTACAGAGAGAAATTCATTTCTTTTTTTAAAGGGTGCATGCATACATATGTAGTGTACCTGGATTTTAGTATGGCCTTCAACAAGGTTCCCCATGACCTTCTGGCAAACAAATTAGTCAAGTGTTGGCTAGGTGAAACTATGTTGAGTTGCATCTGCAATTGGCTAAGCGAACGAACCCGAAGGGTGCTCACCAATGCTTCCTCTTCATCCTGGAAGGAGTGCCAGCAGAGTGCCATCGGCAGGGTTCCCTCCTGGGCATCCCGGTCCTGTTCAAGCTTTTGGATAGACTTTTCATTTAAGTGCAACATTTTCTTGGTTTACCTTTATTTATTTGTTTGTTTGTTTGTTTATTTATTGTTGGGCTTCTATGCCGCCACTCCCGGGGAGGCTCGGGGTGGCTCACAAGCGCCGAATAAAACAGCAGAGTAAAACAATTTAAAACACAGCAGAAAAACACACTATAAAACCAACAAATTAAAAGCCTGATGTGAAAAGCACATCACAGCAGGTACCAGAAATTACAAATACGACGGGCGTGCCTAAGCAAAGACCTACAGGCGAAAGGCCTGCTGGAATAAGTAGGTCTTGCAAGCCCGCCTAAAAGGCAGCAGATCCTGGATGGCACGCGTTTCAGTGGGGAGGGCATTCCATAGTGTGGGCGCAATCACAGAGAATGCCCTCCCTACGGGTTGCTGTTAATTTGGCGGACGTCGCAGAAGGGACATCCAGAAGGTTAGTACCTTCCGACTGGAGTGCTCTCATAGGGCAATATGGGGAGAGGCAGTCCCTCAGATAGACTGGCCCCAGGCCGTGCAAGGCCTTAAAGGTAAGAACCAACACTTTGAAGGTGATCCAGTGCTCGATTGGAAGCCAGTGCAGATCCTGCAAGGTGGGTGTTATGTGACTACCAGCTGGCATACTAGACAGGAGCCGGGCGGCAGTGTTCTGCACCAGCATGAGCTTCCGGGTCACCGACAGAGGAAGGCCAACATAGAGTGCATTACAGTAGTCCAGTCTTGAGATGACCGTGACTTGGATCACCGTGGCCAGGTCGTTCCGGGATAGATCGGGGGCCAGCCGCCTTGCCTGTCTGAGATGGAAAAAAGCCGACTTGCTGACCATGGAGACCTGGGTCTCCATGGTCAATTGGGAGTCCAAGTGGACTCCCAAGCTCTTTACAGAAGGCGATGGGCATAACGCCACACTGTCCAGGGTCGGATACTGGACATCCCCATCACCCGGACGGCCCAGCCACAAGATCTCCGTCTTCGCTGGATTCACCCTCAACCTACTGGCTCGCAGCCATCCAGTAACGGCTTCGAGGCAACGCCGAGGACGGATCCAGGCCTGCCCTCCATCCTCAGAATGAGCTGAGTGTCATCAGCGTACTGGGGGCACTCAAGCCCAAAACTCTGTACCAGCTGTGCAAGCGGCAGCATATAGATGTTAGTGTTTTTTGAAATTCCTGTTCAGAGTTGGTCATTGGTTTTTTTGTTAAACTTCTGGAAATCTAGCTCATGGGTGTATTTTGAAACTGTTTTTTTTATATTAGATACCCTTTTCTTAATAAACTTACTATTCTTGTTCATCGGTGTGGTGTTTGGGTGAAAAAGGGATCAAGTAGGCGGCTGGGCTACAACAGTTACCTTTATGTCAACAAATTTGAGAACACGTTTTCCAGCTGAAGTTACATTTAACCAAGTTTTCTGGTATTTCTCAGTTATATTTACCTTGCCCACTTATGCTATTATATGAAAAGGAATTCAAAATAAATTTCGTACTCTCCCTCCTTCTCTTTCTCGGTTCTGCTTTCCATGCTGGCGCATTAGCTCTTTGCAGTCCAACCCTCATTATCAATCAATCATGAGTGTTGCCTGCCGATCACTATGTATGTCTTGTAACCCGCCACGAGCCCTCGGGAAGAGGCGGAATACAAATGCAAATAATAAATAAATAAATAAATAAATAATCTTCACATGAAACACATTGTATATTAAATCTACTTTTTAAAAGGCAATAAAAGCTCATTATAGCTTTTGGAATCTCTGCATTTTTACTAACTGTCCATTATAGAGCGAACAGGTGGTCTATAAACCATTGTTAGTAAATTGTTCTTTCAAAAACCACTTACTCAACCATTTCCTCTAACGAATGTCGTTTAAAGACATTCGTTGAAATGCGGAAAATAAAACTGGAAATAAAGGATGGGGAAACAGGAATTTGAATGAGTAAGCTAGCCAATTGCAGATTCCAGCTTGCAATTACTTTACTTCTTTACATGTGTCTGTATGTGTGTGCGTGTCAAAGAGAGATTGCATATATTGGTTGAAGAAACATGGGGAAAAGTATCCAGTCCAAGCAATGTTGATGTCTGAGGAAAGGGACATGATCGCTACGAAATTCCAAGATAGAAGGGGAATCTGAGAATAATAGATGGACATATTATTCAGGAAGACATGATACATGTAGTAAAATAGATGATATTTTGGGGGGAAATACAAACCAATAATTGATTCTAGAGGCAAAAACACTGTCAGATCATGCAAAATCTCTGGGCATTACTTCGCGAACGAAGGTTCTTAGGAATGACTCATCCCATGCTTTTTACAAGCGCGTTGATGACTAAAAAGGCCAATCTGAAATAGGCAAGTTTAGTTGCAAAAAGCACAGCAGAAAGTCTCCTTGGGTGATGTTGTATCCAAGTTGCGGTTCTTTCTGCGTTGTTGTTTCTCTTCGAGACCCAATCGGCGTGTCTTCCCGAAAGAGGTCGCAGCATTGTGGATAGTGAGGCCAGGGTGGACCATTGTTGGTGATCAATCTGGCCGAGCCTGAGATGTTGTTTCAGGGAGTCCTGATATCTCTTTTTGGGGGCGCCTCTCTTGCGCTGACCTGTGGCGAGTTCACTGTAGAGTAGTATCTTTGGGAAGCAGTGCTCCTCCATCCTAGAGACCTCGGGCCCTGCCCAGCGCAGCTGTGTTCTCAATAGCATGGCCTCAATGCTGGTGATCCCTGCTTGCTCAAGGAAAGCAACATTCGTCACATAGTCGGTCCAGTGTATATTTAGGATTGTGCGAAGACAGCGATGATGAAAGCGTTCGAGGAGTCGTAGGTGTTGGCGATAGGTGACCCATGTTTCAGACCCATAGAGGAGAATAGACAGTACGATAGCTCTGTATACACTGATTTTGGTGTTTTGCCTCAGGTGTTTGTTGCTCCAGACTCTTTTGTGAAGCCTTCCAAATGCACTCTATGCCTTTGCTAATCTGTGATCTATCTCTTTGTCAATCTTGGCGTCTGAAGAGATGATGCTTCCCAGGGAGGTGAACTGCTGAATGGACTTAAGCACAGATGTGCCTATGCTGACATGGGGATGATGGTGTTCTTCCTGTGGTGCGGGCTGGTAGAGGACTTCCGTTTTCTTCAGGCTGACTTCCAGCCCAAACAGCGCTGCAGCTGTTGCAAAGCAGGATGTCAGGCGCTGCAGGGCTGCTTTTGAATGGGCGACAAGGGCAGCATCGTCAGCAAAGCTATTCCAAAAGTTGGAATATAAAACCAATGAAGAGGAAGGCTTACTATCTGAAAAAGAAAAATGAAAAAACTAGGTAAAGAGATTGAAAGATGAAAATGGGAGAGAACAAGAGGAGCAAAATAAGATTAGGGAGATAAGATGCTTATCACCTTAAAAACAAACCAAAAAATCCCCTCAAAATTTGCCCCTGCCTTCAATTATTGTGGTTTAAGCTTTCAATGGCCAGGGCTTGTTTGTTATTGTGGGCTTGTTTCATAAAAGCGGACGCCAAACTCAGTAATTTGTCAGTCTTAATGTGGCAGGACATGGGAATAATTTATGGCAATGTGCTGTACATAATCAATTTCATGAACTTCACACAAGATAACAACAAACTGATCCAAATGTATTGTTTTGCTGAATTTTCTGTCAACCATTAAGTACTCAGATATTTTTTTCTGGTACAGATGGTTCAAGTTAAACTCACCACACAGCTGTTGACATGGCCTCCCTCAATGTAGGAGGAGTTGAATCGTGGCCTCAGACCAATCAGGTTGCAAACGTACTAACCATAATTTTGCCAAAAGAAATTTCCATACCATATGTGAATACATATAAGTATACATGTCTTTTTTTCATATTGTCTTCAAATTTAGAGCCACTGATGTTGTGGCGAAAGTAGAGGCCAGTACGAGAAATAGTCACTTTGGTTTTTTAATTATTATTATTATTATTGAGGGTTTTACATATAATAAAATACAGTTTGCAGAAAAAGGTAGGAAAAAGGAAAAGGGAAAAGAAGGGAAGAAGGAAAGAAAGAAGGGAGTGTGTTAGAGGAAGAGGGGAAAAGGAAAGCTCGTAGCAAAAAGTAAGAGATAAGTTAGTAGAGTAGTCTTCCAGTTTGTTCTGCGTGGACAATGTAGCGGAACTTGAGATAATTCTTCATAGTGATGTAACTTCCAGCTTCCGATTTCCTTGTTGTGTGTCCTTGTATTTATATCTTTAATAATTTCAAATAAGACTTAAGAGGTTGCCAGTCTGTTCGGTTCTTCACACTCTGGTCGTTGACCATACTGTTCAATTCATCTAACTGCATTAACTCATGGAGTTTAACTATCCAGTAGGCATGAGAAAAATGAAACGGAAATTAAAAGGATTCGTAAGAGATTCGTATGTAATGGGACTTTTGAGGTTTTACGTATCGCTGCCGCGATCCCGGAAGTAGACTTCCTTTTTTCGGTCCTTGAGGCCAACAATTTGCGTTATGATCGTAAGAAATTCTTAATTCTTAATTAATTAATTATTGTACTACGTACTCACTTCTCCCTGTCTTCTCCCCCTCATTTCCTTCCCGCCTTCATTCAGCTTCTTCTTTTTCCCGCATTTCTATGGGGAACTGGAAGTGACGCTGCTGCTAGGTAGGCAATGCATTCTGGAAAGTGTAGTCCTCCAGGCTTCCCCCCCCTCCTTCTCTTCCCCGTTGCTCTGCTGCCATGCCCCATCGCAGGGGCCAGCTTCACACACACACACCCACACCCACGCTTCTCTCCTCCTCTCTCTCCCTGCGCTCTCTCAGATGCTTCTCTTCCCCGTTGCTCTGCCATGCCCCATCGCAGGGGCCAGCTTCAGCCCTCCAGGTACGTGTTTTGGACTTCACCTCCCACCATTCCTCACAGCCTCAGGCCTCTTCCTTTTCCTCTCAGCCTGGGCAAACTTGGGCCCTCGCTCCCTCAGGATCGGGGTGAGAGAGAGGCAGCGAGGAGCGAGGGGGGGGGCTCCTCCTCCTTTTCTTTTGCTGCTTCCAAGAATTTGCTCCTTCCCTCCCTCCTTCCTATTTGGAGAGTCCCATCTAGAATTCAGTGTGGTTTATTCAAGTTTTGGCCTACAACTCCCAGAAATCCCAGCCAATTTACCAGCTGTTAGGATTTCTGGGAGTTGTAAAAAACTCATCTGGAATGCGTATGCTCTGGCATACGAATTACTAACGAATTTCGTTAGTACTTAAGTTACATTTCAGAAATTTTTGGGAAATTTTTTGTAAGTCTTTCTTTTACTAATCAACCCCCCCCCCCCATTTGATTTAAGAATCGCCATTTTTGGATTCTAAACCATGCCTACTATCCAGTCATCTATTGGGGGGGTGTCCTCCTTTTCCCAGTTTCTCGCTAGTACTAGCCTGGCAGCTGCCGCTATAAAATGTAATAATTTGTCCTTTTTTTGGTCAAACTTTTCATCTGTTAAATTAAGTAAATAATATTCCGGCTTTAGGTCAAATTTCTCCTTCCATATTTTCTGCGTGTGCGTATGAATTAATTTCCAATTTTTTTGGACTTTCCTACAAGTTTACCAGCAGTGGAAAAAAGTCCCCGGTTGGTTAATTGCACTTCCAGCATTTGTTGTTTGTATTCTTATAAAATTTAGCCAACTTCTGCAGAGTTAAATGCCATCGGAAGTACATTTTGTACCAGTTTTCGGCCGTAGTGGTTGAGCCTAAATATTCTTTACTTTTTTCCCAGATGGATTCCCATTCTCGCAATAATATTGTATGGCCTAGGTCTTGGGCCCAGTCAATCATAACTTGTTTTATTGATTCCGTCTCCACATCCCATTCTAATAGTTTATTATATGAAATCCTGATTTGTTTTTCTCAAACTTGTGTACCTTCTCCCAACTTGTTTCTTCCATAGTGAGGTCTTTTTTACAGTCTACCTTGAAGTAATCTTTTATTTATAGGTAATGAAACCAAGAGATGTCCAAACCCGAGCCTCTTAAATCATCTAATGATTTTAGTTCCCACGACGTGCTCTTCCTTTCTAATAATAATTTGTATGTGTACCATTTTGTCATCGGGATTTCTTTCTTGTGTTGAGCCTCTAATGACGAGATCCATAATGGTGTTTTCCTATAAAACCTTGTTTTATACTTGTCCCACGTTTTGATCAAGGCGGCCCTGATGTAGTGATTAGTAAAATTCCTTTCCAGTTTTGCCTTACCATACCAAAGGCATGCGTGCCAGCCTCTTCTTGTGTTGAAACCTTCTAACTGCAACAATAGAAACTACAACAATAGAAATAGTCACTTTGTGAAGGAATCATTCAGTGGCGAACTGGATCTGAAAATTTTGGTTGCCAGAAGACAAAGGGTCCCGCTCTCAACTATAAGTCAATCATTTCATTTTTTTAAAAAAAAATCCACATAAATGGAACTAAATCATTAAAAAAAATAAGAGTAGAAAGAGGCATGATTAAATTGTTACTAAAATAGTGATGCTGTCAGCTGGTAGGTTCTTGAACAAAAGCCACACTCACACAGGCGGTGCTGGGATAATAAGCAGTTTATTGTTCTTCTTTCTCACAGCAAGAAAAAGAGAGAACTGAAGAGATTCCCACCCAAACACGAACACTTTCCCACTCAAACGCTTTACTAACTCCTCCCCTCCCCCTCTGAAGAGTTTCCCACCCATTTTGGTTCCTTTGAAACTGTAATTCCTGTCTCCTCCTCTGGGGGGCAAAGGGCTCTATCGATTGTCAGGTGAGGCCAGACAGATAGGCAAACCATCTGCTCTAGGGCACAACCTGACATGACACCACCTCCCTCGGAATGAGTACCCTGCAGAAATGGAAGAGAGTATCGCCCTCTGAGGCCTTGGCAACCTGACCCCCCTGGATAAACCACACAGCAGCTGAGGTACAACGGGTTTTATTGATAATAGGTAAGTATAGGGAAGGGGTTGGAGGCAATCCGTATAGTGCCTCCAACTAGCAGCAAAACAGGAGTCAGCAAGGGTGTAGGTGCTCCGCAGTAAAAAGGAGCACAAGCGGGAAAACGGGAACAAGCCGGATGCAAGAGTCTTTTGGAATCCCAGCCGAAGCAAGTGAGGCTGGGACGCGTTGATTATAAGGCAAAGAGTTCAAAAGGTAAAAAGAGTCTTTCAGGATCAATCACTGGGTCTCGACGATGAACAGCAATGCTGGAACAAGTCAGCCCGAAGCAGGCTGGCTGGCAAGGCTTGATGGACCCGACTGGCCTAACCCGCAAGATCTTCTCCCAAATGCGTTGTTGATACAAGACACCGGCATGGAGGTCTGCAAGGCAGTTATAGTGTTCCTTAGTTGCGTCGCACGTCAAACGCTAAGATTGATGATCCTTAGTATGTTTTGTGAACTCATACCTCTTGGATTGCGGAGCTCGTTAGCGAGTGCCATCTGGGCCGGGGAGTCAGGCTTTCTACTCCCGCGGCCCGCTTCCATTATCAGGGAGGTAAAGATGGTACAACCTTGAAAGGCCTATGTTATGCTTGCATCCCTAGTCTTCTCATGGGAAAGGCACGGGAGGCCCAAGCAGAGTTGCAGAGCAAAGCAAGCTGGTTTGGAAACTGTATTCTGGTTACCTTGGCTGGAACTGCACTCAAGCAAAAGTGACGCCTGAGGCCCTTAAGGTGTGACAGAGAGGGAAAAGGGGGGGGGACCCCAATCGTTAAGGACCAGGCTTGCCTGGGAAAGCCCCATGGAACCTCTTGACCAGGCGGGGGGCTCTAACGTGCTCAGCAAGCACCCACTCAGGGTGCAGAGATGTAGAAGACCACTGAATCAAATACTGCAACTTGGCCCTGTGTATCCTCGAGTCCAAAATATCCTTGATCTCAAAGTGTGTGTGTGCCCCCACCATGATAGGTATGGTCTCTGAATCAGGGGGTGACCACTTATGACTCTCGGAGGCCTTTTTGAGCAAGCTGACGTGAAACACAGGGTGAACTTTCTGCCAGTTGTGGGGCAGTTGAAGTCTCATGGCAACTGGATTCACCACCCCAAAAATACGGAACGGTCCCACAAACCTTGCTGCAAATTTCCGGGATGATTGCGTAGACTTTAGGTACTTAGTGGATAAATAAACCATGTCCCCCACAACATAATCTGCCTGGGCCCCCCTTTTCTTGTCTGCAAACTTTTTATAGTCAGCCTTGACTAACTCCAGTGTCTCTTTGATTATCGGCTATGAAGCCGCCACTTTTGCTCCCCAGTCCGCTGGGGCTCCAGCAGCGGTTGGCTGGGCTGAGAGGCCCGGGAAAGGAGGAAAGTCTTGCCCCCCTATGGCTTTGAATGACGAGACCTCCGTTGAGGCGTGATCTGAATTATTGTAGCAATACTCTGCCACATCTAAGAGGGGAGCCCACTGGTCCTGCTGATAGGTTGACTAGCACCGGAGGAATTGTTGCAAAGTCTTTTGCACCCTCCCGGTCGCTCCATCCGTCTCAGGGTGGAACGCAGTACTCAAAGCCCATTCTGCCCCAAGGATGGCCAAGAATGACTTCCAAAACCGGGACGTGAATTGAGGGCCTCGGTCTGCTATGACCCTTCGGGGGCACCCATGCAATCTAAACACGTGATGTATAAACAGCTTGGCTAGCTCTGAAGCGGTGGGGAGTCGCTTCAGTGGGACAAAGTGTGCCTGCTTGGAGAACAGGTCGATGACTGTCCAAATAGTGTTACAACCATTACTATCTGGTAAATCTACAACAAAGTCCATAGCGATTTCAGACCAGGTGTTGCACTTCAGACCAGGAGACAACCTGGCAAATGCAATGTAAATTTTAGTTGCATATAATAATAATATTGTAACTTCTGTTATATATTTCAAGTTACTAAGAGATCATTAGCATATTGTTTGATGTTTCAGGGGGGGCACTTTAGCATGTT
Organism: Anolis apletophallus; assembly: GCA_030556195.1. Lineage (NCBI taxonomy): Eukaryota > Metazoa > Chordata > Lepidosauria > Squamata > Anolidae > Anolis > Anolis apletophallus. The sequence goes on from JARBWK010000012.1 coordinate 824,656, forward strand.
TCAAGGGTCGCACCTGCCATTGGGCAAGCTGGCCAGTCTGCCACTGTATCCTGTATCCTAGTATATATTAAACAACATGTCTACCAGAGCATTAGGTGCACTATGACTGAGTAACGTGCATTGACTGAAAACTGGGGAGTCTGGACCCTCATATCTTCTCATCTCACATATGGCTATAGATTGCAATAATTTACTTTCAGGTTTCATGTCCCAGAATTCTCCAAAGAATGACCACAAGGTATAATAACTTGGCAAGGATCCCAAAAAGGTCTGCTTAATCTGGTCAGAGCAATGACACACAACCTGTGTGAGATTCTGGCCTAAATCATTGCACCTATTTAAGCCTCAGTCCAGGGGCCAAAGAGTATTTTTATTCACAACCTCACCCTGTGCTTCCAGTAATCGCAGGTGCATTTGTGGGTCTAATGAAAATACTTGCCAACGAATGAAATCACCCAGACTTCCCTGCTGCGTCCTATAAACCTGTTTCCAGAAGAGTGCCAAATGATTTATCTCATCAGAAATCACCATAGAGAATTCTCAAGAGAATGACATTCCTACTTCTAGCCGAAGGCGTCCAGAAAACTGTCAGCTCAGTAAAAATATATTCATTGTGACAAATCACTAAAATCTTGCTACAGCCAGAATGCTGGTGCTGTACTGACTTTTAATTGCTGAACCTTTTTTCTACAGAAAGCTGGGGAAATTGGGGGAAAAACTTGGTTGGAAGGTGTGCTGTGATTCAAATATACCCCCCTCTCTAAGGAACAAGGTTCAGATGAGGTCTACATTTAGACAAATTCCTTTCCATTGGGAATACAGTATGTGAGAAATTAGCCAGCATTTTCTGTTCAGAAAACATTTTTTGCGTGTCTCTTCCAACACTTTGTTGCTCTTTCCAGAACCTGCCGCCAGAGCTGTTTGCCTGATTTAAGGCCAGCTTTTTCAATAGTTATAGTGTAAGGATGGTGATGTGTATTGTACAGCTCAGGGACTAGCTGTGGGGAGGGAAAGTCCATCATGGGAGGGAAAGCTAGACATTACCAAATTTCTCCGTGGTAGAATACTTTGCTGATGCAGCAAGCAAGGATCCTGCTGGATCCCATCACATGACACACAGGTGCTTCCAGTGAGCAGGCCTGGATTGCCCATAAGGCCACTCTAGGCCATAGCCTATGGGCGTAAGCCATGGGGGTGGCAGCCAATGGGGGGCGCCTGCTTAGCTGCTAAGCACCGCCTCGGGCACCCCCGATTGGCTGCCGCCGCCGCGCTACCTTTTCCTGCTTCTGCTATGCCTTGGCAGAAGCAGGAGGACTGGCGTGGCAGGGCAGCCAATGGGGTTGCCCAGGGCAGCGCAGCACCTAAGCACTGCTTGGCGCCCCCACTGGCTGCCGCCACCGCGCTACCTTTTCCTGCTACTGCTATGCCTTGGCAGAAGCAGGAGGACTGGCGTGGCGGGGGCAGCCAATGGGGGTTGCCCGGGGCAGTGCTTAGCACCTGAGCACCACCTCGGGCGCCCCCAATTGGCTGCCGCCACCCGCGCTACCTTTCCTGCTTCTGCTATGCCTTGGCAGAAGCAGGAGGACTGCGCGGCGGCGGCCAATAATGTTGCCCGGCAGTGCTTAGCACCTAAGCACCACCTCGGGCGCCCCCGGACATTGCCGCCGCCGCTTTTCTCCTGCTTCTGCTATGCCTTGCCAGAAGCAGGAGGACCTAGCGCGGCAGTGGCAGCCAATGGGAGTTGCCCGGGGCCGCCCTTAGCAGCTAAGCACCACCTCGGGCGCCCCCGATTGGCTGCCGCCGCCCTTTCCTGCTACTGCTATGCCTGGGCAGACGCCGGAGGACGGGCGTGGGGGGGGCAGCCAAGGGGGGTTGCCCGGGGCAGTGCTTAGCACCTAAGCACCACCTCGGGCGCCCCCAATTGGCTGCCGCCACCGCGCTACCTTTTCCTGCTTCTGCTATGCCTTGGCAGAAGCAGGAGGACTGGCGCGGCGGGGGCAGCCAATGGGGGTTGCCCGGGGCAGTGCTTAGCACCTGAGCACCACCTCGGGCGCCCGATTGGCTGTCGCCGCGCTACCTTTCCTGCTACTGCTATGCCTTGGCAGAAGCAGGAGGACTGGCGTGGGGGGCAGCCAATGGGGGTTGCCCGGGCAGTGCTTAGCACCTAAGCACCACCTCGGGCGCCCCAATTGGCTGCGCCACCGCCGCCTTTTCCTGCTTCTGCTATGCCTTGGCAGAAGCAGGAGGACTGGCTGCGGCGGCGGCAGCCAATGGGGGTTGCCCGGGCAGTGCTTAGCACCTAAGCACCACCTCGGGCGCCCCGATTGGCTTCCGCCGCCCCACCTTTTCCTGCTTCTGCTATGCCTTGCCAGAAGCAGGAGGACTGGCGCGGCGGCAGCCAATGGGGTTGCCGGGGCAGTGCTTAGCACCTAAGCACCACCTCGGCGCCCGATGGGCTGCCGCCACCGCGCTACCTTTTCCTGCTTCTGCTATGCCTTGCCAGAAGCAGGAGGACTGGCGCGGCGGCGGCAGCCAATGGCGGTTGCCCGGGGCAGTGCTTAGCACCTAAGCACCACCTCGGGCGCCCCGATTGGCTGCCGCCGCCGTGCTCGCTTTTCGTGCTTCTGCTAGGCCTTCGCAGAAGCAGGAGGACTGGCGGGGCGGCGGCAGCCAATGGGGGTTGCCCGGGGCAGTGCTTAGCACCTAAGCACCACCTCGGGCGCCCCCGATTGGCTGCCGCCGCCGCGCTACCTTTTCCTGCTACTGCTATGCCTTGGCAGAAGCAGGAGGACTGGCGGCGGCAGCCAATGGGGTTGCCGGGGCAGTGCTTAGCACCTAAGCACCACCTCGGGCGCCCCGATGGCTGCCGGCGCGTGCACTTCCTGCTGCTGCTAAGCCTTGGCAGAAGCAGGAGGACTGGCGCGGCAGCGGCAGCCAATGGGGGTTGCCCGGGCAGTGCTTAGCACCTAAGCACCACCTCGGCGCCCGACATTGCCTACCGCCGCCCAGCCCTTTCCTGCTTCTGCTATGCCTTGCCAGAAGCAGGAGGACTGGAGCGGCGCCAGCGGCAGCCAATTTTGGGGGGGGGGGGCCCGCGTAATTCCGAACTAGGGTGGCAAAAGGTAATGATCCGGGCCTGCCAGTGAGGCTCCGTGCTGGCTGCATCGGTGAAGTGTTGTGCGATCGGGAACTCTGAACACGGTAGACTACCTGAGTTCAGATCAAAAGTGCCAGGGACAGCATGGGAGCAAGCCGGAAAGATACACTTCCAGGTGTGTGATGGGCAAGTGGGTAAAGGATTTGCTCTGCTGCCCCAAGATTTGCCCTACTACCCTATGAATTCCCTGCATCAAGGACCTCCATGTGATGAGTCCAGAGTCAGGGATAAGAACCCAATTCTTCACTAATTTTGTTCAGTGTGTAATTTTTTAAAGTTTTTTTTCTTGCTACAAGCACAGTTTACAAATGTTATTTCTTATTTGCAAATGTCTTATTTGCAAATTTGAGAGTTATTGCACTGAGTGTCAGCTGCATAGGATCTCTACTGACCAGAAGATCATGAGTTCGAGGCCTGCCCGGGTCGAGGTGGGCTCTCGACCTATTGTGTAGCCTGTTGTCGACCTTTGCAACCCGAAAGACAGTTGCATCTGTCAAGTAGGAAATTAAGGTACCACTTAGTGGGAAGGTTAAATTTAACTGGGCCATAAAAAAGATATCCAGGAAACATGCTGAGGAATGAAGGAGTGCGACAGCTCCCCCTGGTGGCCAGATGTTAAATTGCTTCTGTCTGTCTTCTGTGTTTGTGTGTCTAAATGTAATGTTTACATTGTAATCCGCCCTGAGTCCCCTGCGGGGTGAGAAGCGCAGAATAGAAATGAAGTAAATAAATAAATAAATAATTTTATTCTTTGCAGATTTAAATATTGCACATAGAAAAAGCATTTGCTGGACAGAAAACGGCAAGCGGTTGCCCTGCACAAAGCACCTTATACAATAAATTGGGTTTTTTTCACGCAACATTTGTACATGGTGCTTTGTGCAGAAAACAAGTGTTTTGTTTTTGCCAATTTGATACAGTGCAATACATCCCCAGCTATGGCCTTGTCTACATTTTCTGGACAGCATTTCCTGTTCAGGCATCTATTTTTCTGTGCAGAAAATGCATGTTTTTTTTTCTCAGAGCCAGAAGGTAATTCCTAAAATTACGCATTGTTTCCTTTATAACTAATTTTGTGAATGATTATATCCTGAGGACAGGAGAAGCATTTTTTTTTCTAATATGCAAGTATCCATTATCATATTTGTACTCATTGGCAAAAATTGTATTTTTACCTGCCCTGGAAACTCACCAAGGATCAACAGATGGTAGTTCACAACATAGTTATCAGCTCATGTAGCAACACTGTAAGCAGCACTTTTTTTAATTAGTGGAAGCATCTGTTCTCTCTCTCTCTCTCTTTCTCTCTCTCTCTCTATATATATATATATATATATATATTCACAGAAACATATGTAGATGGCAGTTTTTCTCCTTTAAAAAATCATACAGATTTGGATGTAAATAGAGGAGAAAATGGATCTGACCAATCTTCCTGTCACTTCTGCATATCTGAAAAAATAATTGCTAGCTTTCTAAGGTCTACGACAGTGTTTTATACATACGACGCTCAGAGAACACCAATTATAAACATATGGAGAAATGGCGAAAATGCGCTTTAGTCCCAGAGAAGGGCTGGCGATAGTCCGCTTTAGTCCCAGACAGGCATGTAGCCAGGGGGGGGGGCTAAGGGGGCTTCAGCCCCCCCCCCCGAAATTCTCAGGGTGGTCCGCGAAAAGGCCTTACTGGTACATTATTTAAACTGTTAAGTTTATTCATATCATGATCTGATCACCATGCTCATTATATCCCACATTAATGGGGTTATTGGGATAACAATACAAAAGATTTGCTAGGGTAGACCCTCTTCCACCCAGTCTCAGCCCCCCGAACCAAACTCAGCCCCCTCCGAAACAAAATCCTGGCTACGGCCCTGGTCCCAGAGTCAGTCAGTAGTAGAATGGCGTAAAAGTAACAGAGTTCCAAGTTAGATTGTGCCAATGCACGTATTGGAGGGACTCTAGGACGCCAAAATGCAGGCGGAATCCAAGCCGAATCCCAAGTCCCCAGGGAGGTGAGCGGCGTGGGCGTTGCCCCATAGCAGACGCTGAGTTGTAATCCAATAGGATAGATCCAAACAGGGAAGTTGCACTGCGGGGTGGGGTAGTGGGGTCCTCCGGCGGGAAAGGTAAGATCCTTGTACACAGGCACTAAAAACTGGTGAGAGCAGTATGCTCAACTGAGGGACAACTCCCCAAGATGCAGGGAGGGAGAGGCAAAGAGAGTGCCTCCCTCTGTTGGATTAGGCCGGACCTGGAGCCGACGGCAGGCAGATGCTCCGTTTTCGCGGCCACATAGTAAACCGTTTTTGGTTTTTCCTTTTTCAAGGCTCTTTATCCAATGTAAAGCGTCAAAGATTCTAAGTCAAGTAATAATAAAGGGTAAGTAAAAGAGATCTAAAATAAACCGTAACAGTGTTGACTCTGCACTCTGTTGTTGGGTAGAGGAGGGCATACATCCATTGACTTTACCATCTACTACAGACATCAACAGGTTAATTTCTTGGACGTGTCGGTTTACAATGATAATGGGTATTTAAAAATCAAAAATGACCAAAAACCAACTACTAGAAACACCTACTTACATTACCAAAGTTTCCACACCCACGCCCTAAAAAGAAATTTACCCTATTCACAATTCTTAAGACTCAAGAGGAACTCCTCTACCCAACAACATTTCAACAAAGATGTTGACAAAATGTCCAAGGACTTCCTTGAAATAGGGTATCCTTCTACTATAGTCAGAAATGCTAGAATTAGAGCAGAGAAAACCAATATATCACAACTAGCTGTACCCGGCACGCGTTGCTGTGCCCTATTTAGGAGATGCGAGAAAGTCTGAGTATGTAAGGGTTGGAATTGTTGTTAGTTATGGTGTTGTTGGGGCCATGGCTGTGTCGTTGTGGGTTGTTCTGGTGGGTGGGATGTTGAAGTCCTGGGGAGTTGTTGTGTTGATGTAGAGGTTGATGCTTGTGTGGGTGGGGTACTTTGGAAGTGAGTGGAGGTACTTGAAATCCCATTATCCATGGTGTGTCCTCCTCTGAACTGCAGTCGGGTGGAGTGTGGGTCATGGGGGGCATTGTGTGCCAAGTTTGGTCTTTATCGGTCTTGGTTCTTGGCCACAGTGGTCTGTGGGGAATGATGGGTTTTGAAGTAGTACAAATCCCATTATCCATGGAGGTACTTCAAGTCCCATAATCCATGGTCCACCCTCCTCCAAACTGTAGTAGAATGTAGCGTGGGTCATAGGGGCTCTGTGTGCCAAGGTAGGTTACTGTAAATTCAGGCCATACACAATGTCCCATGAGCTGAGGCCTAGTCAGGAACAGCAAGTTAATGAAGCCTTACTGTCAATTCAGGCCATACACAATGTCCAATGAGCTGAGGCCTAGTCGGAAAATCAAGTTAATGAAGCCTTACTGTCAATTCAGAGCGTAAACAGCATTCCATTAAGTGAGGCCTAGTCAGGGAAATTAAGTTAATGAAGCCTTACTGTCAATTTTGGGCGTGGTCTGTGATTTGTAGGGGTGTAAATTTTCTGTGGGAAGTGAATTGGGTGTTTGTGTTTGTGCCTCAGCCCTTTGCCTTATCCTCCTCTGACAGTTTATTATGGGTCGGAATGTTCATGTTGGCTGGCCAGTACAGGAGTTATGCAAATCTGCCCTTATTGGCAGCCAATCATGTTGTCAGAATGTAGAGGCTGGGAGAGTCGTTGGCAGCCCCGGAGGATGCTGGGAAATGTAGTTTTTTAACTTGTTGTTTTGGGGGCCTTTAAGGTTTTGGGGGGGGAAGTTTCTTTGCTACAAATGTACCTTGTCTGAGGCCTGTTGGCAAGTTTGGTGTTTCTGCGTTGTAAGGTTTCTCTGTTTGGGATGGTCGTTCCATGACGGGAACCCCTTTATATAATAGATTATTAGCACAAGGCAACACCCCCAGGACGCAGGACTTTGGGATGTATAGATCATAAGGGCGTTTTTTGACTAATTTTCACAGAACCCTGGGAAAGGGTGGGGTCATCTCGATATCACAAGTTCATTCAGGTGGTGAATAGGAAAGCCATGTGTAACCCAGGAACAGCTCTGGGTTGTTTGATGCCACAAGTACACAACCAAATCTGTCTGGACTATGTTAAAAAAACCCCTAGGGAGCCTCTAAATCTTGGAACAAAGCATGAAGTCTGGACAATGGAGGCAGAAATTCCGGGACCAACAGGTGTGTATGGTCAGGGGCCAGCATATCTCAGAGACCGCCTCTCCCTCTTTGCCGCCAGTGGTCGCTACGACTCCTCCAACTAAACTTACTGTATGTTCCAGGCCCCAGGGAAGTACGCCTCGAGAGCACAAGACGCAGGGCCTTCTCCACTTCTGCCCCTGTCTTGTGGAACTCCTTGCCTCCCCACTTGAGATGGGCCATGCGTGACTTGTGACCCTTTGCTCAGGCACTCAAGACCTGGCTTTTTAGCAGAGCTTTTAATGTCTAATGCAGTCTATTTGGTATTTGTTGTAATGTTTTTATGCAATTTGTTTTATGTAAATTGCCTGGAGCATTTTAATGTAGGGCGATTAACAAGTGAGAAACTGATGATGATGATGATGATGATGATGATGTGGACCTCTGCTGAAGTCCAGGGATTTTTTGCCCCACACTAAAGCCCATGATAAAGTGCTATCTGGAACCGCGCTATGTGTACAGTCCTATCATCAGACATAATCCTTGCAAAAGTTACTGGGATTTTCATCTGAGTAACTTTCTACAGAATTTCAGTCTTGTCTGTGAAATATGCAAATGAGCCCTAAACCAAATCAAGCCAAATTTTGTATGGATTTAAATGAGTACATTCATTTATATGAATAACAGGTTATGGAAAAACTCTCTGGAAATATTTGAAATGGGCCTACTAGGGGTGGATATCTCCTATTTAAATACTTCGTTTTCCGTTAATTTTTCGTATTTGAAATTATTTTGACCTTATAACGACCCTTGGCTTCCAACCCGGAAGTGAAGTTTCAAAACCGAACCGGGATCGCCATTTTTTGTAAGGTCAAGTTATTCGGTCGTTTTTCCCCCTCCTCCCTTCTCAACTTGCGAGAGGAGACTGGAGGGCCGCAGCACCCGCCTCTCTCCTCTCGCCAGCTGAGAGCAAGCCTTGTCGCGGTTTAGTTCCTTGGCAGGGGAGGAGGAGGAGCGTCAGCCCCTCCTCCTCTGCCAAGGAAATAAACTGCACCAAGGGTTGGCGCGCATTAGTTCTTGGCAGGGAAGGAGGGGCGGACCATCCACTCCTCCGTTCCTCCCCTGCAAGCTCAGAGGCATCCCGGATTATTTTTAACCTGCAATGCTTCTGAGCTGGGGAGGGAAGGAAGAGGGGAGGGCTTGCTCTCCCTTCTTCCCTCCCTGCCCCTCCCAGCTGAGAGGCATCGCACATTAAATATAATGCGCAATGCTTCTGAGCTCGGGGGGGGGGAGGGAGGCAAGAGAGGAGAGCAAGCCTTCCATTCTAGCCTCCCAGCTGGCATAACGAATAATAACGAAAATTCGTTATTAATTACGTTTCAATTACGAAATTTATTTTTAAAAATTTGGAATAATTTCTATAAGGACCCAGCAAGGGAAATCCCCCCCCACGTTTTAGAATCAAACATTTTATGGATCTATTTATTTATTTATTTATTTATTTATTTATTGTTCACTCTTGTATTCCGCTCCTCCCAGCAGGCTCGGGGCGGATCACAGTAAGATACATGGGTGGCATGTCATTACATGGCGACATACGGCCCTACAATTAAAAACACAATAACATAAAACCACATTTAAAACAGGTTACATCGACCAATATGGGTGAGAGGACATAAGCATAGTTCTTGGTCCGGTTGCCTAATTGAAGGCTAAGCCGAAGAGGGCCGTCTTGCACGCCCTCCGGAACGGGGCCAATTCAGAGATGGCCCGAACATTGTCCGGGAGGGCGTTCCAGAGCACCGGCGCCGCCACAGAAAAAGACCTTTGTCTGGTCGTCGATAGGTGGCAGGAGCGGACTGATGGAATTAATAACAGATTCTGTTCACCTGAACGCAGTGATCTCAGGGGCAAGTACGGGGTAAGGCGGTCCTTCAGGTACGCAGGCCCTAGGCCGTGCAAGGCCTTAAAGGTCAAAACCAGCACCTTGAAGGCAATTCGGTACTCCACAGGAAGCCAGTGCAGTTGCCGGAGAATAGGTGTAATGTGCTCCCTCACTGGCACTCCTGCCAGCAAGCGAGCAGCGGCATTCTGCACTAGCTTGAGTTTCCGGATTGTCGACAAGGGAAGGCCAACGTAGAGGGCATTACGGTAGTCTAATCTCGAGATGACCGTCGCTTGGATTACCGTGGCCAGGTCGTCCCTGGACAGGTAGGGCGGCAGTCGCCTAGCCTGTCAGAGGTGATAGAATGACGTCCTGCTGACCACGGAGACCTGGGCCACCCCTAGGGCCTCCATTTCAGTTCTGCAATGACAGAATTGTACAAATGTGGGAGAAGCTCAAAGAACACGGAAAGAGGTCCAGTGCAAGCCGTCCTTGAGTTGCCCCTTCAGCGCTATGACTGTTGACATTACAACAATAAAGATAAACCAGCTGATTAATAACCTGGAACCATTTTTGCTACAACTACAACGTTTTGTACGAGCCAAGGGAAGATATAAATCTGTGCTTTTAAATCAAGTAAGAGTTCTTCGGAGTAAGCCTCATGGTGTGTATGTTTGCTGGGTTAAAGCTCGGTTAAATCCCTTTCTTAGGCCTCAAGAATTAAGGGCTAATAAAAAATTAGTTACTTGTAATCAGCCTCCAACCAAGTGGACAGTAAAGTGTATACAGTGTACGTTATGGCCGCCGGCCACGGCTGGCTTCAAACCAGGTTCTCTCTGTTCATCAATAAGCGGCAATTACGTTCAAGCAGAGAGAGCTTCCAATTCTGTCATTTATCGCATTGTAAAGATGTATTCTTGTGTTTATTCTGCAAAGCCGAGAGCACAAGCCTGGCTAAACGCTGACCTCACAACCACAGGATTGTGTGGCTTGAGACTCGGCTGAGGGAGAAGCAAGAGTGACAAGGTATACAGAGCTATACGTTGCTTCTTTTTGTCTCAGGCACTTGGCGAAGGGATTTTGCATCTTAAGATTTCTTTCAAATCACACTGTAGATTCAGCAAAGGAAAGTGGCTTTTGTGTGACATAATGCCTTTCAGCGTGTAAACCGAAGGCTTCAGCACATATGAAACAAAGCCAGGGTGACTGTATTATTACTTATTTATTTATTTTACATGTTCAGCTCAGTCCTTGTATACAGTCCATGTCTGATGGTCAGTGACTTTAGTCACTTAGTGATCTCCGCCCTCATTCTGCAAAGGCCTCATTGCACAGCCACATTTTCACCAGCTTCCTAAAAGTCAGGAGGGAGGGGGCAGATCTAATTTCACTTGGGAGGGAATTCCACAACCGGGTGGCCACCACAGAAAAGGCCCTGTCCCTTGTCCCCACCAGACTCGCCTGCGAAGGAGGCGGGATCAAGAGCAAGGCCACTCCAGACGGTCTTAACACTCTTGAGGGTTCATAGGGGAGAATACGTTCGAACAGATAAACTAGGCCGAGACTGTATAGGGTTTTGTAGGTTAAGACCAGCACTTTGAATCTTGCTCAGAAGCTAATTGGCAGCTGAGGTCAGCTTTCAGACATGGAGGACCGTACCAAACCCTGTGGGACCCCACAGAACAAAGGCTGTGGGCCCAAGCAGATGTCCCCCAACAATACCTTCTGAAAACAGCCCACCAGGAAAGACTGGAGCCACCGCAGAAGAGTGCCCCCAAGTCCCAACCCTGCAAAGCATCTCAGAAGGATATCATAGTCTATGGTATCAAAGGCTACTGAGAGATTCGAGAGAACTAAGAGGTACACACTCCCCTGTTACATTCCCTGCATAGATCACCCACTAAGGAGACCAAGGCTGTCTCATTTCATTCCTGCCCTTACGCCAGACTGTAATGGATCTAGATAACCGCAGGCCCGGATTATCGTTTTGTGGCACCCTAGGCCACACTCCGTAAATGCCGCCCCCGGGGGGCGGGGCCGCTTGCAGGGGCAGGGCTGCTTGTGGGGGGCGGCACAAGGGAGAAGGAGCTGGGGGAAGTCTCACCCTTAGGGCGTCTGACGTGGCTACCCCCGCCGCCTCCTCGCTCACACGGGCGCCCCTCCTTCCTTCACTGAAGGAAGGAGTGGCACTCACCTGCGCGAGCAAGGAGGTGGCGGGGGAAGCCACGTTAGATGCTCTAGGGGCGGCGGGACTTCCCCCCGGCTCTTTCTCCCTCGTGCAGGCGGGCGCCACTCCTTCCTTCAGTGAAGGAAGGAGGGGCGGAGCCAGCGTGACGGAGAAGGAGCTGGGGGAAGTCCCGCCGCCCCTAGGGCGTCTGACGTGGCTTCCCCCTGCTGCCTCCTCACTTGCACGGGCGCCCCTCCTTCCTTCACTGAAGGCTTCCCCCCGCTGCCTCCTCGCTCACACGGGCGCCCCTCCTTCCTTCACTGACTTCCCGGCTCCTCGCTCGCTCCTTCTCACTGCGCATGCGCAAAGATCCGATTTTTTTTCAATTTTGGGGGGTCCGGATCTGCTGCCCCCCCATAGCCGCCGCCCTAGGCCATGACCTAGGGTGGCCTTATGGGTAATCCAGGCCTGGATAACCTGTTTCTTCCAAGAATACCTGGAGTTTCAAGGCAACCACATGTTCCAGGACTTTGCCCAAAAGGAGAAGATTGGAACCTGGCTGAAAGTTGATCAATTGAGTGGGGTTCAGTGATGTTTATTTCAATAGCGGTAACCAACACTTACACTCACTCTGCTAAACCCCCTCTGGCCTCCTTCATCAGAAAGGATGGGCCGGGGTCTAGGATGCATGTGGTTGCTCTCACTTCTCCAATCTATTATATAAAGGGGTTCCCGTCATGGAACGACCGTCCCAAACAGAGAAACCTTACAACGCAGAAACACCAAACTTGCCAACAGAAATAGGCCTCAAGCAAGGTAGGTTTGTAGCAAAGAAACTTCCCCCCCAAAACCTAAAAGGCCCCCAAAACAAATGAGTAAAAAAACCCTACATTTCCCAGCATCCTCCGGGGTTGCCAACGACTCTCCCAGCCTCTACATTCTGACAACATGATTGGCTGCCAATAAGGGCGGATTTGCATAACTCCTGTACTGGCCAGCCAACATGAACATTCCGACCCATAATAAACTGTCAGAGGAGGATAAGGCAAAGGGCTGAGGCACAAACACAAACACCCAATTCACTTCCCACAGAAAATTTACACCCCTACAAATCACAGACCACGCCCAAAATTGACAGTAAGGCTTCATTAACTTAATTTCCCTGACTAGGCCTCACTTAATGGAATGCTGTTTACGCTCTGAATTGACAGTAAGGCTTCATTAACTTGATTCTCCCGACTAGGCCTCAGCTCATTGGACATTGTGTATGGCCTGAATTGACAGTAAGGCTTCATTAACTTGCTGTTCCTGACTAGGCCTCAGCTCATGGGACATTGTGTATGGCCTGAATTTACAGTAACCTACCTTGGCACACAGAGGCCCTATGACCCACGCTACATTCTACTACAGTTTGGAGGAGGGTGGACCATGGATTATGGGACTTTAAGTACCTCCATGGATAATGGAATTTGTAGTACTTCAATACCCATCATTCCCCACAGACCACTGTGGCCCAGAACCAAGACCGATAAAGACCAAACTTGGCACACAATGCCCCCCATGACCCACACTCCATCCGACTGCAGTTTAGAGGAGGACACACCATGGATAATGGGATTTCAAGTACCTCCACTCACTTCCAAATTACCCCACCACACAAGCATCAACCTCTACATCAACACAGCAGACGGAAAGACAAAAAACATTGTATATGCACAAGCTATGCAGAACGCCAGCAACACCACACAACAACAACTCCACAGGACTCCAACATCCCACCCACCAGAACAACCCACAACGACACAGCCAGGGCCCCACCAACACCATAACTAACAACAATTCCAACCCTTACATACTCAGACTTTCTCGCATCTCCTAAATAGGGCACAGCAACGTGTGCCGGGTACAGGTAGTAACCCTATATTGTATTAATCTATGACTAATCAAACCCTCAAAAGTCAGACCACCTGTAGTTTGTTTTCACCTGAGCAACTCCATCCTTTCTCTCTCCCCCCCCCCCAATTTGAGTCAAACTACTTTTGCCCCTCGGACTCAGTTTGCACAGGACACCGAGGGGAAAAATGAAGTAGGAGAAAGAAACTCAAAAACTGTGATGACAAAGGATTGATAGAGGCGATCCCGGTAAAATTGGGACAGATGGAAGGATATGCTAGATTGCATTTAAAGGTTATACAAACTAATTCGAAAGTATATTCCATTGAACTACTTTGAAATGAGTGTGTTTATGAGGAGAGCTTTTCCCACACCATGCTGGAAGTCATGCCTGGTTGAATTTAGACAAAAGACAATTGAATCAGGGTCTACCTTCTTGCCAAATTTCAATCTGCAGTTTAAATCCCATAGAGAGCAAGTTAAGGAGAGCCAAGCACTCAAAGCTAACGTGTCATCAAAATAAGTAAAGAAAAGTGTTTAAGGCACTCCTCTTAAATAACGTCAGTTCAAGCATTACCGTAATTTTTGTGCCAAGACTTTTAAGCTAGCAGACTCACACCTGCTATATCAGGCGTGTAATTTTCCCATTACTGCCGGATGGAATAATCAAGGGGAAAGGCTCGCAGATGCGATCCTCCTGGTTTCCTTCTCAAGCCAAGTGAAAAAGCCGTCATAAAAAAACATTATTCTTATTACCTTCTCCCCAAAGAAAAGGAAAGCCATGGAGCAGAAAGACAGGTGAATCTGAAAGTAATTGATTCAAATACGTTGTCCAATATATTTTGACAAATGGTTTCTTCATGAGAAATAATGACAGTCTTTTTTTAAAAAAAAATGTATTTATTGAATTTTTGCAGATATATAAAATTTAAAAAGGCCAATCTGAGATAGGCAAGTTGGGTTGCAGAAAGCACAGCAGAAAGTCTCCTTGGGTGATGTTGTTTCCAAGTTGCGGTTCTTTCTGCGTTGTCGTTTCTCTTCGAGACTCATTCGACGTGTCTTCTCGAAAGAAGCCGGGGCATTGTGGATAGTGCGTCTCCATGCCTCCCGATGTGAGGCCAGGGTGGATCATTGTTGGTGATCACCTCCCATTGTTTGGGAGGTGGTGGTCCTCCATCCTATGGACGTGCCCTGCCCAGCGCAGCCGTGTTCTCAATAGCATGGCCTCGACGCTGGTGATCCCTGCTTGCTCAAGGACAGCAACATTAGTCACATAGTTGGTCCAGTGTATATTAAGGATTGTGCGAAGACAGCGCTGATGGAAGCGTTCAAGGAGTCGTAGGTGTTGGCGATAGGTGACCCATGTTTCAGACCCATAGAGGAGAATAGACAGTACGATAGCTCTGTACACACTGATTTTGGTGCTTTGCCTCAGGTGCTTGTTGCTCCAGACTCTTTTGTGAAGCCTTCTGAATGCACTCTATGCCTTTGCTAACCTGTGATCTATCTCTTTGTCAATCTTGGCGTCTGAAGAGATGATGCTTCCCAGGGAGGTGAACTGCTGAACAGATTTAAGCACAGATTTGCCTATGCTGACGTGGGGATGATGGTGTTCTTCCTGTGATGCGGGCTGGTAGAGAACTTCCATTTTTTTGAGCTGACTTCCACCCCAACAGCGCTGCAGCTGTTGCAAAGCAGGATGTGAGGCGCTGCAGGGCTGCTTCTGAATGGGCGACAAGGGCAGCATCGTCAGCAAAAAGCAGCTCACGGACTAGATAGTTTAGAGTCTTAGTGCGAGCCCTCAGACGGCTTAAGTTGAACAAGCTACCATCAGTAAGACAGCGTATACTGTATATATGCCGTCTTCTTTAAAATTTACATAAAGCATTAAAACAGACAAGTATTAAAAAGGCAGGTCTTAAGTGCCTGCGCAAAGGATCGCAGATTGCGCATGGCTCTCAGTTAAGGGGGCAGAGATTTCCATAAAACAGGAGCAGTGATAGAAAAGGCCCTGCGCCTTGTACTATCAAACATACTTCTCTGGGACCTGGTACATACAAAAGATTTCGTTGATGGTGGAGAGAAGAGAGGCAGTCTCTGAGGTACGCTGGCCCCTGGCCATACAAGGCTTTAAAGGTCAAGACCAGCATCTTGTACAGGGCCCGATATTCCGTTGGAAGCCAATGGAGATGTTGCAGTGTAGGAGTTATATGGGTTTTCATCGGTGATTTAGCGAGTAGCCTGGATGCTGCATTCTGGATGATTCGAATTTTCCAGGTCATTGACCAAGGGAGGCCAATGTACAAGGCATTACATAAGAACATAAGAAGAGCCATGCTGAATCGGACCTCAGCCCATCTAGTCCAGCATTCTGTATCACACAGTGGCCCCCAGTTGTAGACGGGGATCTCGAGCAGAAGGGAGGGCAAAACCCTGACCTGCTCCCAACCCCCCACAACCAGTACCCAGGGAAATCCTGCCTACCTCAACCAACTCCGAGGTGGCACTTGAATGTCCTTTTCAGTAACTACCGATACACTTGGTATCCATGAATCTGTCTAATCCTGCCTTGAAGCTGTCCAGGCTGACAGCTGTCACAACCTCCTCGGGAAGTGAGTTCCATAACCCAATGACCCTCTGGGTGAAGAAATATTTCCCTTTATTAGTCCTAATTTTCCTACCTTGGAGCTTCAGGGAGTGCCCTCTAGTCCTAGTGTTTTGTGACAAAGAAAATATTTTTCTTTATTCACCTTTTCTATCCCATGCATGATTTTATACACTTCGATCAAGTCACCTCTTAAACGCCGTCTTTCAAGGCTGAAAAGACCAAGGCGTTGCAACCTGGTTTCATAAGGGAGCCGCTCCATCCCTTGGATCATTCTTGTTGCCCTTTTCTGTACCTTTTCCAGTTCCGTTATATCCTTCTTGAGGTGCGGTGACCAGAATTGTACACAGTACTCCAAATGTGGCCTCACCATCGATTTGTAGAGAGGCAATACAACATTTGCTGACCTATTTTCGATTCCCTTTCTGATCATGCCTAGCATAGAATTTGCTTTTTTCACTGCTGCAGCGCACTGGGTTGACATCTTCATTGAGCTGTCCACCAAGACCCCAAGATCCCTTTCCTGGTTTGTCTCGGAAAGCTTTGACCCCATCAATTGGTAGGTGTATTTGGGGTTCTTTGCCCCGATGTGCATGACTTTACACTTGCAATAGTCCAGCCTAGATGTAACCGTGGCATGGATATAATAATAATAAAACTTTATTTCTAACCCGCATCCATCTCCCCGTAGGGGACTCGGAGCGGCTTACATGGGGCCGTGCCCAAACAACACATCACAAAATATCAACAACATTGAAGAACAATAAACATAATACAAGCAATAAACACAATAAAATACATCTGTGAGAACACAACAGTACAGGTGAATCTAAAGACAGAACCGACAGGGCGGGCCACAGAACATATAGGATGTTTAAAAAAAACTCGGGGGAGATAACTGGAGCAGTGTCGAACACAAAGGGTCACATAGGAGGAAAGGTTTCACATTTGGGAACCTAATCTCCGAAGGCCAGGTGGAAGAACCAGGTTTTCAATTGTTTCCTGAAGGATTCCAGTGAGGGGGCATTCCTGATCTCTCCCTGGAGGGAATTCCAAACTCGGGGGCCACAGAGGAGAAGGCTTTCTCCCTCGTGCTCACAAGCCAGGTCTGTGAGACTGGCAGGGGCAAAAGGAGGGCCTCCCCTGAGGAGCGAAGGGCTCGGGGTGGTTCATGGGAGGAGAGCGGGTCACAAAGATAGGCAGGTCCCAAACCGTTTAGGGCTTTATAGATAATCACCTGCATCTTGAATTGGGCTCGGAAAGTAAACTGCAGCCAGTGGAGCTTTTTGAACAGGGGGGTTGACCGCTCCCTGTAACCTGCCCTGGTTATTAATCTGGCAGCTGAGCGTTGGACAAGCTGAAGTTTCCGGGCCGTCTTCAAGGGAAGCCCCACGTAGAGCGCATTGCAGTAATCCAGTCTAGAGGTAACCAAGGCATGGACCACCATGGTCAAGTCACACTTCACAAGGTATGGTCGCAGTTGGCGCACGAGTTTTAACTGCGCACAGCCACCGCCAGCCACCGCCGACACCTGAGCATCAAGCATCAGCGCTGAATCCAAGAGAACACGCAAACTGCGGACCTGTGACTTCAGGGGGAGTGTAACCCCGTCCAGCACAGGTTGCTACCCAATACCCCAATCAGATGAGCGACTGACCTGGAGGACCTCTGTCTTATCGGGATTGATCCTCAGCCTGTTCCTCCTCATCCAAATCGTCACAGCGGCCAGGCACTGGTCCAGCATCCGAGGGGCTTCCTTGGAATCTCATGGAAAAGAGTCGTGGAGTTGGGTGTCATCTGCATAGAGATAGCACCGCACTCCAAAACTCCGGATGACTTCGCCCAGCGGTTTCATGTAGATGTTAAATAGCATGGGGGATAAAATAGATCCTTGAGGGACCCCACAGGTCAACCGCCAGGGATCCGAGCAGGAATCCCCCAGCTTCACCAACTGGGAGCGACCTTCCAGGAAGGATCGGAGCCACAGAAGAACCGTGCCCCTGAGTCCCATCCCGTCAAGTCTCCCCAGAAGGATACCATGATCGACGGTATCGAAAGCCGCTGAGATGTCCAAGAGAACGAGCAGAGTCACACTCCCCCTGTCCAGCTCTCTGCGGAGGTCATGCACCAAGCCGACGAAAGTTGTCTCGGTACTGTGCCCAGGTCTGAAGCCAGATTGCGAATGGATGACTGTTGCCAAGGCCTCACTTGAAAGGTAAGGAGCCAACTTGCCTTGCCTGGCAAAGATGCAAGGAAGAGTCCAATGTTCTGAAAGTCATGCTGAACAGAACCTCACAGGGCCAAATTCTATGCTGAGCATCCAGGGTCATTTCAATAATATATACATACTAGCTGTACCCGGCACGCGTTGCTGTGCCCTATTTAGGAGATGCGAGACAGTCTGAGTATGTAAGAGTTGGAATTGTTGTTAGTTATGGTGTTGTTGGGGCCATGGCTGTGTCGTTGTGGGTTGTTTTGGTGGGTGGGATGTTGAAGTCCTGGGGAGTTGTTGGTGTGTGGTGTTGCTGGCGTTCTGCATAGCTTGTGGATATACAATGTTTTTTGTCTTTCCGTCTGCTGTGTTGATGTAGAGGTTGATGCGTGTGTGGGTGGGGTACTTTGGAAGTGAGTGGAGGTACTTGAAATCCCATTATCCATGGTGTGTCCTCCTCTAATCTGCAGTCGGATGGAGTGTGGGTCATGGGGGCATTGTGTGCCAAGTTTGGTCTTTATCGGTCTTGGTTCTGGGCCACAGTGGTCTGTGGGGAATGATGGGTTTTGAAGTAGTACAAATCCCATTATCCATGGAGGTACTTAAAGTCCCATAATCCATGGTCCACCCTCCTCCAAACTGTAGTAGAATGTAGCGTGGGTCATAGGGGCTCTGTGTGCCAAGGTAGGTTACTGTAAATTCAGGCCATACACAATGTCCCATGAGCTGAGGCCTAGTCAGGAACAGCAAGTTAATGAAGCCTTACTGTCAATTCAGAGCGTAAACAGCATTCCATTAAGTGAGGCCTAGTCAGGGAAATTAAGTTAATGAAGCCTTACTGTCAATTTTGGGTGTGGTCTGTGATTTGTAGGGGTGTAAATTTTCTGTGGGAAGTGAATGGGGTGTTTGTGTTTGTGCCTCAGCCCTTTGCCTTATCCTCCTCTGACAGTTTATTATGGGTCGGAATGTTCATGTTGGCTGGCCAGTACAGGGGTTATGCAAATCCGCCCTTATTGGCAGCCAATCATGTTGTCAGAATCTAGAGGCTGGGAGAGTCGTTGGCAGCCCCGGAGGATGCTGGGAAATGTAGTTTTTATTTACTCGTTGTTTTGGGGGCCTTTTAGGTTTTGGGGGGCAAGTTTCTTTGCTTCAAACGTACCTTGCTTGAGGCCTATTTCTGTTGGCAAGTTTGGTGTTTCTGCGTTGTAAGGTTTCTCTGTTTGGGACGGTCGTTCCATGACGGGAAGCCCTTTATATAATAGATAAAATAATTCACTGCAGGGAAGCACATGTTTCCTCAAAATGAACAAGGTACATAGGCTCACAGGTGCATTTTATCAGTCAGGGAGATTGTGAAAAATTTTACATTATATTGTACACTTGCAACTTATAAATAGTGACCTCTGATTCTGATATACTGTCTATTTCAGAGTGGGCGGCATGAGTGCGTGTATATGCATGTTTTTGTGACCGAAGGGACACTGAGATGCTGGAATGAACAATGCGTTGCAGCTGAATTGAATTCCTGTTTCTAAGTAGAGATGAGGCACATTAGGCAAAAGGGGGTGAGTCACTTACTTGAGCAATGTGAGCACATCTTTAGTCAATATAGAATTGCCAATCCATCACTTTTTTAAAAAATGAATGTGAAATGAAACAGCAGGAGACTCTTTCCTCATAGGCTGTATCTGCTTAGTTTCTGTATCTGTCTCTACATAGATCACATCATAGCTGGACATCAAGTTGAAGCACATTCTTCAGTATTCCTCTGCAATGTAAGAGATGCATTCCCGTGGTGTGCATGCCTAGGTACTGGACGCAAAGCATCAGCGCTGGGATTTACAAAAGCACGGAACATTCTTTAACCCTTACCCTGATTCCAGGGTCACTTTCCAAGGTAAATGCAGCCAACAGTTCTCCACCCATCTCAAGTCTCAGTTCAACAGATGCACATCTGCTAGTATGACTGTAGAGCCTCTCCCGTCCACGCCCCCCAGTTTGAGGAGTCTGAATTAAGCGTGTTTAGAAATGCAGATGCCATAATCCCTGGCTCCTATTTCTTCACCTTGGTGCTTCTAACCTTTCACCATTGCCAACACTACTTCGGATTATTTTATTTATTTTATTTATTTATTGGGCTTCTAGGCCGCCACTCCCGGGAGGCTCGGGGCGGCTCACAACAGGCAGGTAACAATAAAAACACATTAAAAGAGAACACATAAAATAAAATATCAGGATTAAAATACAGTATGATGTGCAGAATACAGAGCACAGCATAACATAATATACAACAGTATTGGCGGGCTATGCACTAGCAGCACCTATAGGCCAAAGGCCTGTTGAAAGAGATACGTCTTGCATGCCCGCCTGAAGGGCAAGAGGTCTTGGAGAGCATGCGTCTCAGCCGGGAGAGCGTTCCACAGCGTGGGAGCAATCACGGAGAACGCTCTCCTGCGGGTTGCCATTAGCCTAAATGACTTCGCAGATGGGATAACCAACAGGTTGGTGTTTTCAGACCGGAGTGATCTCGTAGGGCAATATGGGGAAAGACGGTCCCTCAGATACGCTGGCCCCAGGCCGTGCAAGGCCTTAAAGGTAAGCAGCACCAACACTTTGAAGGTGATCCGGTGCTCAATTGGGAGCCAATGCAGATCCTGCAAGGTAGGTGTAATATGGCAACCTGCTGGGGTGCCAGACAGGAGCCGGACGGCAGTGTTCTGCACCAGCTTGAGCTTCCGGGTCACCGACAGAGGAAGGCCAATGTAGAGTGCGTTACAGTAGTCAAGTCTCGAGATGACCGTGGCTTGGATCACCGTGGCCAGGTCGTTCCGGGATAGATAGTGGGCCAGCCGCCTTGCCTGTCTTAGATGGAAAAAAGCAGTTTTGCTGACCATGGAGACCTGGTCAGCCTGGGAGTTCACTTGGACTCCCAGCTGACCATGGAGACCCAGGTCTCCATGGTAAGCCTGGCAGTCCAAGTGAACTCCCAGGCTCTTTACTAAAGGCGATGGGCATAACGCCACACCGTCCAGGATTGGAAGCTGGACATCCCCATCATCCGGACGACCCAACCACAAGATCTCCGTCTTCGCTGGATTCACCTTCAACCTACTGGCTAGCAGCCATCCAGTAACGGCCTCAAGGCAGTGTTGGAAATTATCGGGGATGGATCCAGGCCTGCCCTCCATCCTCAGAATGAGCTGAGTGTCATCCGCGTACTGGTGGCACTCAAGCCCAAAACTCCATACCAGCTGTGCAAATGGCTGCATGTAGATGTTGAATAACAGAGGGGAGAGAATGGCCCCCTGAGGGACTCCACAAACTAATGGGAAGCCCTCGGAGACCACCTCGCCCCTCCTCACTCGCTGACGCCGATGGTGGAGGAAGGCGGCCAGCCATTTCAGGGCTGTCCCCCTCACTCCAGCCATGGCCAGGTGGTGGATCAAAAGATTGTGGTCGACTGTGTCAAACGCTGCCGTGAGGTCCAATAACACGAGCAGCGCAGACCCGCCTTGGTACAGTTATACTGGTATAGTTATACTGCTGAAAGCCGATGTGGTGTAGTGGTTCAAGTGGTGGCGTAAGACTCTGGGAGACCAAGGTTCAAATCTTTGCTTGACCATGCAAACTGACTATGTGACATTTACCAGGTCATGCTTTCCCAGCCTTAGAAAAAGGAAATGACACGTAGTTTTGTGGAACCGAAGACATAAATGATATGCAAATAATTATATAGCAACTTAGCAACTAACTGTTGTAGCCAACCCACCAACACCAGGGCCGGAGAGATAGCAACGCGGTAACAACCGCTGTGTTGGCAATCTGAAGGTTGCATGTTCGAATCCCAGGCTGGTCTGGGCACCCAGCTGTGAGCCCTGTCCACTGTTCACCCAACAGTTCGAAAACAGCTCAGCTGTGTTTAGATAATACTGGGAACCACCAAGCGGGGAAGGATTTTTTCAAAGAAGGACTTACAACGCCTAAATAAACTAAGATCGGCTGTCGGAAGGTGGAATGCGGAAAACAGAGGCTCTCCATCATGAGAATGAAGCAACAGCACCCCCTTGTGATGTAATGATGCAAGCACACCCTGTGACACACCCTGTGACGCAGCCTGAAGAAAAATCCTTCTAAAAATTGTACTTGTTATATGTTGTATGTTGTATGTCATTTGTGACGATCTCGGTCACCTAAATTGACTATTTTGACACTCCCGGTAGTCTGCCACCAACCTAATGAGTCATTAGGATTTACTTTGAATTAAACTCTAATTCAAATGAAGTGTCTGTAGCGTTGGCCTTTAAAACAACCCACCACCAAGAATGTAAACTGAGGAGACCGAAAGATGACTGAGGCTTCTTCTAAAGTTAATAAGAAAAGTATTTATTAACTACAACAAGGCTATTAAATAGGCACAGATCGTATTGGTTCTACTAAGAGGCAACTGGCGTACTGTTACAACAATGATAGACTTAGAACAGCGTGATGGTTGCAAGATTTACTATATATGTGCTAGAGCGTAAAGGTTACTTAATTAAAAGGCTATTATTACTTCTTCAGATCTTTCGTTCAGTTCCACAGACAGTACTAGGACTTGTCTCCCAACTCCCACCTAATAGTTCCACTAGATGGTTGTTGTTCTAAACTTCTGGAACATCTAAACACTTAGATCGTTCCCTGAGTCTGGTTACTCCTGGGTTACTCGTAACCCACACAGTCTAAGAGTCCAACTACCTGTCACTCTATCTCCAGAGATGACCAGGTAAACCCAACTGCCTATCACAAGAACAGTTCTAAATGGCACTCTTCCACAAGCGTTCCCACTAGAATGACTACTGGCCCTAAGGGCGGTCAGAACTGAGTCGTGACTCCCACTAGTCCAGCCTATTCCTACGTGGTGAATTGCTTAGGACAGACTGTCAGTCTCTGTTGCCAAGGCTCTGGTGATACTCCCCCAGAAACCTTGCTCAAGACTGCCTCAGGCTTAGATGCCGAATCTACAGCCTGACTCAAAACAGCAGAGGCTGGAGATGTGCGTCTGCACAGCCTCGCTCTAAACTCCAAACTTCCAGACTGAAACTTTCTCTGACAGGACTTCTACTCTGCCAGCTCCAACTCCTCCCCTTCTACTCTAGCCAATCACAGCCTCTACACTGTAGCTAGGCACAAGCCTGCAAGGCCACGCCCCCGAGACGAGCCAAAAACAACAAAATGAAGTTCAGCAGGGACAAATGCAAGATACTCTACTTAGAAAAAAAAATGAAGTGCAAAGATACAGAATGGGGACACCTGGGTTGAAAGCAGTACGTGTGAAAAAGGTCTTGGGGTCCTTGTGGACAACAAGTTAACCATGGCAGGTAAGAAAACAGATGGGATTTTGGCCTGCATAAGTTCCAGGGAAGTCATGCCCCCGCTCTATTCTGCCTTGGTCAGACCACACCTGGAATCACACTGTGTCCAGTTCTGGGCACCACAATGGAAGGGAGATGTTGACAAGCTGGAATGTGTCCAGAGGAAGAGGGCGACTAAAATGATCAAGGGTCTGGAGAAGAAGCCCTATGAGGACTGACTTAAAGAGCTGGGCATGTTTAGCCTGAAGAAGAGAAGGCTGAGAGGAAACATGATGGCTGTGTATCAACATGTAGAGGAAGTCCTAGGGAGGAGGGAGCAAGCTTGTTTTCTGCTGCCTTGGAGGCTAGAAAACAGGAAAGGAGATTCCACCTGAACACAAGGAAGAACGTCCTAATTGTGAGAGCTGTTCAGCAGTGGAGGCTGGATGGCCATCTGTTGGGGGTGTTTTGGATGCACTTTTCCTGGTTTAAACAAAGGCTGGATGACCATCTGTCGGGGGGTGCTTTGAACACAATTTTTCTGGTTCTTGGCAGGGGGTTGGACTGGATAGCTCACAACGATTCTTCCAACTCAATGATTCTATGATTGTATAAGTTTATAGCCCCTGGTTGCACAGTGGGTTAAACCGCTAAGCTGCTGAACTTGCTGATCGAAAGGTCACAGGTTTGAATCCAGGGAGTGAGGTGAGCTCCTTCTGTTAGCTCCGCTGTCTGCCAACCTAGCAGTTCGAAAGATGCAAAAAAAGGCAATAATAAAAAAATAAAATGTCAGTTACTCAGGCGACACACAGTGCAGTTAATTTATGGTGGGATTAAAGCTAAAATCTTATGAAAAGCAATGGATTTGATTCACCACTGGTTGCTCATGAATTCGATAGTTGAAAGCAATATCAGTAATGCCTTCTGAGCATTTGCTGGATGTTCTAGGACAGGGCTGTCCAACTTCTACCGGCCCAGGGGCCTGAATTCCGGTCACTGATGACCTGGGGGGGGGCCGAAGGGTCTGCCCCGGCTCCGCCCCGCCCTGGCTCCACCCCCGCCCCCACCCCTCCCCCGGCTCCAATTTACTTACAATTCATAAGAGGCATCCATACAATCAAATATAATCTTTTACTAAGGGGAAATGCAGGGAGGGAATACATAAGGGGCATCCATACACAATTACATAATAATAACATAAAGGTTAGCCTACCTTCCCAAACGCGCAGGATCCAGGAGTAGCCGGACCACGAGCAGAGGCCATGACCGACCGAGGCAGCAGCCGAGAAGGTCCAAATCGCGTCTGCATGGGCCGCAGGGATTAAGTAGCCAAGATTTCGGCAACAGGAGTATCACGAGACTACGGAAGCCACCCGGGATTTCGCTCTCAACGCAGGCGTGATCTCGCGTTGAGAGCGAAATCCCGTGTGGCTTCCGTAGTCTCGCGATACTTGCTCCGGAACCCAGAAGTGGGTAATTTTTTAAAATATTATTATTTAATTTATTTTTTATTTTTATTTTTATTAAAAAGCTTAGAGGGCCGCAGGGAAGGGGCTGGGGGGCCGTATACGGCCCCAGGCCGCCAGTTGGACAGCCCTGTTCTAGGACATATATCCCATTTCGGCTTTTACACCCACTTCTCTATGTATCTAGAATAGGAACAGTTGGCAGATGCCTACGTTTCCAAGTGGAGCAAGCGACAGAGAGGGAAGCATTAAAACAGCAACTAAAGCTGCTTTTGAAAACAGGGGAAATACAGTCCGAAAGAAACACAGGCGAACATCTTGAAGCAATTATACTACAGACACGGGGCTGTCAATGCATGCTTCCCTGTCACTTTCACCTGATCATGTGTCATGTATATGTGGTCTCCAAAAAACAAAACCATGGTGATGCCGTGGGAGAATCCCAGGTTCAAAGCAAACTGTGTATGGATTTAGCTGCTATGGTTCTCCTTGGCTCTGCTTTCCTTCAGCAACGTCTAATTGTGCCCAGTTTGAGTTTCTAGCTTTCCCATCAAGACGTCAACAAAAACTCGGAGTCTGCCTGTTAGCCTAAGAAGAATGTTAATTACTTCTTAAAAATCAAATCTATGTCACATTGATATCCTCCCCTTTCTTCTTATGTCCCTGGACAGAATCATTCTGACAATATTGTGCTTTTGATATGGCAACCTTTCAGTGGACTCAAGACCGAAGGAAACGTAAGTGAATTAAGATCATCTTATCCATTCATTTGCCTTTGTCCCTGCACACGCACAGCTGGTGAAGAATTCAAGAGTCCACAGACATACATGGTAAGCCTTCTCCATTCTTTATGTATTGACTAGCTTGGGGACCCGGCGGTGCCCGGGTTATTTGAGGAAGGCATTGTGTGTCAAGGTTGGTCCTTATCAGATGTTTATGTGGCTCGCAGTGGTCTCAGGAAGTTAGTGAAGGTACTGCAAGTCCCATTGGCCGTAGCCCATCCCCCTCCAAATAGCACCAGGATGTAGAGTGGGTCATGGGGGCTCTGTGTGTCACGTTTGGTCCTGATTTGTCATTTGTATGAACCACAGAGTTCTAAGGAAGTGAGTTAAAGTACTGCAAGTCCCATCATCCATGGTCCATCCTCCCTCAAACTGCACCAGGATGTATAGTGCATCTTGGGGAATCTGTGTGCCAAGTTTGGCCTTGTTCTCTCATTGTTGGGGGCCTAGTCAGGAAAATCAATTTGAGGAAGCCTTACTGTCAATTCAGGCCCTAAACAATATCCCATGACCTGAGGCCTAGTCAGGAAAATCAAGTTAAGGAAGCCTTGTTGTCAATTTTGGGTCTGGTCTGTGATTTATAGGGACTACAGTGTTGTTTGAGAAAGTGAATCAGGTGAAGGTACTGCAAATCCCATCATTCGTGGCCCATCCTGCCCTAAACTGCACCAGGTTGTGAAGTGGGCCATTGGGCCCCTGTGTGCCAAGTTTGGTTCTGATCCGTCATTGCTGTGGGCCACAGTGACTGACTGCCTGAGGCCTTTCCTTTTCCCTCTGTGTCACCTGAGAATGTTGGATTGTAGATGGCCAATTAAAGTCCTTTATGCAAATACGCCCTCAGTGGCAGCCAATCCCCTCTGTCTGGGGCCTTAGAATGTTTGAGTTCTGAGGCTGGCCAATCAGAGTCCTTTATGCAAATAGTTCCACAGTGGCAACCAATCAAAATGCTACCACATATTCCTCCGCACCTCCACCTGCAAACACTGACTTTTATTAGATAGATAGATAGATAGATAGATAGATAGATAGATAGATAGATAGATGACCTATTCAGAACTGGAAAAGCAGGTCACAGAACATGATTGATAACGCGTTTGAAGTCTATTCCAGAAGATAATCCCTC